>PVHT021183705.1:18266808-18295559 GCA_004024745.2 Catagonus wagneri | reverse complement strand
CCACAACCACAGCAACGTGGGATCCGAGCCGCGTCTGCAACCTTCACCACAGCTCACATGCATCGCTGGATCCTTAACCCACTGAGCAAGGCCAGGGATCGAACCCATAACCTCATGGTTCCTAGTCGGATTCGTAAACCACTGAGAAACGACGGGAACTCCAATTAGTTGTATTTCTATCCACTAACACTAACCTATCTGAAAAGGAACACTAAGAAAATAACCTGTTACCATAGCACCAAAAAGAATAAAATACTTGGAAATAAACTTAACCACAATAGTGGAAGACTCGTACACCGAAAACTATAAAACATTACTGAAAGAAACTTTAAAAGACACAAATAAATGGAAAGGTAACCTGTGTTCATGAATAAGAATAATTAATATTATTAATACATCATACTACCCAAAGTAGTCTACAGACTCAGTGGAGTCCATATAAAATCTCAGTGGCATTTTTTGCCGAAATAGAAAAAAACACTGAAAATTCATATGGAAACCAAAGACCCTGAAGAGTTAAAGCAATTTTGAACAAGAAGGACAAAGCTGGAGATATTATACTTTCTGGTTTTTAAATATATTACTATGCTCTATTAAAACAGTTTGGTACTGGAAAAAAAAAAATCAGACATATAGAAAAACTGAACAGAATAGAGACCCCAGAAATAAACCCACATGTATAAAGTCAATTGATGTTTGACCAGGATGTCAAGAACGTACAATAAGAAAAGGACTGGCTCTTTAATAAATGGAGTGGAGAAAATACTCAAAAGAATAGAATTTGACCCTGTCTTACCATATATAAAAATCAACCAAAATAGATTAAAGATTTAGAGATTAAAGATTTAGATATAAACAGAAACTATACAACTTCTAGAAGAAAACAGAGAAAAACCTTCTGGATGTTGATCTTGTCAATAATTTCTTGGATATGACAATAAAAGCACAAGCAACAAAAGCAAAAACAGACTAGTGGGATTACATCAAACTAAAAAATCTCTGCACAGTGAAAGAAAAATCAACAAAGTGAAAAAGCAACCTACACAATGGGAGAAAATATTTGCAAACTATATATCTGATAAAGGATTAACAACCAGTATTTATAAGAAACTCTTGACATTCAACAGCCAAAAAAAAAAAAAAAAAATTAACCCAACTGAAGAAATGGGCAAAGGATCTGAATACACATTTCTCTAAAGAAGACATAGAAATGGCCAACAGATAATATGAAAAAGTGCTCAACAATTCTAATCATCAGGAAAATGTCAATCAAAAGCACAATGAGATATCGCCTCATACAGGTTAGTATTACTATTATAAAAAAAAGAGATAACACTCATAGGAGAGGATGTGGAGAAAAAGGGAATCTGGTATACAGTTGGTAAGATTATAAACTGGTATAGCCACTATGGAAAATAGTATGAAGATTTATCAAAAAATTAAAACTTGAACTACTATATGTTCTAGCAATCCCATTTATGGATGTATAGCCAAAGGAACTGAAATCAGAATCTGGAAGAGACATCTGCATTTCCATGTCCATTGGAGCACTATTCTCAATAGCCAAGACATGAAAGCACCTAAATGTCTATCAAGGTATAAATGGATTAAGAAAAAGTAGTATTTACCTCTGGGATGAGCCCGGAGGACATTATGCTAAATTAAATAAACCAGACATAAAAGTCAAATAATCTATAATACTACTTAACATGAAGAATCTAAAATAGTCAAAAATGTAGAAGCAGAGAAAAGAATGGTTGTTGCCAAGGGATGAGGGGAGGGAGCAATGAGGAGGTATTCAACAAAGGGTACCAAGTTTCAGTTATACAAGTTTAATAAAAGTCTTAGAGATATTATACAGTCTAGTGCCTATAATGAACTATATGTATTATGTACTTAAATCTTTTTTTCTTAAAGAACAGATCTTATTTTTTAAAGGACAGATCTTTTGTAGTATTCTTACTACAAAAACAATAAATAGACTGGGAGAAAACTTTCAGAGTTGATGGATATTTTTATGACATTAATTGTGATGGTTCAAACTCTTCAAACTATATAAACTAAATGTGTACAACTTTTAAATGTTAAACAGTTAAAAAGTAAAATGAGTTGTGTATATCTACGAAGAATCCTACTGATGATTTCCTATGTTGAGTCTTCTAATTCACAAAAATAATGTCTATGCATTTGGGTCTTTTTCTTTTACCCACATTTTATAGTTTTCAGATTAAAAATCCAGAGCATGCTTTTCTGGATCTATTGTAAATAGAAAATAAAAAAAAATGTCTTGTTAGTATATAGAAATATGATTGATTTGTCTATGTTCACATTGTATCCTACAGCCTTGCTAAATTCACGTCTTAGTCCCAGAATTTTCATATTTTTTGGTAGATTTTTTGGAATTTTCTACATAGACAATCATGTCATCTATCAACATTAACAGTTTTTGTTCTTCCTGTCCAATCTGTATGCCTTTTTTTCTTTCCTTATTGCCTTGGTTAGGACTTCCAGTATGATGATGAAGAGGTGGTGATAGTGGGAAAACATTTGTTGTTCACTATTAAGTATGATTTTAGCTATAGGGTTTGTAAGATGTTCCTTATCATACTAAGGAAGTTCCCTTCTCTTCCTAGGACACTGAGAGGTGCTTTTTTTTTTTTTTTTAACTAATCATGAATAGCTATTCAAATTTTTCAAATACTTTTTTTTCTGCTTTTTAGGGCCAAACCCACAGCATATGGAAGTTCCAGACTAGCGGTCAAATCAGAGCTGTAGGTGCCAGCCTACAATGCTATAGGTGCTGACCACAGCAATGCAGGATCCAAGTTGCATCTACAACCTACACCGCAGCTCATGGCAACACTGGTTCCTTAACCTACTGAGAGAGGCCAGGGATCGAACCTGAATCCTTGTGGATACTAGTCAGATTTGTTTCTGCTGAGCCATGACGGGAACGCCCTCAAATGATTTCTCTACATCAATTGAAAAGATCATGTGACTTTTCTGTTAATATGTTGAGTTACATTGGTTTATTTTCAAATATTGAACCACTCTTGTCTTACCTTGATTATGATTATTTTTGCTTTTATATATTGCAGGATTTAATTTGCTAAAATGTGGTAAGGATTTCTGTATTTATGTTTATGAGGAATATTGGAAAGTACCTTACTTTTCTTGTGCTGTCTTTGTCTGGTTTTAATAATTTGGTAAGTTGGAAAATGTTTCTTCTATTTTTGGAAGAGACTGTAATAATTTGTGTTATTTTATCTTTAAAACTTCGGTAAAACTTAGGAGGTCACATCATGGCTCAGCAGTTAATGAATACGACTTAGTATCAATGAGGATGCAGATTTGATCCCTGGCCTTGCTCAGTGGGTTAAGGATCCAGTGTTGCTATGAGCTGTGTCTTTCTTCTTTAGTCAGCCTTGCAACAGATTCATTACTTATTTTAATATTTTCCAAGAAAAAACTTTTGGTTTTAGTGATTTTTTTTCTATTGCTTTTCTGTTTTCAGCTTTATGGAATTCTGCTCTTTATCATTTCATTCTTCTGCTTGCTTCAGGTTTTTTGCTATTTTTGTTTCTTAAAGAATAGCTTTAAGAGTTCCTGCTGTGGCACAGTGGGTTAAGAATCTGGGGTTGCCACAACTGCAACGTGGGTTGCAGGTGCAGCTTGGATTCAATTTCTGGTATGGGAACTTCCATATGCCAAGGATATGGCCATAAAATTAAAAAGAAAAAAGAAATAGCTTTAGAGTATTGTTTTGATATCTTTTTTCTTTTACAGTATAAGCATTTAATGCTATAAATTTTCCTCTAACTGCTGCTCTAGTTGCATCCCCTAGTATTTGATATGTTATCTTGGACATTTTTTATATCATCTTATGAATTACTGGGTCTTGTTTAAATCCTATTAGAAATGTTGAGGAATTCCCTGGTGGTTCAGTGGGTTGAGGATCCAGCATTGTCACTGCTGTGGCTTGGAGTGCTGCTGTGATGCAGGTTTGATCCCTGGCCCAGGAACTTTCACATGCCACAGGTGTGGCCAAATAGGAAAAAAACAGAAAAAAAAGAAAAAAAAGGAATGTTGGTATTTTTTGTTTTACCAGGCAACCAACTTATTTGGCTTCAGGCTGCAAGTTCTGACCAGACTTCTGAGGGTTGTATTTTCTATGCAGTCTCATTTTCATAGACTTTGCAGTGCTATTCACATCTACTCCTTATGTGTATCATTCAGCAGACATTCTAGGACAGAGTTGGTGGTCTGTCCATTCATTTGGTTCTCAGTGTTTTTGATATACTGTTCAAGATCAGATTATCCATCCTAGGTGAGTTCAATAACAACTTCTATAGCATTGTATTTTCTTCTATATTTCTAAAATATCCTGGTACTTTTCAGTTCCCTGGAGCTTACCTTCTCAGTCCTCTAGCCAGATGCTGGTTGTTTTTTCTAACTTCAATCTGTTACGTACTTTCTATGATTACACCTGTGTCTAAGATCAAGTGGGAAAAAGACAGAAAATAAAAACAAAGATGTTAGTGAGATCCTGCTGCATAGCACTGGGAACTATATCTAGTCACTTATGATGGAGCATGATGGAGGATAATGTGAGAAAAAGAATGTATATGTATGTGTAACTGGGTCACTTTGCTGTATAGGAGAAAATTGATGGAACACTATAACCTAGCTATAATGGAAAAAATAAAAATCATTTAAAAAAACAAACAAAGATGGCTGTCCTGCCTTTTTGGAAACACAGCTCTGCTGAATAGAGAAGAAAGTTACCCTCCTTAAGGACTTCTTAACGTATTTTGGCAATTCTTATGGTACTACTGGTATTGCTTTGTCACAGGATTATCTATAGACTGGAACATAAGAGAACAGAGGAATGGAAAAGGGAGGGAGGCAGACAGACAGAGAGCAGGGAGAGAAGTAGTACATTTCCCTACTCTAAGAGTGTTGGAAGACCCCCTTCTATTCCTTAAGCGATAGTTAGAGAGCTCTCTGTTTGTTACCAAGGTCCACTTCTGGGTCTCAGATTATTTTTAAGTCTAGGCTAGGAAATCCCAGAGGGAAAAATAAATGGTAAACTAACTATCAGTTCAGTGGTACCTCTAATGCTCATTTCTTCCCAAATCCACATGCTTCTCAAATTCACATTACTTTTTAGAATCCTCAAACAGATCTTACATGCATTTTGTCAAGGTCTTATAGCTGCATTCAGTGGGAAAGAGAAGGTACAATGTATTTTATCTCACCTGAAACTGGAACCTGATTTTCATATTTTTAAAAGTTATTTCAGAATGTGAAAGGACCACAGATATGGAAAAGGGGTCTCTGGTACCAGTGACTTTATATCTTGTAAATTTCTGCAAGAAGAGCTCCTAGCACATATCTGGCATATGGTAATCAATAAAAGTTTGATAAATAACACAAGTGGATGGAAGTAAAAATGAGTGAATAAACTGAGATGAAAACAGTATAGGTCACATAGAAGAGAGGCTACTGAATGCAGACAATGAAATATCATGTGCCAAAGAGCAATCCTTATTCTACCTGCCCTGATCCCAAAGGGAAAACAAACTAGAAGTTTACATCAAAACTACTTTTCATGCTGCACATGCAACTCTTTATTTTTTTTTTTCATCTTCTTAGGACTGCACCCAAAGCATATGGAGGTTCCCAGGCTAGGGGTCGAATTGGAGCTGTAGCCTCTGACCTACACAACAGCCACAGCAATGCCAGATCTAAGCCACGTCTACGACCTACACTATAGCTCACAGTGATGCCAGATCCTTAACCTGCTGAGCAAGTCCAGGGATTCAGCCCTCATGGATACTAGTCAGGTTCATTTCCACTGAGCCATGATGGGAACTCCTGCAGGTGTAACTCTTGAAAATGGAGAGAAGATATATTACAAATGTATTTCTCTGACTTTCTTCTCATCCGCAATTATGTGAACTTCCAGACACCTTAAAAGTCCTTTTAATTCATTCTGAATGTCTCCACAGTGGTGAATTGCTACCATGTAGTGGCCACTACTTTCTCTTCTCTCCTGAGGGTATGCCTGTTGATGCTTCCAATATAATGATGACACACTAGATATACAAGTTGGACCAGTTCACTCTTTAAAGACTATGCATTCCTGACTCCTATATGTCCAAAGATCTTCTTGAGAGCTCTATGAGCTCCAAATGAAAAGGAGTAGTTGACACATTTCCTGAGCTAGGTGGTAGGATTTCCTGAGCCAGCACCTCTGCCTAAGAAGAAACGGCACTTGTGACTGAGGAAGCTCCATCTCCAAAACTTCTTTTGTTGCAGTCAATTGCTTTTGCTTCCTGTCATTCTCCAACAGAAAACTAAATAGAAAAGTCATTATCCCCAGAGGACTCACTCAAATCTTTCCAACTAAAGTGGTAATGAATTGTCTGCACTATGATTCAAAAACAAGGGGAAGAAAGTTCCTCATAGGAAGATACAAAGGGAGACGGTAGAGACATGACTAAATTCTGAAATGGTGAAAGCTAAACTCAACTGCTAGAGGACATAAAATTAAATTTTAAAAACCGTCTGAAATTACTGCACTCCTTTGGCTGTATATTTGTATTGATGAGAGAATGACCTGCATCTGATTGGGAAGGTATACCTGTCATGGTTTCTGTGCATTTCTCTGTATGCTTTCAGGGGCCTACATCTGAATTAGCTGGAATTTTGCAGTTCATTCTGGGCTGTGGTCTTGGTAGCTGTGGGACATCTGGTCTTAAGGTGAAAGAAAAATTGTAAACCTGAGCTGGACTATATAGTGAACAAGCCTGGGAGTGTCTGCCTGACTCATGGCGATCCCTCCTTTTCTGAAAACTTCTTGAATGCACAGGGAAAGGCACCATGGCCATTATATGTATTGGAGTGGCTCTTGGAGACCATAGTGATTAAGAGTTCAGTGTCTGTTGTACAAATAGGCACATGAAAAAATGCCCAATATCACTAATAATAGAGAAAAGCAAATCAAAACTATAATGAGGTATAACTTCACCATCATCAAAATGGCCATCATCAAAAAGTCTACAAATCATATGCTGGAAAGGGTTTGGAGAAAAGGAAACCCTCCTACTTTGTTGGTGGGACTATGAACTAGTGCAGACACTGTGGAAAACAGTATGGAGATTCCTTAAAAAACTAAAAATAGAATTACCACATGATCCTGCAATCCTACTTCTGGGCAAATCTCTGGAGAAAACTCTAACTTGAAAAGATACGCACACCCTTGTATTCATTACAGCACTATTCACAATAGCCAAGACATGGAAGCAACCTAAACATCCATCAACAGATGAATGGATAAAGAAGATGTGGGGTGTGTTTGTCTGTGTGTGTATATACACACACATACACATATATATATACACATGGATCTACATATAATGGAATGCATGTATACTCAGTCACAAAAAAAGAATGAAATAACACCATTTTGCAGCAACATAGATGAGCCTAGAGATTGTCACACTAAGTGAAATGGGCCAAAGACAAATATCATGATATCACTTATATGTGGAATCTAAAAAAAAAGATACAAATGAACTTAGTTATAAAACAGAAACTTACCCACAGACATAGAAAACAAATTTATGATTACCAGAGAAGAGTGGAGGGGGTAGGGATAAATCAGGAGGTTGGGGTTAACATGTACTACTGTATGTAAAATACTGTATATAAAGTAGATAACCAACACTACCGTATATAAAATAGATAACCAACAAGGACCTAATATATAGCTCAGGAGACTATACTCAATATTTTGTAATAGCTTATAAGGGCAAAGAACCTGAAAAAGAATACCTATATCTATGTATCTGAGTCACTGTGTTGGACACCTGAAACTAAAACAACATTGCAAACCAACTATAATTGAATTTTTTAAAAAAAGAAGAACACAGTGTCTGTAATAAGACTCTTTGAGTTCAAAACCTGGCTCTACTTACTAGCTGTGACCTTGGCAAATATCTCATCCATGTCTATGTCTTACTTTCTCTTTTGTGAAATGGGGGTTATAATAGCATGTACTTTGGAGTTAATCAGAGGATTAAATGAGATGCATGCCCAAAGCAGTCAGCACACTACCTGGCCTACGGTAGACATCCTCTATGTGCATTATTATTACCCCCTGACACAGAGACAGATCCAGGAACAGATAGCTCACGCAAGGCAGTTCACTCAAAGTCTTTGTACTTAGAACGGTAAACCAGAAACAGCAATTAGAGTCATGGACGTGGAGTTACATTCATGGTAGCTTGAGAGAAGTCCCCTAAACCTCTGCTCCTGAGTTCCTGGTCTTTCTAATCTTGCCTTTCATCCACTATTTCCTGTGAAATGATTCAGTATATGTCCAATAAAAGGAAGCAGAACTGAAAAAGCATGTGGGTTTCTCAAAAATGGTGGGTACTGCTGTCCTAGCTGGTGACCTGAGAGATGATAGAACAAAGTCAGAAAATGAGTCCCATGTGTGAAGGTATCTTTCAGTTCCTCTAAAGAACCCTTCTCCGCCATTCATCAGGGCCTTGGTACATGCTTTATTTCTTCTCCTCATACCATTCTCTCACTCCAATATACATCCTTCAGATATCAGCCTGGGAGCTATTTCCTAAGGGAGGCCTTGGAACCAGTATGCCATGCCAGTTTCCATTTCTGTACCACCACACTAAGTCAGTCAGATGCTACAAGAGTACCCTGCATTCCTTCAATGCACTTACTACAGCATATAATTACATATTTGCAACATGTTTGTTAATATTTGACTGCCCCACTAACCTGTAAGATACTGATAACAGAAAACATCTGACCTGAGAAGACCTAAACAGACATTTCTCCAAAGAAGACATACAGATGGCATATGAAAAAAAAATGCTCAACATCACTAATTATTAGAGAAATACAAATCAAAACTATAGTGAGGTAATACCTCACACCAGTCAGAATGGCCATCATTAATAAGTCTACAAATAACAAATGCTAGAGAGGGTGTGGAAAAAAGGGAGCCATCCTACACTATTGGCAGGAATGTAAATTGGTATAACCACTATGGAAAACAGTATGGAGGTTCCTCAGAAAACTAAATGTAGAACCACCGTATGATCCAGCAATCGCACTCCTAGGCATATATCTGGACAAAACTACAATTCAAAAAGATGCATGCACCTGTATGTTCCCTGCAGCACTATGCACTCTAATAGCCAAGACAATCTCTGTCTACTGACGGATCAATGATTTTGAAGATGTGGTGCACATACACGATGGAATAGTATTTAGCCATAAAAAGGAACAAAATAATGCTTTTTGTAGCAACATGGATGCAACTAGAGAGTCTCATACTAAGTGAAGTAACTCAGAAAGAGAAAGACAAATACCATATGATATCACTTACATATGGAATCTAAAACACGGCACAAATAAACCTATCTACAGAATGGAAACAGACTCCACAGACATGGAGAACATAGTTGTGGTTGCCAAAGGAGAGGGGGGAGAGGATGGAATGGACAGGGAGTTTGGGGTTAGTAGGTGCAAATTAATATATTTAAAATGGATAATCAATGAGACCATACTGTATAGCATAGGAAACTGTCCGATTTCTTGGGATAGAACATGATGGGGGGGCGATATGAAAAAAAGAATGTATGTAATATATATGACTGGACCACTTTGTTGTACAGCAGAAATTGGCACAACACTGTAAATCAACTGTAAGAAATAAGGAAATAACCTAGGAGTAAATTTTTAAAAAATTAAAAAAGAATAAATATCTGACCTGCCTACTGCTGTATTACTAGCACTGAATATATTGCCTGAAACAAAGCCAAGACTCAAAACTGAGATTTGTTGAATGAACAGATGAATTTCTAGTGTGAAACTTTCCCACAACCATTCTGGTTCTCAGGTAGCATACATTGTTCCCTTATCCATACTCCCAGAATGCTTTGCAGACACATTAATTTTTCTTGCCATATTCTGTTTCAGATAATTGTTCTGGAACTAAATTGTGAGCTCTTAGATGGCAGGGTTTATGGCTTATGAACTCATTTCTCATTTTATTTCTGCTAACACTCCGCCTGGCACATCACAGTTACTGGATTTAGATTTGTTAGAATGAAAGAAAATTGAATCCTCTCCCACAAAGCCAAAACAACATACAGAGTCAAATCTATAATTTGATATTCAGAACAAAATAATTAGTTGGCTGTTTTCCTGAATGGTACAATTGAGTTAGTCCAGGTAACCCATTGGTTGTAATCTTACAGTGGACTTATGTCAGCTTTTTAACACTTCAAAGAGCCTTCATGTCTATCACTTCCTTGAGCACCAGCCAAAGTCTAGTGAGTTAGCTGGGCAGATATTATTATGCCCATTTCACAGGAGAGCTGAGCATCATGGTGGTAAATTTTGCCTGCAATCAACACCTAGTAGGGAGTGAGCTAGGGCACCGCCCAGGTCTTCAGACTCCTTCTGAGTCAAGGGCTCTCACTCCAAAATCAGGGATCTCCACAGTGTGGCTGTTGATTTTTAGGGAAGAGCATCTCCTGATTTCTTGGAAGAATCAAAATTCCTGAGCGGGTGAATGCGAAGGGGGAAGGGCACAGAAAAAGATGATGAGATGTCCCTGGAAGGGGACAAAGGAGTGAGGGAAGCTGAGGCCTGGGGTTTGGAGAGAAACCTCTAAAGATGGGGTGTGGACCAAGAGGGCAGAAATGGGGATTCTCCATTGCCTGATACGATCCTGCCAGCCTTAGGAGGAGGAAGAATGGGCCCGTGATGAGCATGGGGGGGGGCCTCAGCCATGGTTTGTCACTCAGAGATAAACCATGTAGCTAAGGTGTTGAAATTACACTTGATGAAATTTTTCCCAATTTATTTCATCAAGGGCATGCTTTATGTTACAATGCATTGCTGATGGGATACCAATGGGCCTCACAGAGTAAAATGCAGGCTTAGATTAAAAGAGACAGCAAAAAATGATCTCTCAAGTGAACCGCTGCAAGGAATTATGCAAATTGTCTTTGATTTATGTACAAATTAAAATCTTATAATTAAACCAATGACCAGTTGAAGAAATCAAATGCTTTTTACCTTATTAAAAACACAAAGAATGGCATCTCACAAATGCATTCTGAAATTATAAATTGAGACATGATAAGGAGCACTGATAACCCAACAGATGACACACATCATCTCAGTGGTCTTGAACTGGCCTGAGCATCACAAGCTGATGGAACCATGGTCCCTCCTCACACCAGGACACTGTGCTCAACTCCTTGGTTGCTTTACTTTTCCCTCATAGCAGATAAGGCAGATTATTACAGAAAAGGAACAAGCTTCTGTTTTTTTAAAGATTCTTTTTCACTAAATTCACTTTAGGAAAATTTTTCTTAGATGTGAACTTTAAAAATAAAATTAGAATATATACTGTTCATGCCTGTATGTGAATATGTATCTATATATGTATATAGGCATGCATGTAAGTGTACGAATACACACAAACACATCTAAACACTAGCATGTCTTATGTTTCCAGAACCCAATCTGATATCTGGCCTAGAAAACCCCTTTGGGAGGTCATGTCCACTTATATTCTAATTCCAGACCTCACTAGTAACTGATCACCAAACCCACTCACTTGACCTAGTGCTGCAAAGAATGACATGGTGTGAAGCTCCCAGCGAGGTGTACCATGTCCACACGATGGCCTGTACAGGAGTGGTCCTTGTGTCAGACAGGAAGCGGATGGCTTAATCCAAAGGATTTTATTGAACTGAAATTTATGAAGGACAATTTCCTAAGGGCCTATTTCCAAGGAGGGAGGGTGACGCTCTCAGAGACTGGAAACAGTGGGAGGTGGGAAGGGAAGGGAACCAAGTTCCTAGAGCCCAGTGCAAACTCCAGCCATAGACAGTGGACCCCCACAGAAGCTGTGGTCAAAGGAACACAGTCATTATCAAAACCTCAGCCAGGATGTAGCAGGAACAGGAATAAACACCCTGGTCCTTCTATGACTGCCAGATAAAATAGAAGATGTGTACAGCTTGATACGAATTTCAGATCAAACAACAAATAATTTTGTAGTGTAAGTATGTCCCAAATACTTCATGCACTTCATAGGACACACTTACATTGCAAAAGGTTTTGTGGTTACCTACAATTTAAATTTCACTGGGATCTCGTATCCCTCCCCACCCCCGCGCTTTACTGAAATAGAGTTGTCAAATGAAATTATGCATATTTCAAATGTACAATGTGGTGATTTGATATATGTATACATTGTGAAACGATTATTACAGTTGGGTTGATGAACACACCCACTGCCCCACAGAGTTACCTTTTCTTTGTGTGTATGATGAATATGATTAATATCTACTCTTTTAAGAGTTCCCCTTGTGGCTCAACAGTAATGAGCCCAGCTAGGATCCTTGGGCTGAATCCCTGACCCTGCTCAGTGGGTTAAGGATCCGGTGTTGCCATAAGCTGTGGTGTAGTTTGCAAACATGGCTTGGATCTGGCGTTGCTGTGGCTGTGGCACAATTCGACCGCTAGCCTGGGAACTTCCTTATGCCGCAGGTATGGCCTTAAAAGAAAAAAAGAAATCTACTCTCTTAGTAAAATGGAAGTATATAATGCATTATTATAATATTACATATTATAATATTATATATATAAAATATCCATTTACATATTATAATGGAATTTTATTCAACCATAAAAAAGGAGGAAATTCTGCCATTTGCTACAACAGGAATGAACTTGAAGGAAATTAAGTGGAATAAGCCAAAGACAAATAGTGTTTGATTTCACTGTTATGTGAAATCCAGACCAAAAAAAAAAGTTGAATTTACAGAAACAGAGAGTAGAATGTGATTACCAGGGGCTGAGAAGTCGGGTAAATGGGAGATGCTGGGATCCTATATTTTTATTTGTAAAATCTAGCAACTCTAAACCCCTCTCTTCCTACCGTGTCTCCCCACCCCACCCTCCCCAATTTCTGGCCAGTGCCTCCTACTGTCCAGACTCAGCTAGAAGCCAAAGAGCAAGGGAATCCTTGTAGTGCAATCATCAGAGGTCAGCCTTACCTGGACCGCAAGGGGAGGCAGAGAAGGAAGACAAGATCAGGGTGGTGTGTGAAAGGGAAAATAGGCAGAAATAACCAATGGCCAGCTCCTGCCAGTCTAAACTCACCCTTTATGGCCAAGTGGGGTGTACTCTGAACAAAGGAACTGATGTGCTCCTTATTTCCTGGCTTTATATACTTACAAATCATTCTTTCTTCACGCTATACCAGTGGTTTTCTATCTTTTATTCTAAACAAAGTATCGCATAGAAACTCATCACACAAAACACATGGCATGTGGGCAGCTAAAGCAGCAGCAGAAGTGGTAAGCCTAAAGCCCTGCCCACCTCCCCTCTTTACCACCTACCCCCCAAGCACCCCACAGGTACCTGAGGCACACACCTGGAGTCCTAGTCCTAAATGAAACTGGTCTGGGAACCCCTGATATAAAGCTGCAAAAAGCAAACACAAAGTGCTAATTTTTTGGCCATGCCCACAGCATGTAGAAGTTTCCAGGCTAAGGATCAAACCCACGCCACAGCAGGGACCTGAGTTGCTGCAGTGACAACGCCGGATCCTTAACAAGCTGCACCACAAGGGAACTCCCAAGTGTGCTATTTCTTTTGTGTAAGAACGTAAAAATAAGAGAAGCGTGTATCTTATTTTTTGCAAAAAGAAGCATTGGGAAAATATATTAGAAATTATTAAAAACTGTTACCAATAGGAACTAGGTGGGGATGGGAGGAGGAAGATAGAAATGGGAGTGAAATTCTCCATGTATAACCTTTGTGTAGTTTTGATTTTGAAATGAGTGAGCTCAAAAGGGATGATAAAAAGCAAACCCTGAAACTGAGGACATACAGGAACAGATAGAACTGTATGAAAGCAATGCCATGGCACATAGAAAGAGAGTTAACCCAGCTAACTTGTAAACACAGATCTCCGATTATAAAAATTTAGAGGGTATATTCTAAGACAAAAAGAACTGCAAGTGGAGTTCCTGTCGTGGTTCATGGGAAATGAATCCAACTAGGAACCATGAGCGAGCTTCCTAGTTGCCTTGCTCAGTGGGTTAAGGATCCGGGGTTGTCATGGGCTGTGGTATAGGTCATAGATGCAGCTCGGATCTGGCGTTGCTGTGGCTGTGGTGTTGGCCAGTGTCTATAGCTCCAATTCGACTCCTAGCCTGGTAACCTCCATATGCCATGGGTACAGCCCTAAAAAGACAGAAGACACACACACTCAAAGATTAAATTGAAAATTCCACTATAAACTCATAAGTAAAGTTGATTTACAATGTTGTGCCAATTTCTGCTGTACAGCAAAGTGACCCAGTCATACATGTATGTATGTATGTATATATATATATATATATATATATATATACACACACACACACACACGCTTTTTCTCATATTATCTTCCATCATGTTCTATCCCAAGTGACTGGATATAGTTCCCTGTGCTGTACAGTAGGACCTCATTGCTTATCCACTCTAAATGTAATAGTTTGCATCTACTAACCCCACACTCCCAGACCATCCCACTCCCTCCCCCTTCTCCCTTGGCAAACACGTTTGTTCTCCACGTCTGTGTGTCTTAAACTTATCTTTTAGAAACATGTTTCCTGGTTCTCTCTAATAAAAGGGCCTGGAAGCCATGATACTTAGTACATAGTATCTTGGATTCTAAATACCATTATTCTGCATTGAAAAATCAGAGTTCCTTGGATAAATGCCTGGGTCTGAGACTGGAGCAGAGACAGGATAAGGAGAACCTGGCACGTTTTTGTGCCAGAGCACACTGAAGGATAAGAGAAGCACATTAGAATGGCAGAAGAGCTGACTTGAAGAGTTCTCACTAGCCGAAATTTTAACAATTTAAACATCAGGAAGAAATAATAATAGTAAAGAGTTATAATACATTGAAGACTGTTTTTAAAAATATCTGGTTATTTGGAGAGAGATAGAGACAAAGGGGAAAAGTCACTCTTTTTACAGAAATACTGGACAAGTTAGAAAAGATGGAAATAGAAAAAAAAAGATGAGGTTGGAGAATTAGAAGAGATTGTAAAAGATCTCAATTACCTGATTATGGAGCTTGAAACTTATTCAGAAAGTGACTGGGAGATTCTGGAGGGTCTTTAAGGAGGGCAGTAAAAATGAGGATAGGAATAAAGTGAAGACGAAAGACTATATAGAATGTAGGATCCACTGCACTCAGTGACCTATCAAAGATGTGGGTGAGAAGAGAGGCTATTAGGATAAACTGTTTTCATCCTACGGAAAATGTTTTCACGGTGAGGACCAACTCTGTACATGGGCAATGCTGGGCTACAGTTCTGGATGAAAAGCATCTAAGGCCAACAGGAATTGGGAAAAGGATGATTAGTGATGTCAGCTTCAGTTAGGTAGGGGAAGGGAGAACTATCAAGGTGGATGGTGGTACTATTAACCGATATTTAAATCAGAAGAAGAGGAACAGGTATAAGGTAGGAAAGATCAGTGTGTTATTTCAATTATGCTGAATTATAAAGGGTTACCAGTTGCTTCGGAATTCTTGGTACCTAGTGTGGATTCAGTACATATGCTAGAGGAGTCTACTTGAATTCTAATGACAACTTAAGTTTTTATTATACATATATATATATATATTTTTTTTTTTTCCCAATAGATCTCAGGAGGCTCCCTCTCAGAATACGTACTGAAGAGAAACTTCAGGATTTAGGACGCGGAGCTTTAATCAGAAGAGTCCCATTGGGCTTAATAGGATTTGCATAGCTAGAAGGCCCAGAGATGCTAGAATAAAAAAGGCTCTCAGCCTGCTTTTGCATTTAATAATAATTAATAATGAATATGTTCTTTCCCATGGGGGTTTAGCATAGACATAAATATTTGCTGCAAAGCCAAGCCCCACACTTGGATCTCAGTCCCATGCCAGCACTACCCCAGTTTATCAATGCCTCAGAGCCTGTCTAGCTCAGGACCCACACTGGGTGACTTATAATTAAAACAAGTGCAATTCCTTTTTTGAGTTTAATTTCAAATATAATTTCTCATTTGCTTCACAAGGGTATGGCATGCACAGCAGCCAATCTGTGGGGAAATTAAAGGAAAGCAGGGGGATAGGCGCCACACGGCACTTATATTAAAACAATCATTCATATTTTTCTGGCAACACTTTTTAATAAGTGTCAAATCTTCATTATTTTCTTTGGCATCCGTGTCCACATAAATCATGTCAAATTCATATGGTATTTCTTTCTGGAGGTTGTAAAAATCAACACAGGGCCTTCCCCAGGCTAATCAATTAGTCTAAATCCACTCCAGAGTTTCTGACTTGGGACGTTGTGCTGGCTCAAGAAGCATGCGAGCAAGCAGTCTCTCTAACTAGTGATGGTCTCAGGGGTGAGGAAAAGATACAGTCCCTTCCTGAGCCACTCTCCATAGGCTTTCCTTCTGCCTCAGCCACCAGGATCAGGCCTCTCCTGGGAAGCCCACACGTCACCACTTCTCCAAAGGGCATGAGGAGGGTAAGCTGGAGCTATCTGAACCTTCTTTTCACAGACGAGGAAAGGTCTAACAAAATGGGAGTGATGTGGACACATGCTTGTTCTTCGGAGGTCACCTCTAGAAATGATGGGTGAAGAGTATTCTTAATCAGTAAAAGCTGGGAGGACAAAAGCCGCTGGTATTGTGAAAAACATAGGCCTGTGAGTGAAGAGACATAAAGTCCAGCCTCAGCTCTACCAGAAATGATTATGGACCTTCCCTTTCTTGGTCTGAGTCCTCAAGCCTTTAAGATGGACTCACTGACATGGCGTCCGAGGCTCTCTCGGTTCTCAAGCTAAGGAGAGACATCATCAAATATCTTGACCCACGAAGAGATCTGGCACAACATTTGGAGGATATGACGGCCTCAGCATTAAGCTTGACCAAAAGAGGAACAACTTTATCAGTGTCAATCCCCACTTTTAGGGCTGAAACCTAAAATGTTGACATTGTTGATAGAGAAGGAATGAGGCATCTGGGGTTTCTTGGGGTTTCACTCATTAAAGGAAAAAGACAGGAAAACTATAATAACAGGACTGGGCCAATCTGCATCCAAACTTACCAGTCTGGGGCGTCCAGCATCCAGAATGAAACTTTTATTCATTCTTAGTGGAAAAGATGAGACTGATTTCATTGACAAGTTACTGTTGCATCCACAATTATCCTCAAAATCAGAACAGGAGTAAAACTGATCGAGGCTGCAAAACTGTAACTGACAGATTTTGACTTTTCTACCCCTAGCCTCCTTTGATGTATCATTTCCCCCAGAGGAATTCTCCCAACTTTCTCCTTCAGTTGTGCTTTCCTTCTTTTTGTTCTGCTCTATCTTCTGCTTGTGGGATCTCCTCTCACAGCCATTTGCTTAGTGTGAATTTGCACAACCACTACCACTACCTTCTCTGAATGGGGAGTAGAGGCAATCTGGATTTTGAGGAAATAGGTATACAACTGGAAATAGGTATCCAGTTGTCACCCAAATCTATTATTTCCTGAGTCCCCTCCATGGCAAAAGTACTAGAAGCCCAATTATCAGCGGAGGACTGAAAATAAAGATTACACTGCCAGCCTCCCTTGCTGTTAGATGTGTTTGGGTAACTACATCATGGACAACGGAATGTGGTGGGAAGCCATGTGTGCAACTTCTGGCACATGTCCTTAAAGAGAGGAAGTATGTCCTTTCCGCGTACCCCCTTTACTCCTTCTGCTTCTAGGAACAGGGTCACAGAGGGAAGCCATTGTGGAACAGGAGGCAAGGGCAAGACCTTGGGGTGGGGATAGGACCGGTGACCGAAGGGCTCTGGATCATCACAGGGAACAAAACCATCAAACCTGTTTGACTGCCTGCTTGGAAACTGTTATATCATGGTGAAATATCCTTTGAGCCTCAGTTTTTCTTTTTTTTAACCTATATTACACAAACCTATATTGTAACTACAATGAAGGGCAAAAGATTAGCTACGGTAAAAATGACAATATCCTCTCAGAGAACCTGGGTTTGAATTCCAAATCTTCCATTTACCATCTGTGTGACTTTGCACAATTTACTTCCCCTCCCTGAACCATATTTTTCCCAGGTCCCTTTATGCAAAATAAAAATAGGAATTTCTATCTAATACACTTGTGAGAAGTAAACTGAATTCTAATGAAAGTGATTTTGTATATTGCAAGGCACTTCTAACCCTAAAATATCGATCAAGGGTAGTCTAGTTACTTTGGATTACAAGAATGGGAACACACTCACATTAACTCCATGAGGGATATATTTTAAGGACATAAAAGGTGAGAACATAGACATTCGATAAAGGTAGCTGAGCTCTCAGGAGGATTGGAACTCAAAAATAAAAAATAGACACTATACTCAAACCCCCTGGGAACCACATAGTCTCCCCCAATTCAGCTTCCTCAACACCTCAAAGTATTGTAACTCTTTGACACTGGTACCCACTGCCACCTGACTGTCATCAGATGGGTCCCTGGGTCTTAATTCAGATTCCCCATAAAGGATCTGATCAGTTGATGCCATTGGCTGGCTTTAGGTCCCATGTATATTTGATCCAATCACTGTGGCTACAGTGCGAGGTCACATGGTATGACCTTTCCAGAAGCTAGGGTGCATTAAATTCTCTAGAGGAACAATGGGTGCAGCAGACAGTATTCCTTCTGGCACATATTGCAGATAATAATAAACATTATGTTTACTCTTTCTGGTGGGAAGAATGCCTAAAAGTTTTTTTGTTGGAAAAAAAAATGAGTTCTCTAGATATTTTACTTGTTCATCAGTGCAGTGGATCTCATAATGTCCATCTCTCATGGACCAGCCCAGGTGAAAACTCACCTTCTCCTTAGCAGTCAGCGTCCCCTTGCTTATCCACATCATAAACTGTGTGGACAGTTACAGTACTATCATGGGAGGCTATCCTGTCCCTATCTTTTAAGACTAAAATTGAAAGACTCTTTCAAATGGGACACTGCTGAGTGAAAAAGAGATGGTGTCTTTCTATCATAATCTGGTATCCAGAGCCATGATGAATTTTTGTCCTCAGAGAGCCTTAAGCTTCCTTATAATTTCCAGCTCTTCAGTGTGACATGCCTCCTAAGTAACTGACCTACACCTTTCTTTCTGAAAAAGGAAAGAATAAAGAAAAGGCTTATCCAAAGACCTTGAGGAAAAGGAGGGAAGACAGTCTTCCCTGATTCACAGTCCTGTCCTCTTGGAGGAGAAAATAGCATCTTATGCCCAGCCAAGAAGATGTGCTTTCATTCTGTCTCTGAGCTTTGTAAAGAAAAAACTTTTTGGAAAGTAAATGTGAAAGTGAGTTAAATCCTATTTCTGACCATGCCAATGAGGAAGAAGATTCTCAAGGCTTTAGTTTCCTTAATTTCACTTCTACTCCTTCTAACGAGACAAACATCTTCCAGAGGTCTCAGGTTCACCTAAGCCAGTTTGTGTCCAAATTCCCATCACTTAGAACAGAAAAAAATCTTAACTACAGACCTAATTTATGAGGCTGTTCAGCTTTTCCTTTTTAAACAATTTCTAGAAATTGCACATATTTAAAGTATAAGATACAATAAGGTTTGATTATATATGCACTCAGGAAGCCGACTATACAAATGAAAATTAAAATTATGAACATATCGCCCTTAGAAGTTTACTCCTCTCCCTTCATAATCCCTCTCCCCCATTCCTTCTCACCCTTTTCCCTGATAACCATCAATCTTCCTGTCACAGACTGCATTTTCTAGAATTTTATATGAATACAATCAATACAATATGTACTTTTTTAGTCAGGCTTTTATCACTTAACATAATTATGTTGAAATCCATCCATATTGCTGCATATTCTCATAGTTTATTTTTAATACTGAGTAGTCCTACGCTGTGCATAAATACCATAATTTATCTGTTCACTTGCTGATGAATATTTAGATTATTTCCAATTTGAGGCCATTACAAATAAAGCTGCTATGAACATTCAATTATAAGTCTTTATATGGATGTATACTTTTAGTACCCTTGGCTAAATACCTACAGGTAGAATTGTTAATTGTATAAGTTAATCTTTTAAAAGTTCGCTAAGCTGCTTGCCAAAGTGCTTGTACCATTTTAATTCCTGTATGAGAGTTCCAGTTCCTCCACAGCTTCACAAACATTTGATGTGGTCAGTCTTTAATTCTGGACAATCCAATACATGTGTAGTGGCATCACAATGTGGTTTTAATTTGCTTTTCCCTAACGAGTAAAGATATTGAAATTACTCTTTTTACATGCCTATTTTCCATCTTGTGATAAGATGAAGTGTCTATTCAAATCTTTTGCATAGTTTTAGAATTAGGTTTTTTCCTTCTTAATACATGAGAATTCTGGAATTCTTTGTACTTGCCAGATACAGGTTCTTTATCAAATGTGGGATGTGCAAACAGTTTCTTCATGTCAGTAATCTTTCAAAGTGCAAAAGTTCCTAATTGTGATACAGCCTAAATTATCATTTTTTCTTGTATAGATTATAAATTTACCTAAGATATCTTTACATGACCCAATGTTACAAGGATTTCGTGTATGTTTTTGCCACTTCTCTTTCTTTTTTAGACCTTGAAAAGAACTATTAAATGAAAATTCTTGTCAGGACATTCAGCCACATTGAGAATGGCCAGGTGGAACAAACTGAATCAGAGTCGGGTAAAACCTGAGTGGCCTCTCCTCTGATGAGATTCCATTTGCACCATTTTATCACAGTAGAGATAGCATTTTGGAAAAATCAAAGGGCACCAAACAGGCCAAGAAGGAGAGAATTAGCTCTGGCCAAGAAGTGTTCCTTGCCCTTAAATTTCAAAGATCAACAGCTCATCCCTCAGACACTAGCTACTCACTGCAGTCAGGTGAAAAGAACTAGGCAGGGTTCTTTTAAAATGCACAAGTGGAAAAAAAAAAAAAAAAAAGCTGTTGGAAGGAAGCAAGTATCCCACTCAGAGTGTGGGCTCTGAGCAACTTGCATCAAAATCTGCAAAAAAAAAAAAAAGTTGTAAACCGTGGCTCCACACCACCCACTTAACCAGAATTTCTGGGGGGTTGCATCTCAAGGTCACCTTTATAAATTTGATTCTTAAAGTAGTTACAGATGAACACTCAGGCACATGGGATCCTCCCTTGTGCCAGCTTCTTGAAGGGTACTTAGGGTGAACCTGTGGTTCTTAACCCTCTATTGGCATAGAATCACCTGGAGAGCATAAACATGCAGATCTGTAGGCCCCACCCAGAAGGCTCTTTAGCGCCTGTGGTAACCCTGGTCTTTCATTTTTGCTTTTGCTCCTTACTTTCTCCCTCCTCTCCTCCTCCACCTCCTTTTTCTTCTTCCCTTCTCTCTCCTCTGTTTCTCTGCCTTCTTTTTTTTTTTTCTTTTTAAAATTAAAGCCTCCAAGTTAATTCTAATATGTAGCCAAGGTTGAGAACTCCCAGGTCACAGAGCAGGAGCAGCAACATCCCAGCCATGGGACTTTGCAGGAGATGGAAATGAAGGAAGCAGGCTGGATGCGGACCAGACTATGTAAACACCTAAGCTCCACCCTGTAAGGGGTGGTCACTATTCAGCTAGTCACCTCCTTCCCTGTGGGAACAAAATCCATATTTGCCAATCCTGCTGATATATCAAGAGAAGTTAGAAATAACTGAACATAAAATCTCCTGATTTTTAAATTTTTGAAAATGACACAAATATGTAAATCACTGTGCACAGAACAGAATGAAGCTGTGGGGGTGGTGGCCCAGGGACTGCCAGTTTGTGACTTCTGCCCACAAAAGTTCTCATCTCTGAGGACAACACTAGGATGCCATTTCATGATGGCCACCCCTCAGAGATTAGTTCAGAAGGAGTTGTGGGTTTGGGTTTAGGCCACACCTGCCTTCAGAGAAGTTCCAGGCAGGGGTGAACTCTACTGTGTTCGTTGATTTGAGTTTGTCAGATTTCCTGACTTGTTTGAGGCCAACCAGAGAACTAATATGTAAGATGATGTATTTTTCATGGTTTTCTCCTTATAGAATCCTTCTATCTTAGACAAGGGATATTTATAAGAATATGATTTTTATAGAAGATATCCGAGAGTCTTTTTTCCATCAGATTCACTATGAGTGACAATTTTATCCCATCTAATCCCTCTACCACACTTAGAATGGTGGTCCTCAAACTTTAATACACATAAGAATTACCTGAGGTACCTATTACAATGCTCAGGTACCAAAGTACCCATGGAGTTCATTATCAAAATCAGAACCTTTGTGAATAAAAGCTACTCCAAGCTAATAGGTGTAGGCCAGTTCACACAGTCAGTGACCCCACCCAGGCATTACTTATAAAGACTTTCTGATTCAGTGGTCTGTGCTGGAGCCAGGAATTCCCCACTTTTAATAAAGCCCCCCGACCAAGCAAACCAGATCCCGGTGGTCTGGGCCACACTTTGAACAATACTGACTTAGTAGCAAGAAGAGAAGACAGCAGAAAGTACCAATTTGGGAGGTGGAGACCCAGAGTCTAAAGCAAAGACGACTCACTGAAACCCAGCTGCATGATGCTCGAATCATTACAAGGTAAGCAACCAGTCATCAAGGAAAGTCACAGACAAATACTAATTGCTCATCTCACACTTTCCTTTTTCCAGAATCCTCACAAAAGTAATTTGTTAGCTCTACTTGATTACATAGTACTTGACTGTCTTCAAGTAAATGCCTAAAGGCAACTGGTAATTAATGAGGTGCGTGGAAGCATTGCGATGAGCAATGAACATGTGTCGCAGACACGCATTTTTATGAAGATATGCTAATGAATGTTAGCGCCCCGACTGCAAGCATAACTCCAGAGGGTTTTCATTTTAGTTATTTATTTTAGCCAACAATAAGTGATAGGTAATGAGCTCACTTGGGTCTGGCTCTCTATGCTCTGGGCACTGAGGGGTCTCTGATGTCTGAGTCTGACTTGCTTCAGAACCTTGAAGAGTGGGGCTATGTTTCCAGTAGCCAGGAATCGGTGAAGAAGATTTGCAATTGATTTCTGTTAGCTACCAGCACATTTCTGTATAAAATGAGCTTGTCAAGATGTGGCTTTCTGGTTTTGCTTTTAATTGACTCTCATCTGGTGCACTAAAGTCAGAAAAATTCCAGGATAGGGAAGGCCACTGGGGCTCTGAGTCTCACAAGCATCATGTATTACTTTTATGGATGAGAGAGCAGAGTTTAAGTTCATGTGTGGAGCAGGGACTGTGGGGCCTGCTGCCTGGATTTTCATCCTAGCTCTGCCACTTACTATGTCTGAGCCCTGGAAGTCAGCTTCTCCAGGCTTTGGTTTCCCTGTTTCTAAAATGGTGGTGATAATTGTACCTATTTCCTAGGGCCTTTTTATGACTAGTAAATGAGATAATACATATGAAGCACTAATTGAGTGCCTGGCATGTAGTCAAAGTTACCAAGGTGAATGCTGAGGCTTGAAGGTAATTGCCATGGAGCCCTTACATGGGAAAGTTGGGTTAAAGGACCCGTTGGTTGACCTTGGCCCCAAAGTTTCATCTGTGAATCACTCACTTTGTCTCCACATGCCATCAAAACTGAATCTCAGTTTCTTCATCCCCCACCCCCTCCAGTTTCCTTAGGACACTATTAACTTTTGGCACACACCACCCCCCTGCCACACACACAAGACATTTCTGTTGGTTGGATCTAGACAGGAAGTAGAGCTGCCAGCTAAGAAGAAGACAGTTCTGCCAGGAAGTTGGAGGCCAGCTACAGAGTGGAATGGAATCATAGGGCTTTCTGTTCCTGCAAATACACAGTAGGCAGCTGAGTATGAACCCATGACCATGGCCTGGCCTTCCTGGGGTCCATGAGATGTCTTCTCAAGTGAACTTTGATGTCTCTCCCTCTCCTACACTAGACCACAACCACACAGCCTCGTCCCCTTCCCCTCCCCCCGTCTTTAGGAGAGATTAGACCTCTGTTCAAGGTTCTTTGTTCTCCCCTCCAGACATTCTGCATTTTTCTCCCCTCCAGACATTCTGCACCTTTATTTTCAGCTGCAAGCAGATGTTCCTGGCAGAAAATGCCTGTCAAGTGTTTCAGATCACATTCAGGAGGTTTGGGCTCATGCTTTGCTGAACAAGAATCTGTGCTGCCCTTCTAGAAAACAGTAACACTTTGGGGTGGTGAGACATCCCTCTTTTTTGTGAAAAGGGTAATCCAGAGAAAGGTTTCAAATTCTACTGCCTTTTATTTGACAGGACTTTACAGTTTACCGAGTTCTTACACACCCATGATTTCATTCACATCTTATAACAACCCCGAGAAGTACTCCTGACAAGGATTAGGACTGTCATATTACTGATGGCAGGGCCAAAGGCAAGAGAGATGCAAGAACTTGACATGCTTGTTAGAGCTTCCTCTCTTACCTTCCAAACCTAGGCACTTTCCACAAACAACGTGATATGTTCACATACTGCTTTTCATTCACTTGTAAAGTATTAATTTGAGATAACCTCTTTTTTTTTTTTTTTCTTTTGGCTACACCCACACCATGCAGAAGTCAGGGCCAGGGATCAAACCCTCACCACAGCAGTGACAACATTGCATCCTTAACCCACTGCACAACCTGGAAACTCATATAAAGTATTAAGATGAGACAGTATCAGTTTATCTCCAGAACAGGCCCATGAATTAGATAGGGAAATATGTTAGTCATCACAGAATAAGCTATGCTTCCATAACAAATAAGCGCTGATAGTTTAGAAACTTAGTCCAACAAAAATTGATTTCATGTACCTATCATTTTCTGATGCAGGTCCATGTGATTTCCTGAGGTGCTTTTCCTTCAAGTGATAACCAGTACCTTTCCATACTGTCATTCTCCATTTTTAAAAATACAGCCTAGAAGTCACCAGGGAATCAGAATGCAATGTTATCAATTTCCAGAGAAATTTTTTGGCTAGACCATCACTTCTACCCACCTCCTATTTGCCTGAACTCAGCCACGATCTCAACCTACCTTCAAAGAAAAGGTGGTTTTCATGTGAGCCAGAAAGAATAAATGTGGGAGTTTTCCTGAATACAAAACATTACCTCTGCTATTTCAAATCTCACCAGCTCTTGTTCTAGGCTGTCTGAGAGGGGCTGGCGAATAAAATATCCTGTTCACAAACTTCGATACTGTACCAACTATGGAGCAGCAACAAAATATATACAGGAAAAATTGAATTATTTCAGAAGTAAAGTTCTCCACCAGCTGAAGAATGTTGCTGTATGTCATAACAGGTTACCAGACCAGAGAAAAGGAGGACAAAATGATTTGCACATCACTTGGACTGAAATGGAGATGCAGGCAGACCTCATTTTATTTTCCTTTGTTTTATTGTGCTTCATAGATATTATTATTTAAGAAAAAAATCAAGCTTTGTAAGAAAAAAAAAACTTGTTCTTTGTAAGAACAAGTCTATCAGTGCCATTTTTTCTAACATTTGCTCAGTTCTTATCTGTGTGTCACATTTTGGTAATTTCACAATATTTCAAAATCTTCATCATTATTACATTTGTTATGGTGCTCTCTCATTAGTTATCTTTGAGACTTCTATTGTAATTGTTTGGGGAGGTACCACCAACTGTGCCCATAGAAGAACTCAAAAGATAATTGTTCTGTGTGTTCTGACTGCTCCACAGACCAGGCATTCCCCCATCCATCTCTCTCCCTGTCTGAGGAGCCTCCCTATCCCCTGAGCCACAACAATACTGAAATAATGCCAATAAATAAACCCTACATGGCCCCCTAAGTGTTCAAGTGAAAGGAAGTGTCTCATGCCTCTCACTTTAAATCAAAAGCTAGAAACGAGTAACTTATTAAGGAAGACCTGTTAAAAGCCAAGTCAGGCTGAAAGCTAGGCTTCTTGCACTAAACCAAGTTGTAAATGCAAAGGAAATTTCTTGAAGCAAATTAAAAGCGCTATTCCAGTGAATACAGGTATGCTAAAAAAGCAAAATAGCCTTATTGATGTTAGGGAGAAAGTTTTAGTGGTCTAGATAGAAGATCGAACCAGTCATAGCATTCTTGTAAGCCAAAGCCAAATATGAATAAGGCTCCAACTCTCTTCGATTCTATCAAGACTGAGCAAGGTGAGGAAGCTAACAGAGGCTGGTTCATGAGGTTTAAGGAAAGACACCATCTCCATAACATCCAAGTGCAAGATGAAGCAGCAAGTGCTGATGTGGAAGCTGCGGCAATTTACCCAGAAGATGTAGCTAAGATAATTTATGAAGGTGGTCACACTAAACAACAGATTTTCACTGTAAATGGAACAGCCTTCTATGGTACAAGATGCCATTCAGGAATTTTATAACTAGAGAAGTCAAGTCGATGCCTGGCTTCCAAGGACAGGCTGACACCTTCATTAGGGGCTAAGGAACCTGGTGACTTTCAGCTGAAGCCAATGCTCATTTACTATTCTGAAAATCGTAGGGCCCTCAAGAATCATGTTAAATCTACTCGGCCTATGCTCTATAAATGAAACAAATCCTGGCTGACAGCATATCTGTTTACTACATAGTTTACTGAATATTTTAAGCCAACTGTTGAGACCTACTGCTCAGAAAAAAAAAAAAAAGATTCCTTTCAAAACACTACTACTCATTGACAATGCATCTGGTCACCCAAGAGCTCTGGTGGAGATGAGATGTACAGTATGAGTAAAGTTGTTTTCATGCCTGCTAACACAACATCCATTCTGCAGTCCATGGACCAAAGACTAATTTTGACTTTTGAGTCTTCTTATTTAAGAAATATATTTTGTAAGGCTATAGCTGCCGGGGATAGTGATCTGGGCAAAGTCAATTGAAAATCTTATGGAGGAGACTGCGGCAAGATGGCAGAGGAGTCAGAGGTCACACTCACCCTCTCCCACAAATACATCAAAAAACGCATCTAGATATAAAACAAGTTGGACAAATCATCATCTGAATGCTGATTAATTTAAACCTCCAAAAACTGCAAGAAACCCTTGAAATAACGGGGTAGAACAATTGAAGAAAAAAAAAAAAGGTGAGAGAGAAAAGCAATTAGGACCGTAACCAGCACTCCAGGGAGGGAGCTGTGAAAAAGAAAAGTTTCCTGGGAAGAAACCTAAACAACGATCAGCAGATCAATGACCAAGGGAACTAGAGGGACATCAAAGCCTGAGAAAAACGCAGCAGCTGGATTGAGATAGGAAAATCGGAGTTAGAGACCTGAATACTGGCCCAGACACCACAGCCTGAGGCGCCGGGAGGTGCCTGGGAGCTAAGACACAGGTTCCTAAGGTTAGTCCCTGCGAGAGGGCAGAGGTCAGTGGCCACGGCGATTGCGGGAATAGGACAAGGAACAGCGATATTCTAGGATTTGTGGAGAGCAAAACCAGGACTGAGGGAGCCAAGGAAGTCTGGTCCCGCAGGGGAGGCAAGCCTCCATTGTTAGGGAGGAGGAGAGGAGGAGGGGCTGGCCACCATAGGAAGCAACTTGAACTAGCATGCAGGGCGGGGCGATGGTGACCCGCCAAAGAGAGCGGAAGTGGGGAGGAGCCAGTGGAGGCTGCAGCTGCAGCGGCAGGAGCGGAGCCGTGCCTTGAAGCCCGTGGGCGGAGCGCGGTGCCAGGTTGTGGACCCAGGCACCTGCACCAGCCAGCATCGGCGGGGTTGGCAGGGCCCTGGGCCGGTCCATGGACCTAGGCGACTGCATCAGCCCACAGAGCTGGTAGCTCTGGCGGGCGGAGTAGTACGCAACCACATGGAGCTAGCTTTCGCAGAGGAGCGGGTCCGGCGCCAGCCGCTGCCGCCCACCCCAACAGACGAGAAAGCATCAGCAGAAGGGCGGAACAAATGCTAGCCTGCTGAGCCAGCCTCTGACGGGTACCGCTTGTGGTTCCAGTCACCTCAAAAGAGGACTTTGCAATCAAACACTAGTTTCCCGTGGCTCTCACTCCCAGGGGAAATCATACTTCCTGCTGCTGCTATCGCCAAATGCTTAAGACACCTGGTAGATCTGCCTAAAGCTCGCGACCACGTCCCAGGGCTGGGCAACTAGGAGTGGACAGCGCCACCTTCCTGCAATTGAGAGCATAGAGACTAGGCTGCCACTGTCGACTTTAGCCATTCCTACACTCTCACAGAGAACACTCAGAGTACCACTGAGATAACAGCCTGCTCATTCCAAAGAAATAGACAGCAAATAGTCAAACTCCTACACCAAAAATAAATAGTAAACCCACCAAAAAATACAAAGGGGAGTTCCTCCCTAGAAGTAGCCTTCCAAGTCTACAGCATGGCCTCCCCAAACTCACAGAAAAAGAAAACCACAAACAAGATGAAAAAGCTCAAAAACCATTCCCAGTTAAAAGAACAGGACAAGTCTTTTAAAGCAGCCAGCAATGAAACTGACCTCTGTAGTCTGTCAGAAATGGAGTTCAGGGAGGTAATGAAAATACTTGAAGAATTAAGGCTGAATATCCAGAAATTAAGAGAAGATGCAAACAGCAACGCAGAGTCCTTTAGAAAGGAGCTAGAAACCATAAGGAGGAGCCAAGAAAAGCTAGAAAACTCATTTGCAGAGATG
>PVHT021183705.1:18218457-18261178 GCA_004024745.2 Catagonus wagneri | reverse complement strand
AAAAAAACCAAATATCCAATCAAGTAAAAAAAAAAAAAAAGAAAATGTTATGGAAGAGAGTCATCATTCTAGCTACCATTAAGAGCATTCTTGATTCATGGGACAAGGTCAAAATATCAACATTAATAAGCATTTGGAAGAAATTGATTCCAGTCTTCATGGATGACTTTGAGGGGCTCAAGACTTCAGTGGAAGTAACTGCAGATATGGCAGAAGAGAACTAGAATTATAAATGGTACCTGAAGATGTGATTGAATCGTTGAAATCTTATAAAACTTTTGAGACAAGGAGTTGCTTCTTATGGATGAGCAAAGAAAGCGGTTCTTTTCTTTTTCTTTTTTTTTTTTTCTTGACTGTTCCCCCAGCATATGGAAATTCCTGGGCTAGGGATCAAAACCCAAGCCACAGCAGCAACCCAGGCTGCTGCAGTGACAGTGAAAGTTCCTTAACCCATTGTGCCACAGGGGAACTCCCAAGAAAGTGGTTCTTGAGACAGAATCTGGTGAAGAAGCTGTAAAGGTTGTTGAAATGACAACCAAGGACTTAGAATATGATATAAACTCAAGTGACAAAGCAGTGGCAGGAATTGAGAGGACTGATTCCAATTTTGAAAGAAGCTCAAATGTGGGTAAAATGCTATGAAAGAACAGTGCATGCTGCAGAGAAGGGAAGTCAATTTATGTGGTAAACTTCATTGTCATCTGTTTTAAGAAACTGCCACAGCCACATCAACCTTCAGCCACCACCACTCTGATCAGTCAGCACCATCCACACTGAGGCAAGACCCTCCACCAGGAAAAAAAAAAAAAAGGTATGACCGTTGCTGAAGGCTCAGATGATGGCTAGAATTTTTAGCGTTAAGGTTTTTTTTTTTCTTTTTAGGGCTGCGCCCATGGCAATTGGAGGTTCCTGGACTAGGGGCTGAATTGGAGCTGCAGCTACCGGCCTATGCCATAGCCACAGCAACACGGGATCTGAGCCATGTCTGCAACCTACACCACAGCTGACAGTAACCCCAGATCCTTAACCCACTGAGTGAGGCCAGAGATCAAACCTGAGTCCTCATGAATACTACCTGTCTTTGTTTCCGCTGATCCATGATGGCAATTCCTAAAATATTTTTTAACTATGGTAAATACATCGTTTTTATAGACATAATTCTATTTCACACTTAATAGACTACAGTATAAACATAACTTTTACGTGCCCTGGGAAATCAAAAAAATTCATGTAACTCACTTTATTCCATTATTGGCTTTACTGAGGTGGTCTGAAACTGAACCCGCAATATCTCCAAGGTATGTCTATACAACAATTTATTTATTCATTCTTTTTGTACTCCAATCTACAATAATTGAAGAGTTTTCTAATATTAAAGCACATCCAAAAGAAAACAATTAAGAACAAAACCACTTCCCCCAAAAGCAGTTATATAAAGCAGAAAGCTAGTTATATCAAATATTTAGGACTGAATAATCGCTGTAACTGAACATCAAGGATTTGTCTCTAAATTTACTAGAATCTCAAGAAGAAAAGAAAATAGAGGTTATGAAAATAGCATTTTTGAGCACATTTAATGTCCCCGTTACTATGTGAAATGCTTTACATACATCAGCTTATCTAACCTACACATCAGCTTATGATCATCAGTTAAGGATATTAGCCACCACCTACTGAATTTGTTTTCAGTGAGATGACATAAATTGTCTCAAGTACACTTTGTACAAGGCTAGGTTCCAACTCAGCCCTGTCCGATTCCAAAATCTGTGCTCTTTCCATAACCTAAGTTCTTTATTGCATAAAAGGAAGCATATAATTAACTAGATACAAGAAAAAAATAGGAGATGCATATACTCTCTATTTCTACTAAAAGAAAAGAGAAGCGTATTAATGAGTTTCAAGTCAGCAAGTCTAAAATTGTCCTTACTACTGCAAACCACTGGAGGTTAGGGTAGAGTTTACCTCTAAGGGTATCAAGGGACCTGCAACATACCTGTGGTGCAAGGAGGATTTGTAGACCAAAGGAGGGACCACAGTGCAAGTAAACAAAGGTGCAGATTTCTGTGTAAGTTTACACAGCAAGGCAGAGCCAGAGTTTTCCAGTCCTTTTCCTAGCATTCCATTTAGTAGATTGAATTAGATTAGACTGTGAAGGCTAAACCACTAAAAGAGAGTGAATTTCCACTTATGCCAAAGGACCAGAAACAAAGGAGAGAGAAGAAAGGAAAACCTTGTAGAGTACTTATTTATTCCCTTTACCATCTTTGATTGACACATGGGCAGTCGTTTGGCTTATAAAACTTGCTAATGGCATTCTAGCATCTCAGCAGTGCTGCATTTCACCTCACCTCCCTAATTAACAAGTGTTTCCAGTCCATGTCAACTGCACAGATTCAAGGCTAAAAGTAGATCTTTCCTAAAGCTGGAGACCAAGTATAGCCTCTAGAGATGGGCATTTGATGAAATTGTGCTTTGCCCACTCCATAGCCACCTGGAAGTAAGGGGATGGCCTGGGTGTATCAGAAAGAGAGAGCTGAAAGAAAAGCTGACAGTCAGTGGCCAGTGAATGGACAGGTCCTGAATTATAATGCAGACAGTATAACTACACACAGTTCTGAAATCTAGTACACAGATTTCTGTTATCATGGTTTAGTACAATGACACCAGTTCCCCAACAACATAGCTCCATTTGCAGTGACCATGGTATATTAACTGAGTAACTGAATAAAATAGAAACTTTGCCACCAGCTCTCATGGCCACAGATCACTATGTCAGTAACAGATATTCCCCATGGTCAAGTAGCCAGTCGAATCACATTTTCCAAAGGTTGGGAGTGACTGGTCATTGCACATGTAATTCAGTTCACGTACAGCCAGTGAACCTTGGAGTGGTGCTGCCTCCTTGTCTCTCAGTGATAAACCCATGGGACGTTGACAAAAAGGGATAATAAAAAAAGGCAGTTGGCCAACAAAGAGGAAGGTGCAGAAAAGAACTAAAAAGTGCAAACACCAGGAGCACAATTCAAATCGATTTTAAATAGTGCCATAATAACTGACAATCAGATGCTGACTGATGCTGCTGGAGATCCTTTAGGTGGCCAGCCAGAGGAACTTATTGAAGGTGACTTATCCACATAAATGAGGAAAATTTCCTAAAGAAATTGGCACCTTCAAAACCATCACATGAAAGGAACTCTTGGAGCTATTTCACAACACAAAGTGCAGAGGGTAAAATGTTGGAAGCTGCTCCAGACTAAGAAAGAGGCAAGAAAATTTGAAGAAGCATAGAAAAGATATTCACGTGGTACCATGAGTTATATGATAAGAAAAAGGCATGCACTGTTCAGACTACTCCTTGTAATTTTTTTTTTTATAAGAAGAAAAACATTTTGATTCTTTATGTTCCTGATATTTTAAGTAACACTGTACTAAGTGAACATTAGTTTTACTAGCTTTTCCATATCCCTATACTTTGGCAAGTAACAGTAAGAGAGCTTTGAATGCTTGGATGGAATTTTTTTTTTTTTTTTGGCATTTTAGGGCCACACTCGCAGCATATGGAGGTTCCCAGGCTAGGGGTCCACTCGGAGCTAGAGCTGCCAGCCTATGCCACAACCACAGCAACACCAGTTCTGAGCCGCGTCTGTGACCTACACCACAGCTCACAGCAATGCCGGATCCTTAACCCACTGATCAAGGCCAGGGATCGAATCTTCATCCTCGCAGATCCTAGGCAGGTTCGTTAACTGCTGAGCCACGACCGGAACTCCCACTTTCATGGAAATTTTTAAAGGTCACAGAACAATAATAAAGTTTCTCATTGATTATCAAGACCATTAGGTGCAGGTTCAGTTTACATGGTCACTTCTATAGCTCGACACTACTTTTCAAAGTGATGATTTCCTGTATATTCCTGAGCTTTCACTGAGGTGTTCTGCTCACATAAGGCCTAATACAAAAATGATGCCTCGTAAAAGGTGCCCAGGGTATGCACCGGAGAATGAGATTCACTAGCATGGTCTTTGTTCATGTAACTAATATCTGCTTAGAGTTCTGGCCTGGATACAGTCCTAAAAACAAAAGAGGAAAGCTGAAAAATCATGCAATAGTTTCCAGGAAAGAGCTTGTGAGACCTAAGCTGTACGTGCCTGGAGGTTTATAGATTATCGAAAAGAAAGATCTATATATATAAACGGAATAACAGTTAAGCAGGTATTTAGAGTTTTCCCTCTGACTCTCAGAAGAAACTTAGAATAAAGATAACTAACCAGAAATCATTTCCCTGCTAGTTACAGCCAGGAACATTAGCCACACCTAGTCTGTACAAGAGAGTGAGACGGACTCTGAAGCCCACTTCTTTTAGTGAAAAAACCCAGATTTTTTTTGTCTTCTCACACTACGTGGTTAGGTGTTTGGGGGTGGGGCCTGCTTCCCTGCCACAGAACATAAATCCTAATTCGTCGAAGGTTGTGAGGACCATTCTGTGCCCCTACAAGGTCCAGGTTTGGGCCTGGGTGGCAACTCTGCCCACTGGATTGAGAAATCAGGACTTCTGGGTGAGCATTCTTCAGTGATGGAAAGTGCAACACAAATGTGTCTATTTTCTGTTAGACGGATTGTATCGTGTAACACCTGGGACTCAAAGCCAATTGCAATAAGAGGACAAGCCTGAGAACCAAGCCACCTGCTGAGGGGGACAGAATAAAAGTGGAAAGTGACCTGAGCTGTATTAAACCACCTGGAACTGACCGATATGGGTGAGACAAGTGCCCTCAACATGTAAGCTGTCACTTGCAGCTAAAACAATCCTAATACAACAGACAGGAATGTGAGAAGTGATGGGGACTAGAGGATCCAGGGCATAAGACCAGAAGGACTTGAGGAAGAGAGAAGAGAACCATGGAGTCCCAAAGAAGGGACCCAGAATGAGGATTCCTGGCTCCCATGGACTCTCTCAACTTTATTGAAATGTCCCTGACAAATCTAATGGTAAGATATTTAAAGTGTGTATCTGATCCAGGATTTTTAAGTAGACAATCTGCTTCCTCTTACAAGTGTTAATGCCGTTTCCAAATATAGATGCAGGTCAGCAAGGACTTAAGAGTCAAGTAAATAGACAAAGGAAAAAAAAAAAAAACCACTGTCACTGTCTTAACTAGACAGAATTTGGTACTTATTTTTTTCTTTAAAAATCTTGGTTATATCTTTCAAGGCTCTCCAGCTACTGACATACACAAAATGAAGATGACCGTCTTGGCAGGTAGTAGAAAATGAACAAGCACAGGCAACCAGCAACAAGAGAAATGAGATAACCTGTAGCTTCAGTAGTGCTGAAATTATCCACCGCACAGGAGGAGATGATTATTAACAATAAGGTATTGATAAAGGTCCAAATGGAACTCCAGAAAACTAGCCCAATCATGTTTCTGCCTTTCAAATTAAATAGGATGTGGCATCTGTATTGAAGCAAGAAACAGCCAAGGGGGAGGATTTTGTTGTAACAAATTGGTATGTCAAGACAGCATCTTCTACTCGACAGACTTAAAAATTAAATAAATAAAGGCTGCTTGTATAATGAATGCTCTGTAATTATGATGAGACACAGAGCCTAAAGGCTGGGGTGATACAAATTACTGCTCTGGACCCGGCACTGGAATTAGATCAAGAAAGACAATTTTGTCCACTCACCTCCCAGCTACCAGAGATCAAATTCATTATGTAGAGATCAAGAGCTTTGGCTCTGGAGTCAGACAAACCTGGATAATATCAGCCCACCGTTATTAATGGTGTGATCTTATGATCACAAAGCCTCTGAGTTTCAGTTTCCTTGTGTGAGACTAGGAGCAATAATATAAGGCAACTAGTAGCCATTAGGACATAGGTTTGATCCTTGGCCTCATTCAGTGGGTTAAGGATCTGGTGTTGCCATGAGCCATGGTGTAAGTCACAGATGCAGCTCGGATCCCATGTTGAAGGACGGCAGCTGCAGCTCTAATTTCACTCTTAGCAGGGAACTTCCATATGCCATGGCTGAGGCCCTAAAAAAAAGAAAAAATAAATAACAAAAATAACTAATATGCAGTAAATATTTATTATACAGCAGACATATTAAGAGAGATGAGAGAGAGAGATGAGAGTTGGGTTCATCAGCATTGCCATGTTAGTGATGGGAAAATGCATGCTTATGTTGAAAATATGGGAAATACGGCTTTTCTCTTAGATCAAAGTGATTTGAACAGTGGTTTTCATCAGTAAGACCAGTCAATTCCTTAGACTGACAAGATGTCAGTTTGTATTGAGTAATTCAAGCCACTTTAATAAGACCTGCCCCCCTAAACTTGCTCCCTCCGTTTTGCTTGAAGTTCTAGTATGTCTTTCTGTTAAGCTTTGCCCTTCCCCTGCCACAGGCTGTAACACAAGTGCGTTCTGTAAATCAACTCCATATTTCTCCCCTCCTTCATTTCTAACAGTCTCTACCTCCACTGAGGATGTGAAGGTCCCCTGGCTCCAAGTAATTCCGTGGTGCCTCAGTTCACAATGCGCCCGCATCCTGACTGTAACGGAGTGGGGAGATCGGCAGGGGTGTTAACTGACCCAGCCCTAGATGATATTCTAATTCACTTCTCAGGAGTTCCCGTCATGACTCAGCGGAAATGAGCCTGACTAGGTTCCATGAGGATGCAGGTTCGGATCCCTGGCCTCACTCAGTGGGTTAAGGATCCTACATTGCAATTAGCTGTGGTATAGGTCACAGATGTGGCTCAGATCTGGTGTTGCTGTGGCTGTGGCGTAGGCTGGTGACTACAGCTCTGATTCGCCCCCCCTAGCCTGGGAACCTCCATTTGCCTTGGGTGTAGCCCTAAAAAGACAAATAAATAAAAAACAAATAATTCACTTCTCAGATCCCGGATGGGCAGGTGATGCTGGGGTTTTATAACTGCGTGTTCAGATACAGAAGACTTCTGTCCCCTGGATTACAGGACTTGAGGACAGTAATCTAGAACTGCTGACATTCAGGATATCTGCTGGGAGGAAATACATCCGCAGGAGGAGAAAATGAAATCAACAGAGAGAGAGGGGAGCAGAAGGAAAACCAGAGCTGAGAGACAGGAAGCCCTGGGGATGTTTATTGTTTAGGTCCCCAGATTCAGTCACACCTCAGGTTAGCCTCACCTCCATCCCTCCCGGTGATGGAAACCAACAAATCCTCTTTTTTGACTCAAGCTACTTGAATTTGAGTTCTGTCACCTTTAATCAAGAGTCTGGATTAATACAGACCTAATCTAAAGCAAGTGCATGATTATTTAACTAAAAGAAGAAGAAGAAGAAAAAACCCCTGATATTTTGTAGCGGAAAAGCATGATGGAAAGTAGTAGAATGAAAATGCTTGAAAGTTGCTGGTTTTGAACATGGTTCTACCTCCATGGATCCCTCTCAGATTTCATGGGGAAATTTTACCCTGTATATGTGTATACTTCTCTCTGCCACCAGAGACTCGTGATTTCCTGAAAAGAACTTTTTTTTATGCTCCAGAGCAGTTGGTCCTGAAGTAATCATTTGCTGGGGCCAGACTGCCGAAAGCCCTCTTGGATGTTCAGAGTGACTGCAGCTAAATAAAGATTTCTTGCCATCAGATTCTTAAAAATAACAGTTGAGGAGGGGAGGTGCAGCCCAGTAGAATGGAGCCTAAAGAGGCAATAACTCATGCTCAAGACAGGCCAGGGGACAGAACTAGGAAAAATAAGATAACAGGGACAGTCTTGTGTCTACTGATGCCAGGACAGCTGGTTCCAAGGCGAAATCCACCTTCAAGCTTTCCACACATTTATTAAACACAGGGTTTGACGGCTTTGGAGAACTATAGCTAAAATAGCTCTGGTCCCAAAGAGTAAGAAACAAGACATACATCTAGATGAATCCCCAATGTCCCCCAGGGCTCGATCAGATTTCTAACCTTATTTGACCATGGATCTCTTTGTTTCCTGAACACATTTTTGTTTTTATTGTTGTTTCAGGTACAGTATTAACATCGTCTGGCAGTATTAAGACTACCCTACCTGACAATAGGTATTAGGACTACTCCACCTTGTCTAGTAATAGCTTTCATCTGTTGAGTACTTGATATATACCAGGCAGTGTACTAAGCACTTGGCATTCCCTATCTCATTCCATTCTCACAGCAGCCCCATCGTTTTTCCTGTTTTCCAGATGAGGTAACTGAGCCTCAGAATGGTTAAGTGGCTTCCCCTAGGTTCCTCCTACTCAAAGTGCTGCTCTGTGAGCTCTTTGCTGTCTGTCAGCAAGGGAATAAAGAACTTACTCTTGTATGTAAATCAACACCTTATTTCCTTCACTGAGAAAGCAATGCTTGGGGTGGGGTGCATGGGGGGGGGGCTCAGCGGAACTAATGGTGTTTTTAGTGATGTAGCTGATTGATATTCTGGCACAAGCTCCTGATCTGCTCTTTCCTGACTGGTAACAATTTATGGACTGAGGGTGGTCTGTGAACTATACCTATGTTCACAAACCTATGAGAGGAGCTGAGATTCAAATGTGAGCATGTCCAGCTTCAAAACTCTTCTCTTAGAGGCACCCTGAGACACTATAAATCAACTACACTTCAATTTAAAAAACACCCTTGCTCTGCTGCCTCCTGTAACACAAATCTACTGCCACCTACCATTTGCCCAGTTTTTAGGCTGTGCTGGTTGGATTTCCCAAGTTACTAGCTAAATGGACCCTCCCATAAAGTTCTACATTCCCTTTCAAAGGTGGATGAACCCATAGTTCAAGCAGAACCTGTAGAGTCTGTTAAGACAAACATGTTATGACATGGCCACAGACCTGGCAGCTAAGCCAATGCATTAAAGAAGCAGGGGGTGTCTGAGCTGCACGTTGACCTGTGACCCTCTTCTCAGTCAGAGGGAGAGCTGGCCACAGAGTCCCTTTCTACATTGATTCACTGTAGCTTCTAATTAGGCACTGTCACTTTGATGACTGAATGACTTAGAGTGATGGGGACCTAGCAAGGGCGGAGATGGGGAGACTTTACCAAATAAACAGCCAGAAAAAACAAAAACAAAAATGTTCTAAAACAGTACGGGAGACCTGCGTCAGGAATTGCATGTGGCTTCCTGTGATGATTTAACTGACAGTGTGCCGGGGGTGTCTGTTCTTCTCTCCCATCCTTGAGTTTTGTTTGTACTTGTCTTTCCCTTTGAAATAGTCACTTTCCTTCCTCTGACGCTTATAGAGACAACCAGTAGTGTCTAAGAGAAACAGTCCAATTCATCTATTCTTTCATTTAAACATTTCTTGAGTTCTAGTGTGTGTCAGGTATTGAGTACTAAAATAAAATCAAACAAACAAACAAAAAGATAAAAAAATACCCTGACGCATCGCAAAATTTCAAAGAAAGCAACACTGTCTTAGATCCCATCCAAGGAAAATGAGAAATAAAGATCTTATGACCATAGTAGCTTGTTTCACAGGCCTACAGCTGAACTCTGTGGCAGGTTAGAACAAGTCTTCAGGACAATAATAATAGTAACAGGTAACTTTTATTGATGAGCTAAGTATTATGTTAAGTGCTTCACATGTGTTATTGTAGTTAATTATAGCAACTCTAAGAAGTAGGTCTTATGATTAGCTCCCTTTCATGGATGGGGAAATCGAAGCACAAAGAGGTTAATTAACTTATCCAATGTCACACAATTCATCAGTGTTCTATTCAGCCCAAACCAATGTATCCTGGCTTCAGAGCCCTTTTTCTGAGCTTTCAACCTCTTTGAAATGGCTTGTCGGGTTTCCCTTCTACTAACTAAAGCCTATTTTATATTTCAATTAATTCATCAAGAACAAGCACCTACTGAATTCAAGCCATGTATCTTTCTAGATTGGGGGCAGGGAAGACAAGGAAGCCTGGGCCCTGGTCAACTTTCAGCTGGACTGACAGGGCACATGAGCAAAACACCACTTATAGGCAAGACGCCCTTTGATACAACAGTATTGGATCACACTGCAGAGCTAAACTCCATGGTTCCCTGGAAAACAACCTAGAGTACCTGTCACAAACTTGGCATTGGACAGTACTTGTTAATTTAAAAAATACTGATACCCACCCACAGAGATTCTAATAATTTAATTAGTCTGGTGTATAACAGGAGCCTCAAATCTTGAAATCTACCCAGGTGATTTTAATGAGCCACAAAAGTGTGAGCATAAAACCTGTTGTTCATCATGTGATGAAACACTGTTCTTTTATACACAGTTGTCATATTTCTACCTACTTTATAGATGCTTTCACAGGGTTCACTTAAACCTGCTAATGAGACAGCTTTTGTTATGCCCACTGTGCAGGTGAGGGAACTGAGAAGTAGAAAGAAGAGGGCTGTCTACCTCTTAAGACTGTTCTCTTAGCCATGAGCCTATGCTTTTCCACAGAAAGCAAGAAAGGTGGTGAAACAGGGCTGTATTCTGAAGGTCAGACAGAAGGTCAAGGAGAGGGAGTTGACATATAAGATGAATGGGCAGTCAGCAAAGCCTGGATGCCTCTGGTCATAAATGTGTGTGTGTGTGTGTGTGTGTGTGTGTGTGTATATATATATATTTATGGACAAATGCATATACTTCTGAGCTGCCCAGAATTTTAGTCAATAGTGTACAAGTCATGTTCACCATGGACCCCAAGCTGCTTTGGCTCTAACATTTTTGTTACTCCTCTGACTAGGTCTGAAAAGAGTTAGGGGAGCCAGGATTTGTGAAAAGCCAGGCAGGGTGAAGGTGAGGAGTTCCTAGAATGTGGTAAAAGGAAAATGTATAAATGGGGAACCATGAGAGCACAGACTACAGGCACTGCAATATCTGATATCTGGTAGTGGGTTTATCCAGATGTCACCACTGCTACATTTATGAGACTTGCCATGTGTCAGGAAGTGTTCTGCTCTGTCTATAAGATAGTGATTCATTTAAGCCTCATAGAGGCCCTACGAGGCCAGTTCTATTACTCTCCCCATTTATAGCTAAGAAACTGATACAGAAGGAAGTTAAGCAACTTGCCCAATATCACACAGTTCTTAAAAAGCAGAGCTGGAACATGAACCCAGGCATCTGGTTCCAGCACTTCTTGATGATAATGACAATAGCTAACTCTTACCATACTTATTCTGTGGTAGGCCTGATATTTCACACATAATAGCTCATGTACTCCTGAAAACCAGTATGAAACAGCTCTACTCTTACTGTACTCATTCTACAGTAGCAAAAATATATTATTAAATACCTCAGTCTAGCCTTACCTGTGCTGGGCTGGTAGAAGAATTAAAGCAGGGGCTGGGCCCATGCTTTAGGATAAGTGATGAGGGGAGAGCACAGTGGATGGGAGGAGAAAGCTCAAGGCATTATTTTGAGATCTGTCAAGAAACCTAAAGCAGCATCTTAAGTGAAGGAGGTGCAATCAAGACTGGGTTTGTGGGAATCAGTAGCATTCACTGGGGCTCTTTGAGAGGGCGTATGGAGGTCATTATTCTTGGAAATCATAGTGGATTGAGACTGGGCTATGTTCAGGGGTATTATAGGCAAGGTGCCTACTTAGGGTCTGGGGAACTGAGATTCATTCATTCATTCAGTGGATATTTTTTTAAATCTCTTCTATTGCCTGGGCACTGTGCTAGGAGCTTGGAGTTTGTGAACTGAAGAGATTACGGGCAGGCATCTTAGACAGTCACATTTTAATGAGCAGCTTCTTGGCAGCAAAGCACAGATGACAGATCTGTATTCTTAGGGATGCCAAATGAAGGGTTAAGAGACCTGAGTTCTAACATGCCCTACATGGAATCGCTCCATCATTCCCACTCTGGACCTCTGTTTTCCCTCCTGTAAACCAGAGAATATTCCTGCTTTACCTATCCAGTGGAAATAGGGGAAGATAACAAGTAGATGATTAAAAAGAATGCATTCTGTAGCCACAAACAACAAACCTTCCCTCTGCTTTAAACCCTCTTTCCCAAAAACTTCTATATAATTGCCAATAACACATCATTCAAGAGCGGGTGAGGACATGCTGTCTGCTATTCTTCATTTGAGCTCCAGGACTCCCGCTTTCCTGAGGAACTCGGCAGATGATTAACAAGTCATCTGATGAATATGCAATACAATTCTGTCTTAATAAGTTTCGCAGCTGTTGGGAACTTGACAAGGAAAACAAAACCATAGCAATATGTGATGTGGTTAAAACAGTCTGCCCACCTCGCCAAAGCCCTCTTATACACGGTCTCCCAGCCACAAAGGGGCCTGGGTTTTTCCAGAGATGCAACACGTGCTGCTGGAGGGATGTACTGCCCCCTCCCCACAGTTGGGGTGACCAAGAAGAAAAGACCTTCTTGCCCCTTAGGATTGCCTCCTTAGCCATCTGTCTATTCTTAATATAGACACACACACACACACAACCACACAACCATTTTTCTCCTATTAAATCAGAAGTTAGAAATGATGCTTACTTAGGGACATGTGCAATACACAGTCAAGAGTCCTAAGATAGACTCAAGTTAAAATCCTGACTTCCCACACTTACTAGTTACGCAGTCTTTTTTTTTTTTTTAACTTTTATTGAAGTATAGTTGATTTACAAGGCTGTGATAATTTCTGCTGTACAGCAAAGTGATTCAGTTATACATATCATATATCCATTCTCTTTCAAATTCTTTTCCCATATGGATTATCACAGAATATGGGTACAGTTCTCTGTGCTCTACAGCAGGTCCCTGTTGGCCAATCATTCCATATTCCTCACTGTGCATATGCCAGTCCCAAATTAGCTCTGCAGTCTTGGCAATTCATTTAACCTTTTTGAGTTTCAGTGTCATTGTTAGTACTAATGATGAGAATACTAACTCCTATCTTATGGTGTTGTGATAAGGTTTGTTAGTAGCTTGGAATATAGTAGGTATTTAATAATGTTGATTGATATCATCAACACATCACCATTTCATATAACAGAGCAAAGCCTCTGAGTTTTTGTGGAAATTTGTTGACTTTCTTGTCCAGTGCCCATTCCTTCTTTTTCTGGTACTAGTCCTCTAATGATCCTGTTCACCTGTGCACACAGTGAAGCAAGAACCCTCTTTACAAACCCCTGGTCACAGCGATTGGGTTTTGGAAAGGCATGTGACCCAATCCAGGCCAAAGAGCTGCAATCCTGGGACTTTAGTTGGAACTGTTAGAAAAAGGAGTTCTCAGGAGTTCCCACTGTAGCTCAGCGGTAATGAACCTGACTAGTATCCATGAGGATGCGGGTTCGATTCCTGGCCTCGCTCAGTGGGTTTAGGATCCAGCATTGAGCTGTAGTGTAGGTCGCAAATGCAGCTCAGATCTGGTGTTACTGTGGCTGTTGTGTAGGTAGCTGCAGCTCTGATTGGATCACTAGCCTGGGAACTTCCACATGTTGTAGGTACAATCCTTAAAAAAAACAAAACAACAAAACAAAAACAAAAGGAGTTCTCATTTTGCCTGGACTTCAACTCAGGAAGAGACAAACCTGGACTGTCTAGAGGCATAAGGAGAGAGGATGGCTGAGATTGACAGTTTAAAAAACAAGTATACCCTAAAAGTTAAGAGTTAGGTTTTCTTTGGGGCAAAATGAAAACTATAGCCCAGGAAGCAGCATTTCAAATAGCTCTGAAAGCCACTCCAAAAAGGCAGGGAGAAATGTCAGCATTTATGTGATTCTGGTGAAGGGGTAGGTGCACTCAGCCATGCACACATTTTACAGAAGTTTGCTGCTGGTCTCGTGAAGCTTACTACTATTCATAAGGAGCAGACGTCACCATGAAGGATTTTAGTGCTTTTCTAAACACAAGGAGAAGCAAGAATTGGGTTCATAAAATCTTCTGAAAGCACCTATCGGAAGACCTGTTCTGCCAGTTTTCCCAGAGCACAGCGTGCCTCCCTCCTGATCTCCACCCTGAGCTCCTTTCAGGGGCTGCTGAGGGTCAGCAGCTGCAGTGACTCATGATTCAACCTGTAGAGAGGCAGATGACAAGTGCCAATCTCCAGTTCACAAGACCAGCAAAGAAGCAAGCAGAGCTGAGAAACAGAAAGAGATGGTTCTGAAGACATTGCCTGAGCCCCTACATCCAGCCATACCTGAAGCCCTAGAACTTTCTGTTGGACAAGGCAACACACTCATGGTGATTTAACTTTGACTTAAGGCTTCGGCAGTTTTGGTCACATGTAAACTAAATAGTTCTGACGGTGCATTTTACTGTATTTAAATTTTAACACTAAAAATATATTTTTAGGTCAACATTTCCGTGTCTGAGTTCCATGCAGTTTAATATATCTTCCCAAGAATAATTCCCATTGCCATTTCTACCAAGACATTTCTATGTAACTCACTTTTGGCCCAGAAACGTGGCGCAAGTGCTAAAAACAGCAGGTTCACACTGCCTCCTACACAGTATCTGTGATTTGACACAGTCTTGCATATTCAATAGAGTTGTTAATTGATGCATTTTCTTCTAAACTAGGTAGTTTTTAACATCTTAAGATACATAGATTACAATTCACAGCATTTGTAGGCACTGATGTTTGGTTTCACTTTTCCAGATTGCTATTTTAAAATATGGGGATCTTCCAGGAAACATTAAGATCTTGTTTACACGCAAACTACAGTTTAATTCTGCAAATCCTAAGAGTTTCATGGAACTCTTTGAGGGGCACACTCATGATAATAACCACAGTCAGCCTCCTCCCTTTAAGCTTGTTGACATATGGCCAAAAATCTACTTCATCATTATTCTGCAGTAAAGTGCTATTTGTACCCAGCATTTCTCATTAGCAATTGGTTTTCTTTCAGCTCATTAAAGCCTGGACAAAGCAGTAAAGCAGTGGAAAGCATCCATGTCCAGGCAGTATGTGGAGATGTTGCAGGTGAGTGAAGGCAGAGGAACCACTAAGGTTCTTGGGGGGAAGGGGGGGGTCATCCTACTTCTGCAGTCCTAAACTTGGAACAATGGAGTAGCGTCCTGCTTGCTACTCAGTTTGGGGGTTCTGAGGGCAACCCACATTATTCATGGCACATGGTAACTATTGTCCATTGTAGCTAATTAATGTCCTTATGTCCTATTGTGTATTATAGCTATTTATAATAAGTATGCTCTTGAGTTGGACAAGCTTGAATGCAAACCCTGGTCACGTGACCTTGACTTGGATCATTTCCTTCCATCTCAGTCGGGCCCTCCTATCTTTAAAGTGGGAGCAATAATGTCGACCTGCCAGGGCCGTGATACCGGTTCAATAGCCTAACACCTGTGAAGTACCCAGCACAGGGCCTGGTTCCCTGGATGGTCCTCTACAGATGTTTGCCTCCTGGCTCTTCTGTTCCCCCAAAAGCTCTTCAAGGCCAGAGTCCATGATTGTTTCATCCCTGTGTGCCCCCAGCTCTTAGGAAAACAGCACATGCTAAATGTTTCCAGAATGATTGCATGAATAGCAGTGACTTCATTCATTAGTGCAATTATCTGGTTGTTGGTCTCTCCTGCCAGACAGGACTAAACTCCAGTAATAAAACTCCAGGAGCTTGAGGAGTGGATTTACCTGTGCTCACTGTCCTCTCCTCAGTACAGTGGCATAAATGAGGTATTAAATAAACATTTACGGAATGAATGAATGATCAAAAGATACTACTGTCATTATTGGAGGCAACACTAAGAAATAGAGCTATCTGGGCACCAGCAGAGTGTCTGTGTATGTGTGAGTACACATGTGTGTGTCCATACCATTCTACTCTATAAATATATATATTTAACTTCCCGATGCGGCATCGGGAAGTTCTCCAGGCCAGAGATTGAACCTGCAACCACAGAACTGACCTGAGCCGTAGTAGTGATAAAGCTGGATCCTTAACCTGCTGAGCCACCAAGCAATTCCTCACTCTATTAGTATTCTGAGAGGGTAGAGGAAGAAGCCATATTGAGCAAAGGGATATGGAGGTAAGGTGAAAATACTTTTGGAAAAACTTACAGAAGGAATGAAAGGTGGAATCAAAGTCTGGCTTAGAGCTGACCCCATAAAAAGCCATCTTTTGGGTTTGGGGGGAAGACTATCACATTTACAATTAAGAGTAATTGTGAATCCTCCTTTATAATATGTTAAGTTTTTAGTTCTTCTTTTTTCATCATATGAGCAGAAACTTTCAGGATAACTTTTGGTTTTTTGCTATTAATAGTCTTTATTTTTAAAAAGAAATTTTAGATTCATAGCAAAACTTAATAGAAAGTACACAGTTCCCAAACAGCCTGATCTCTCTGAATCCCTGCCCCCCCCACCCCCCAGAAGAGCCTCATCCACTATCAACATCTTGAATAAGTAGTGTATTTGTTACAACGAGTGAACAAATGCAGACACATCACTATCAGTCCATAGTTTACATTAAGATTCACTCTTCGTGCTTATATTGTATGGGTTTTGGTAAATGAATAATGCCATGTAACCACCATTAGAATATCATACAGAATAATTCCCATGCCCTAAAATTCCCTTGTGCTTCTCCTATTCTTTTCATCACTCCTTCCTCTAAACATCTGACGTCCGCTAATCTTTTTATTGTCTCTCTAGTTTTGCCTTTTCCAGAATGTCATAGAGCTGGAATCCTGCTCTATCCTAATTTTTTAGATCGGCTTCCTTCACTTAGTTGTATGCCTTTAAGTTTCCTCTGTCTTTTTCATGACTTGATAGCTCATTGCTTTCTAACACTGAATACTATTCCATTGTCTGGATGCACCACAGATATTTATCTATTCAGCTCTTGAAGGATATCTTGGCTGATTCCAAGTTTGGGCAATTATAAATGAAACTGCTGTAAATATTTGTGTGCAGGTTTTGTGCAGACATAAGTTTTCAGCTCCTTTGGGCAAATACCAAGAATCACAACTGCTGGGTTTTATGGTAATAGCATGTTTAGTTTTGTAAGAAACTGCCAAACTGTCTTCTGAGACCATTTTGCCTTCCCATCAACAATGAATGAGGGCTCCTATTGTTCTACATCCTCATAGGCATTTGCTGTTGTGTTTTGTGTTTTAGACATTTTAATAGGTGTATAGTAATATCTCATTGTTTTTTTAATTTACAGTTCCCTAATGATGCTGATGGTGAGCATCCTTTTCATATGTTTATTTACCTTCTGTATATTGTCTTTGGTGAGGCACCTGTTCAGATCTTTTGCCAAATTTTCTTTTTCTTTCTTTTTTTTTTGTCTTTTTGCCTTTTATCTAGAGCCCCACTCGCAGCATATGGAGGTTCCCAGGCTAGGGGTCTAATAGGAGCTGTAGCTGCCGGCCTTCACCACAGCCACAGCAACGCGGGATCCGAGCCACATCTGCAACCTACACCACAGCTCACGGCAACGCTGGATCCTTAACCCACTGAGCAAGGCCAGGGATCGAACCCGCAACCTCATGGTTCTTAGTCGAATTTGTTAACCACTGTGCCATGAAGGGAACTCCCTCTTTTGCCAGATTTTCAATTGGATAGTTCAATTTTTTTATGGTTGAGTTTTAAAAGTTCTTTGTATGTTTTGGATAAGTCCTTTAAGAGATGTCGTTTGTAAGTATTTTATCCTTAGATGACTTTCTAAATAGATGTGATAGGACATATCTCATCTTACTGGTGGCTTCAGTGGGGATATCACTATCATTCCAACTTTAATATAATGTGAGTTATAAGTTTCAGATGAATAATTCTGCCACTTTAGAGGAAATATGATTGAAATTCCCAAGTTACTGAACATGTAACTTGTAATTTAATATACGTAACTTAATTCATATGGATATTGAATTACATATCTTAGCAAATCATGTTTCTCCTTTGACTTGTTAATGTGGATGACTTTTATTAATAGATTTTTATTATTAAATTATTTTATGCTTCTGGAATAAATCATAATAGTATAATTTTTATATAAATATATTAATATAAACAGTATACACGAATGTGTTATTTAGATTGATCTATTCTCAGGTTTTGCTATCAGATCAAACCCATAAACATAACTGGTCAAATTTCTTTATATTCTGTAACAGTTCATACAATATAAAATATATCATTTTCTTTGAATTTGAAAACTCTTACTTTTAAAAACAAAATAACTTTCTTTTATCTACCTTAATTTCTTCCTCCTGCTTTCTATTATTTATTGCCTTTCTTATCCAATTTATTGTACTTAGTATTTAGCTTGTTTTTGTTCTGTACTATTTAAGCATAAAAGAATTTAAGGATAAGAATGTGCTTCTGAGTTTAGCTTTGCTATGGATTCCCATACTTAATATTCTTATTGCTAATTTCTAAATTTTATATTATTTATTTTGCTTTTCTATTCGACCAAGATTTATTGATATTTACATTTTCCAAATAATTAGATTTGTAAAATATGTGTTTATTAATTTTTAATATTAAGATAGTAAAGTTGAAGTTGAACACATGATCTATTTGATTTCTGATATTTTTGGAAATACTTGGAATTTTTTATGCATATATACATGGATTTTTTTTGGTGTGTGCCTTATTGGAACTTGAAAAAAAATAATATTTTTTGTAGAGTATAAAGTTTGGCATAAGTTTATTAAATTAACCTTAACATTTTATTTTTTAAAATCTCTACTGATTTATGTCTTGGCTTATCAAATCCAAATAATTGTGCGCAAGCTGACTACTGCACTTTTTATCCTTCTGCCATTTTTTCTGTGTTTTTATTAGCCTTTCAGTATTTTAATGTCATAATATTTAATAGTCATTATCCTTTTGCATTTTTCATATGCATTTTAAAAGAAATTCTCTTATATATAAGGATTAGATGTTTCCCCGGTATCAAATTTGAGTATGGATTCACATTCTGCCATTGCAATTTTAATTGTAATTTTATTTTTATTTAAATTCACTCAGCTTCCTTTTATTTCTTTCTATATCTTAGTCTGAATGAAAAGACATGTAAATATTTTGAATAGTGCCTGGCACAAATAAGTGTACAATAAATGTGAACTATTGTTTTTATTGACATCTAATTTTTTTTTTGCAGAGCATATTTTACAGAGAACATATTTTAAAACTATCAAGGATCTGCTTATCTAAAATTGATATATTTCCTGGGTGTTTCATGAATGCTCTTTTTCTAGGCCATTTGAGAGCAATACTTTCCTTTTTGTTGTAGGCTCTGTGGAGCTCTACAGCATTCTGTTTTCCTGTCTTAAATTGCTAGTCCAAGTTTGATGTTTGCCCTGAAACAAGTGGGATGTATTCTCTTTGGTCCTATTCATTGGACCACTATTTGCTTTTAGAATCCCCCACCCTAATACTAACTTGGAGAACTGGATAATATAAATTGCATTTTTAGTTTGGCAATCTACAAACCTGGATGGGAAGGGATGGGAAGAGGCTGAAGTCCTCCGCTGGCTACTATTGAGAAAACGCTAAGCCATTTCTTCTATATTGTTTAGTGAAATCATTTGTGACGGGGAAACATTTTTCAACCATCTTTCTGTTTGGTCCGGTCTTTTTGCCAGGCACAAGCTGTAGCCCTACCCAGACTCTTACCCAACTCTGTTACCCACAGCTATCTCATCTGACTGCTGTGGGAACCCTAGGATCTCCAGGAGCACTGACTTTGAAGGTTGCTAACCTGTATGGTCAAAAAGCAGTTTAAGTCCCACATTTTATGCCACACAGTCTCCCTTTACACTTTTTTGTGTGTGTTTGGTTTAGTCAAGTTTTATTTTTCAACAAAATACACAATATTTCTTCAATGCACACTGCAATTTAGAGTCTGACTGTACAGTTTTACAGATCATACCTAGATTTCTTTGTTTTGAAATTCATCATTAGTTGAAGGAAAAACATTTTGGGAATATCGGTTCCTTAACTATATCATTTTTATAATCTTGAAGAAACCATAAACTATTTTCATTTTTAATTAATCAATTTTGCTTTTTTTAGGGCCGCACCCATGGCATGTGGTGCTTCCCAAGCTAGGGGTGAAATCGGAGCTGTAGCTGCTGGCCTACACCACAACCACAGCAATGCGGGATCCAAGCCGTGTCTGCAACCTACATTACAGCTCACAGCAATGCCAGATCGCTGACTCACTGAGTGAACCTGCCTTTACTCTTAAAAATTAAGGGATCCTAACAGAAGTTTTCTACTTTATTCTTATTGAGGAAAGATATCAATGTGGTCCGTTGTGGCATTATCCCAGTTAACCCAGGAAAATCCCAGTTTGTACTTGCCACAGATCAATTAGAACCTACTGATTCTTTTAGTGGCCCCCTTTCATTCTCAAAGAATAGTCCCTCTTTGGGATATAAGTAATCTAATTTTCATACTAGTGACCTATCTAGATCTGCTTGCGTAGGAAGATGGCTCTGAAAAGAAAGAGTTGACCCTCTCTGAAAGGGACACAGGTCTGGCACCAGAAAGCAGTAAACCTTTCGATAGGGGCTGAGATAAGGTTGTCTGTGTGAGAGTAAATGCCAAGCACTGTATTCATGTGAGATCATTCTCTCTGTTCCATTTGTTCGGAACCTTTACTGAGAATCAACACACCCCCTTGGGAAACCACATCAGAGTTTGCACTTGGAAAGCAGCAGTTCAAACACATCAAACTTCATAATCAGAGGCCATCTCTCTCTGCTCAGCCTCGCTCATCTCCTACTCATTACTAATCCCTTAAGCTCTCAGACCGATGCTACAGCCGACACACATCTTTAGGTGAGAGAAAAGGCTGATGCAACCATAATAAGTTGTCAGCCAGTTCAACCCCAAGCAGTGGGAGGCAACAACAATAATTAGGTTCAGAATAATGTAAAAACTGAAGAGGAATGAAGTACTCCATGTTCCGTTTGGTTATCAGGCAGTCGGGGGTCCTGTAGCTGTTTCAGCCTGCCAGGTAGACTGACAAATTCGATGTGGGCGTCATTTTGCTCACCAAAATAATGAGCAGGCATATTTGGCAACAGGATGGTTCTGCTACTCCCCAGGTAGGTTTTCTGCTTCCATTAATTCTTACAACTTCAGCGGAGGCAGGCTAGAGCCTTCAAGGAAAGCAGGGTCTGAAGAGCAACCTAACTAGGAAGGCAAGGTGGCGGATGGGAGCAAGTTTTAGGATTTGTAGGTGCTAGCGGGGAGAAGAGAGTCAGGGCACAGGGCTCCCTTGCTCCACCAGCTTCCCTGCCTTTGAATTCATTACTGGGCACAGTAACTACAATTCATATTCTGCTTTCCATCAACAAGATGAGGAAAGGAGGTGACTACTGGCTTCAGGCTTACCCTTCACCACCAGGAGATCTTGCCTCCACCATCCCTTGTAAGAGCAGTGCTCAAGCACATGAGGTTTGAATCCAGACAGACATGGGCTCAAATCCTGCTGCTTAATTACTGCATGGTCTTAGAAAATGTACGTTTTCCCTGTGCCTCAGTTCTCCCTTATGTAAAATGAGGATAGTAACACTCTTCTCACAGGGTTAGCATGAGGCATTAAGGAGATGGCATTTACAAAGCTCTGAGAACCGACTTGGCACACAGCAGGGCTTTAATTACTGGCAGTTTTTTTTTTTTTTTTTTATCATGGTTATATTTGTTGAATAAGGGAATCACTGAAGTAGTGAATGAATGAATGAAATGGGACTAGAGTTGTGGGTGGAAGGAATGAATGAGTAATAATTGAGGGACTACTCTGAGCTAGGCACTGTGGAAAAAAAAATGGTGAGCAAATTCCAGATGCCATTCCTGCTGTCACAGGCCACATGTAGTACTGGAGCCAGAACTTAGCTTTAAAAGGAAATACAGCACTAACAAATGGAATTTTTAAAATGGAGTTACATACTCCGTAAGAACATAAAACAAGAGAAATTGATCTCAGGGAAAGCTTTTCTGAGGATGAGCCATTTCTTGAGAACTGATCCCAGATCTGAGGGATGAAGAGTTAATGAAGGGTAATGGTGAGCATTCTAGGAAAGGAAACAGCATGTATAGAAGCTCTGTGGTAGAAGGAAATATTGTGTAGTCAAGGAACCAAAGAAGGCAATAGAGCATCTTTGAGATACTCAAATGGGTGACTAGATCCATGGAACTGGAAGACAGAGGAAAGCACTGGGATCCTAAGACCATCCCTATTCTGTTAGCACATCGGCCTGGATGAGCTGACATAGACTAAAAGAGGATCAAAGTCTAGTAGGCAACCCAGGAGAATTTATCATGTAAATCAAGGTATTTCAGTTACTTGCTGTATAACAAATAGCCCCAAAATGTAGCAGCTTAAAAAAATTATTTTGCTTATGATTTTGTATGCTGGGGATATGCAAAGGGCTTGGCTCAGTAGTTCTCCCTTGGGATCTCTCATGCAGATACAATCAGATGTCACCTAGGGCTGCAGTCATCCAAAGGCTCAACTGGGCTGGATGTTGAGATGACTCACTGGCATGCTTGTCAGTGGACACTGGTTTCAGCTGGGGACACAGCTGGGGCTGTTGACTACAGTGTCTACAAAGGGCCTCTCCAATGTCAACATAAGTTACAGATGGTTTTGCCCAGAGCAAGTTCCCAGAGAAGCAGGAAAACTGTACGACCTATTATTACCTAGCCTTAGAGGTCACACAATCTAACCTAAGCTGCATCCCATTGATTGAAACAATCACAAAGTCAATCAGATTCAACTAGAGGAGACACAGACCCTACCTCTCTATGGAAGGAAGGTGAACAAATGTCAAACTCAAGTTTTAAAACCACCACACAAGAGAAAAAAGAATGATGGTCCTCGTCAATTGCTGATAAAAGCTCAAGCAAGTGTTCCCATTGTGGAGCAGCGGAAATGAATATAACTAGTATCCATGAGTATGAGTTCAATCCCTGGCCTCACTCAGTGGGTGGGGGATTCAGCATTGCCATGAGCTGTGGTGCAGGTCGCAGACTCAGCCTGTATCTGGCATTACTGTGGCTGTGGTGTGAGGCCAGCAGCTGTAGCTCTGACTCAACTCCTAGCCTGGGAACTTCCATATGCCTAAAAAAAAAAAAAAAAAGAAAAGAAAAAAAAAGTAAGAGACATGAAAAAAAGGATTTAGTAAAGTGGACATCACCACTCACTTTGATCCAGACACTGCACAAGACACATTAGAGTTAAAATGGCCCACACTGTCCATGTATGTATGTTTTGTAACCTCAGTAAACTATAAGGACTTGCTTTCTGCTGTGCTTCTCCTAGTGCCTCACACAGAAGAACTGAGTTCAGGGGAAGTCTCAACAAATATGTTACTTATTACATATTGGAGTCACAGCCTTCGAAATCCTCAAGGACAGAGCTGGGTCATCCCAGTCTATGTCTTCCAATGCCTGGAACAACACCTGGGATATATGGGTACTCAACACCTACTTAACAAACCAAACCAAATCAAACCAAGAGTCAAAACTGCTCCAGTGGGAGCAGTTGGATGCCTTTTGAGAAAATGAACAGTGACCACCTCATTTTGAGGACTTCCAGATTTATCTGCTACATATTGGAGCGACTCTACCACTGGTTAATACTGAGACTCTTCTCTAAAGATGATGATCAAATCCAGATTTCATTCAATATTTATTGAGGACCTACTACATGCCAGATACCTACTACACACTTAGCCTGGAGAAAATCCATTCCTCAGACTTGACAGACTCCTGATGCAGTGGCTTCTATATCATACATCCTAAATGCCAAATTTCTAGGTGCATCAGAGCAGGCTGCTTTATTTGGACAGCAAACAACTCTTCTAGTTAGAGATTTTGAAAATAATACAATCTATTTTCCTTCCTCCTAGCGCTTTTCCATTCTTATGTAATGTGTGTTCTACAAAGCCAAGTCAGGAAGCAGAAAGCAGCAGCCAGCACACATCTAGTGCACTCGGGACCAGAGGTGGGGCCAAGGCTCTGTGCCAGAGGCCTCTGGACTTGCTGGATGCTTTGGCTCAAGAAGTTTCCAGCAAAATAGGGGGCTCAGTGAGTTTAAAACCCATCAAACAGAGTGATGAACAGACAGCATAGATGGAGGCCTGAGCCATGGACAGCACTGATTATTTGGAGAATGGACTTCACTGGCTCATGTTTCCCGGAAGAGGAAAAAAACTGAGCCAAGGAATCTACTCTCAAGTGAGAATCCTTCATTCTGGTGTCTCTATCTGATGCTCTTCTTTATCAAGTCATTGTCTTGGAGCAAGTGGCTGCAAGTGGCTTTCTCACTGAGTGGATGACTGACTTCTGAAAATTAACTGACTTGAAAAGTATTAGAAGTACAGAAGGCTTCTTAGCTGACTGTGAGTGTTTTTACCTACTATGGGATGGGGAGATGGAACAGCTCAGAACTTTTCCACTGCCTTTTGTTAATATAAGGGTGGGGGGGCTTCTACACTCTTAGTGTCCCTGTCTGGGTCTGAAAATTAAACTAACAAAGGTAGAATAACAGGAGAAAAGCATATACGTTTATTTAATGTAAGTTTTATGTGACATGGGAGCCATCATAAGGAAATGAAGATCCCCCCACCACAAAGGGGGTCAGGGAACAGACCTCAGTATTTTTATGTTCAGTTTGACAGAGTCAAAGTCATAGAATATGGTAGATTAAGGAGGATAAGTGAAACCGAGCAGGGCCTTGTGGGGCTCCTAGGCACTAAAGCCATTCTGTGTCCCCCCACTCTTCTCTGTAGGAAATAGGCCTCATTTGACCTTCAATGACCTTCCCTGAGTTCCAAAGGGCAGGAAGAAACTTGCCAATCAGGAAGGGAAGGGGTACACAGAGAGAAACAGTCAAGATAATAATGGCGCAGCCTGGAGGCAGAGTTCTGGTTCTTCTTCAAGAAATATGCATAATAATGTCTTTGAGCCTTTCTACAGAACTAAAACCCCCACCAAATGGAAGAATTACTTGATGAAGCATTCTTTATTCCAGAAAAAAGGTGGACCCCCCAGAACCAGTCCTGGGACCACTGAACACCAACTTTGAAGAATATAAGCTTGCATCTATCCTGATCTTTATCTGCTGTCCAATCCCAAAACTATAAAACCATCTCCTGTTCACTCCCAAAGGAGGGCACAGTCTTCAGGGCATTAGCATGCTATGACCTCCTTTGCTTGGCAAAACAATAACGCTATTATGTTTTTCTCCCTCCCACAAAATTCTGCCTCCGCATTTTGGCAACACAAGGCCACTGAAGTAAATCCAGGGAAATGTAACAAGGTCTGTTTCTTAGGATTCTTCTTGCAGATAAGGATGTTCCTTTCCTCTGAATACAGAGAGGGCACCTCTCACATGAGGATTTACAATCTATTTCAGGGAGGGGGGAGGGAGGAGGAGGTCAAAGTGACTTTTCTGCTTCTGCAGTTTTCTCAAACTCTTTCGACTTAAAATATTCAGGATGCAAGGTGCCACATTTGGGGTAGCATGTCCTAAACCCCATCATTAGTCTTTCTCCACTTCTTATTCTCTTGCCCAACTTCACATAAAATACAATATGCTGCAACTTGTCAGATTTAATGGACCTGTTCTAACTGGTAGCACTTTCACTTACACTCCCCACTTTTGGAGATGGATATAGATTTCCATGTTTAATTGAATAATACTTTTTAATAATTGTTCTTTTCTGAACAGAAGCCTTGAAACACCCAGTTCAATAGTTTTTAATTCAGTATAAAATGTCTCCTGATACTTCTATGAATCTTTCAATACAAATGAGAATCTGTAATTAGCATAAATGGCTGGAGAATACACAGTAAGTTTAAGCTTTTACATAGCACCCACTTGAATATTAATCACTTCAGCTGGAAGAAGGGATAAATTGTAGCCTTCGATACAGAAGTGTATTTTGAAATAAAATTACTCTCTTTCCTAGGTTTATTTGAGAAGAGTTGGACTATTTCTGGTCTAAACTCATCTTCTAAAAAGAAAAAGAGAAGAAGCAGATATTCTCTAATTCTGGTCTTCCAGAAGCACTAGAACTTCAGGAGTCACTTCCTATAAACTGACAGTGAAATCTACTCCTTTCACTTACTATTCATCAGTATCACAGAGCAGAGGGGATAGAATAAGTACAGCATTTGCTTTACCAGTGGTCAAAGATGATGACTAAGCATCACTGCTCTGTGCTGCCTCTCCCTTAGAGACAGTTGCCTTGGTACCCAGTGGCTTAAGGACCAACAGCCTTTGGAATCACTTATTGCCTGAAAAGTACCTAACACATCTCTGAAGTCCCTAGTGGAAAATACAGTTTTTTTTGTGTGTGTGTGTGTGAAATGGGCTGCAATATCTTATCATGGTTATTGATCCCTCTTCCTTCTCCATCACCCATCAATCCACAGGGAGCAGCAATGTTTCTCTGTACATCTTGCACTTTTCTCCCTTCTAGTCCCTCTCGACACCCACTATGTCAATGCACTCTCTCAGAACCCTTGCCTGCCCCTCTGCAATAGCTTCTCTTCTGGTCCTCCAGCTTCACTTGTCATTGCCTAACTCACCAGTTTGTATGTGAGAGCTTGGGTGAAGAGACAGGTGAGTCTGGGAATCAGAGAGACCTAGGTTTGCATCTGAAGCACTTCACTTTGTAGCTGCATGAACAAGTCATTCCACTTCCCTGAGCCCCTGCTTACCTCCAAATTGCTGTGAAAATGATATGTGGAAAACCCAAGTCACATGTGAAACCCAAGTCAAACACCCTTACTGTCAGCGGCTCATGCAGGCTAGTGCAGTCCAGAAGAATGCACCAATAGTCTTTCACCTGAGGTTAGAGTTTTATCTTCCAAAATTATTGGAGCCTAAAGAAAAGTAGGGTCTCCAAAGCAGTTGCTCCTCTTTCAACCCATCACTAGGCTCCTTACTAGGCGTGGGCCTCCAGTTTCAGCTTGTGCAACCATTCCATGGGGCTACTCCCTCAAATTACTGAAGAGCAAGGCAGGGGAGGAAGAAATCCTTCTATCCATCTAAGCTCAGTGCATAAGACCCATTAATAAAAGGGATAAAAGAGTCACAGGAGGGAATAACAGCAAAAAGTTTATTACTTGTGCAAGTATGGGAGTTCACAAGGAAATGTAACTCAAAGTGGTGATTAGAGTGTGGGGCTTACACTCCATTTTGAAGGGTGCTAAGGTGTGGCGAAGAGGCTAGATAAAGGAGAAAGGGGTTGGGGACTGGAGGGTGGGTAGGGAATATAAGGTAAGTAAAGACTGTCTAATAAGGTTTGTTATGCAGGTAAGAGTCCTTTCTTTGCTGAGTTGTCTCCAGGTTACTTCTCTTCCAGGTAGGAGAGGTGATGGGAGACACTTTTACAAAAGGGAATTTTATATCCTGTTTTTTAAACAGAAAGGAGGAAGGCAGAAAGCTAATGGCCTCCAGTTCAAAACAATCCTCATGCTCAGTGGCACACACTGGGGTGGCATATTCTGGTACCCTTCAACGATCATCTCCAAATGTCACTCAAGCCAATGAAGTTCTGTGAGAAGCCACCCTCTGTCCCAGCCATGGTGCTACAGGCAGATAAATTGTGTGAGTCCAACCTCAAGTGTCTGATATTTGAGTGGAGCAGCTTTACCACCTTTTAACATGACAAATTTCACTGTTGGACACTTGTATCTTCAAGTCATCAGTCTACCTCTTCTGTGAAGCCTGGCCTGTCAAGAATGCACCCCTTTCCAAACGAAAGGGAATTCTCCCCCTGGAGGAATCAGACTCTATATAAAGCCATAGTCCTCATTTGATGCAGTTTTTTAACGTAGGTCTCCTGAGTCACTGCATAATTATCTATTTTTTTTTCCCAACAAAAGTGTAGGTTCCTCTAGGGAAGGAACTGTATTTTCAGTTTTTCAGTATTTCCCACAAATCAAGGAGTCGGTGCTAACTTGGAAGGGGGGGGGGCTTTGTTTTTAAGATGTAGGAATTGCAAAATAGCACTGAAAAAAGCAGTGAAAAAATATTTTGCTGGTCACCAAAATGCCTGGTTCTTCTCCTTTTGGGCATAGGAGAAACTGTACTCCCCAACCCCCTTGAAGATAGATACAGTCATACAGTTTGCTTTGCCCAATGAAATCTGAGCAGAAACTACATGGTCACTTCCAGAATTATCTGAAGGTTTGGTCGTGATGTGCCCATATCATCCCATCTTCCATGCTGACTGTAGTCTTGACATTGAGGCTCAAGAGCCAGCACCCTTGAATGAGGTAGGATGGACTAACCTCTGCCTAGACCGAGACGGACATGTAGCATCAACAAAAGTTAAAGCCTTTGTTGTTTCAAGATATTAAGATTGGGGTTTTCTTTTAATAAACTTATTTTTAGAATAGTTTCAGACTGAGAAGATAGTGTGGAAAAACTGATAGTACAGACTTCCCACATAACTCTTGTATCCAGTTTCCCCTGTATTAACATTTTACATCAGTGTCATATAGTTGTTACAATCAATGAACCAATACTGATACAATACTGTCAGCTAAAATCCATACTATATTCATATTCCTGAGTTTTTCCCTAAAATCCTTTTTCTGTTCCAGGGTCCTGTTTTCTGATCCAGGATCCATTTAAGTGATCATGTCTCCTCTAGGCTCTTGGCTAGGATAGCTTCTCAGACTTCCCTTGTTTTTGATGACTTTAATAGTTTTGTGGAGTACTGATCAGGTATACTGTAGGATGGCTTTCTATTGATTTTTTTTTCATCTTGGTAATGGGTTCAGGGAGGGAGATAACAGTAATAAAATGCCATTTTCATCACATCATATCAAGGGTATGTATATACCATCAACATAATGAAACAAAGCAAGATCCTGCAGGGCTCCTGAGGACAAGCCTTTCTGTGTCCCCCATTTCTTGTCTGTAGGAGAAAGACCTCATTCAGCTTCATGACCTACCCTGAGTTCCCAAGTGTAGGTTCAAGCAATTGCTAATCTGGATAGGGAGGGAATGCAGAGACAATGTAGGAGCAGTCAAGAGAAAAGAGCACACTTAGCGCAGGGTCCTGGTTTCTCTTCAAGAAATATACATAACAATGTCTTTGAGCTCTCCTGCAGAACTACAGCCCCCAACAAATCAAAGCCTTTAACTACTAGATGAAGAATTCTTTATTCCAGAAAGGAGGAGGACCTCCAGAATCAGTGTGGGGACCACTAAACACAAACTTTAAAGAAGAATACAAGCTTGCATCTACCCTGACCCTTACCTGTTTTCCAATCCCCAAACCATAAAACCACTTCCTATTCTCTCCCAAAGGAGGGCACTGTCTTTAGGACAATAGCCAGCTGGGGCCTCCTTTGCCTGGCAAAGCAATGTAGCTAATTTTTTTTTCTCCTTTGCCCCAAACTCAGTCATTCTCTGCATTTCTTTTCAGCACCAGTGGGACAGAGGCTGAGTTTCAGGAACGATAACATCACTATTGATACTGACCTTGATCACCAGGGTCAGGTCGTCTTTGTCAGGTTTCTCCACCCGAAAGTTACTCTTTACTTAGCCTCTCTTCCATAGTGTTCTCTTTGGAAGGTGATCAGTATACATAGCACACATTTGAGTGAGGAGTTATGCCTCCTCTCTTTAGGATGGAGTATCTGCGTAAATTATTTAGAATCTTTCTACACAGGAGCCTTAACTCCCCTTTTCCATTTATTGATTTATCCACTCATTTATTAATTTATCCAATCATTTATTTAAATCAACATAGACTCATGAATATCTATTGCATATTTTAGGTTGTAATTCAATACTACTTTGTAGCTCAAATTTTTCAAGAAATTGAGGGTTTTTTTTTTGGTTTTTGAACATTTCCTTCCTTTCTGAGGCATCATAAGATGTTTAAGGATCGTCTTGCATATTTCCTGCCCCAGTCCCAGTAACAGATATTTCTCCAGGAACCCCTGGCCTGGTTCCTTTTTTTTTTTTTTTAAGAAACCATGATTCAAATGCTGAGTATGCTCATCGCTACTGAGGTATCATTTAAGCCTTTTCAAATGAGTGAACAAATATATAGCACACACTAACCTAGAGATGTACACATATCTAAGAATATTTCTATGTGCAACCATCTATATCTATTCCAGACTAAACATGAGTTAGGACTGATGTTGCCAACTCTAAACCACTATCACAGAATCGCTCTAGTTTCTCCTCTTATCTGTAAATTATCACTCTAAACAGTGAGAAATATGTTTTTCACCATCCACCACCCATTTACTTAATTGATCATGTATACATAGAGCAGTATCAGAATTTATAATCCAAACTTCGATGGGAAATAATTTTATCTGCTAGGGTAAATTCTTGTGTGCAATTCCTTTTGTTGCTAGCCTCACAAATGCCGCTCATTTCCAAAGTTATTTAGGTCAGCATGATTTTCCCGTGCCGCCTTCAGTAAAACAATTTCATACATTTATAACACACTTAAATTCTATTGTCTCAGTCTGCATTCCTTCCTTGAATCTGAGAACTTTTTAAAGCTATACTGACCCAATATTCGAGTCCTGCTTTTTATATGTATTAACCCATGAAAGCGCTTGAACCAAACTGAATGGTGTGCATTCAGGGAAACTTCTGGCCTGCCTGTTAAAGGGTGGTATAGGATTATGTTTCTAGATAGCAGCAAATCCCTTGTAAAAAAGATTGTTTCAAAACCTGAGGGAGTTATTGGCACCAAATTAATAAGAAAATGCTGTGGATTAATAGGAATATGCTAACACTAAAATGGCCCAGCATTACAAAGCTGGCAGATGTGTGCGTGCACACTCAAGGATTCATACAGGCTACAAGGAAGGAAGGACTCTATCATGGCAACCTTTTTCAGGCTGCACATTTAGAAACGTTTTTAAATTATTAGAAGCAGTTTTCTACTACACTATATTCAGTGTTCGTGAAGATTCACATTTAAAGAGCTCCAGGAAAAATAAACACAAGCTGGTTCTAAAATGGCCAGCTTGGATAACATATTGTTTTGCTTACTTTTCAAACTATGATCTTTCAAAAGTAACCACATGCCTGAATCTTTAGGAAAACTATTATCCAGAGTCCCAAACTATTAAATAAACCTGTGCTCCCCCCAGCAAAGCGTCAGAGAGCTTTCCAGTTGTGTAGCCAGAACACCAGCATGCATTTGTCAACATACTGAGCTACATGGCAAGCAGAAGACAATACGTCAAATACAATTTTGAAAATTTAACGTGTCAATTGAAAACTTCCAGTCTCAGAGTGGTCAGAAAGCCAATTTTCAGAGGAGCGGGTCAGAAGTGGTAAACAAATTCCCAGTTCTTAGCAGTTGCTGATGTAAATTGTCTGAAATGAGAGATATTTATTCATGACCACAATGGGCTCAAAAAATTAATTTAGAGAAGACTTTTTTCACCTTCCCTGGAGTATGCAATTCTTAAATAAATGATCAATAGCTGACTTGAGCCAAACAGAGGGACTTGTCCAGGATCAGGCAGGTAATTACTTACAGTGACGAGCTGAGGAGTGAGACATCCCGGATCACAGCAGCATTAATCATGGCTTTAAACCACCTCTTCTTCTCTAGTTTCGTTATTTGAAAAATCACTGAACAAGTCTGTCCACTAGGAAATTCATAGATCAAGGTGTGTGCTTCAGAGACCTTCATTTTCAGTGCCACCCCCAGAATGGATAGAATTATTAATGGGAAATAATGTCATTTTGTGCTTTTGAGGAGACATTGGAGTTACTGGTCAGACAAGAGGGCCTGAGAGCTGGGGAGACTGGGGGTGGTGAGTGAACCATGGGCCATTTGAGCCTGTAAATATCTCATTGTTCAGTGGGAATTAGGTTAGAACATTCACTCTATTTAGTTCTCAGAACAAAATGCCCACAGCTGGTTCTGAAACTTGCAGACTCTATAAGCGGGACCAAGATGAAAAGGCTAATGTTGGTGCAGTGAGTCTGGCACTTTGGCCGTGGAAGTTCCTATATTTTTTTTTTTTCCAAGGGTGATTAACTCTCAAGCCCATGGAAGAAAACTACAATGCAGTGCAGCAAACCTGAAGGAACACTGGATGTGCAGATGTCGTCCCCCCACAATTTCCACTTCTAGGAATCTAGAAATAGTTCCTCAACTATGTAAGCATTGCCACAGCTGAAACAATAAGCCCTCTAAAGTCCATCACCAAGGAGACAGGCTTACTTTAAAAAAAGTGAATATTTTATAGCCATGAGAAAAAATAAGGTAGATCTGTACATATTGTGTGCAATAATTTGCAAGATAAATATTTTAAGCACAAAAAACTAGAAACAGGATAATACATACAGTTTGTTCCATTTGAATAAAAGGATATATACATTTATATTTTATATGTTATATATAAACACAGAAAATTTCTGAAAAACATCTAAAACTATGTACGATGGCTGCTTTTTAGAAGTGAGGATGGGAGCAATAAAAATGGAGAAAGGAATTTTACATTTTCCTTTTGTATTTAACTATTTCTTACTATAAATGCATTAACATTCACTTAACTTTTTAAAAAAGAGTCCCTCTTTGTTAAAAAGAATATAGATCTAGTAGTAGTTCTTAAATTCTAATTCCTCTGTTAAACCAGTAGTCTGGGCTCTACCATTGATTGGTTGCATGACTTTGGGTGAGTCACTTATGAATTTTTCTTAAATAATTGGGTTGGTCTAGACTTAGTACATTCAAAGAAGTTGTCATATCTGCTGCCTTAAAGATGTGGAAGGCTAAGGGAGAAGTCCAGGTGTTCCAGATATTGTATACACATCTCTGCTTCAAAAATGGACCCAACTTTGTCCAGTTTAGGTAAATGGATGACATATAAAGTTAAAGGAAGGGTCCTGAGGCTAAAATTTACTGGAAGATCTGATGTCCCACGGATGTAATGGATGTACAGCTGTATTGGTTACTGTTTAATGAATGCCTGCGATGTGCCGAACACTGTGCTAACCACCTTATGTGCACCATTTTTTATTAATCCTTACAGTAACTCTATGAAGTAGGTACTATTAACATCTCCGTTTTATAGCTGAGGAGACACAAATAACCTCTCTTGCCTTGGCTTATATCCAATAGCAAGAAAACACTGAAGTAGAAATGGAGAACGAACGCAAGACCTTGTGAATCCCAAGTCCGTGTCCTTGATGACGTGAGATACCTGTCAGGTGTCTGAAGAGGAGGGAGCGTGTTCCCATTCTCCAGCTCTACCTCACTGGCTGACAAGCATTACAAGGAGGATGCTGGGCCAGCACTACCTTATAGAATAGTCCGGGGATGAGCTGCATTACCTGGGAGCTTGTCAGAACTACAAAACCATAGGCCCTACGCAAGCTCCACTGTATTAGAATCTCTGGGGGGTGAGGTACTGCCACCTGTATTTTAATAAGACCCTCAGGGGATTTGTATGTACCTTCAGGTAAGAGACACCATCTAGGGAGGACTACCCAAAGTTCACTGCAAACCAGTGGTTCTCACCTCTGCTGAATGTTAGAATTACCTAGAAATTTCTTTAAAGTTATTGATGCTTAATTCCCCACCCCACCACCTGACCAATTAAATCCTAGGTGGGCCATGGGAGTAGGTATTTTAATAGCTGCCTAGATTATTCTGATGTGTAGCCAAAGCTGAAAACCATTTTTCTACACCTTGAACTTCAAAGACATTATGTCTCAATCATTGTACACTTGAATCACCTGGGGAGCACTAAAACAGCCTAATGCATGGGTGCCCCCCAGAAATTTTGTTTTAATTACTCTGAGGAGTGACCTGGACTCTGGATGCACATTTTTTTGACACTTCCCAAGCAACTGGAACATACAGCCAGTCAAGAAGTGAGTACTGTAAGAGGTGTGAGGGACAGGACTAGACACAAACCTGGTTTCTGATTCCACATGGCTCAATCTCTGATAGAGAAGCAACAGAAGCCCATGCCTGATGGGAAAATTGTTCCAGTAGATAACCCGCCAGTACCTGGGCGCTCTGAGCAAACTCCTAGTCATGGCACTCTAAGACACTTTTTGCCAACTTGACTCCAGTGTAAAAGTTCTGCTGTACATTTTTCACTTCCTGTTGCCTCCCCTGAACTCTCAGGTAAAAATGAGTACAGATATTGTGATATATAAGCTAGACAGCTATTTAGCTGAAATCCTGGAAAAATCTGAATCATCATTCCCAGGGAACACCTAAAATTGCAGCCCATTAAGGAGAAGCCTGAAGGAAATAAACTCAGACCTGACGTACTCCTGAGAAAATTATGCCTTTTGAGGAAGAATAATGCATCATACCTTTTAATGAACAGGATATATTCACTTGGGTCTCATGTTAATTTAGAGCTCATGCAAATCCCAATTGAGGAGTTAAATTTGCATTTATATAGAGGCTGAATACTCCACCAAAAGGCATCTTTCCTAAAAATTTATTTTTCTATATGAAACAGTGAAGTAAAAATGACACCAATAAATCATTGGGTGAAAGTACTGAAGAGACCCCTGGGCTTCTGTCAGAGAAATCCAAGTTCAAGTATGGCCTCTACTTTTTACTAGTTAGGTAAGAGTCCACTTCTCGAAGTTACAACTTCCTCTTCTGAAAAGTGTGGAAAATATGGATTTCACAGGGTGATTGGTAATAATCAAATAGGATAGTGTGCATAAAGTTCCTACCGCGGTGATTTGAATGCTACAAGCACCAAATAAATGTTTGTTTTCATCCCTGCCCTTGCCTTTTTTTTCCCAAAAAGACAGGAAAGGAGATGGATTTATTACTATTAATGAAAACCCATTCTAGCACCTCAAAGGCAGCTGTTGGAAGTCACCTAGACCAAGTAAAGCCAGCATCCCGCTTCTTGACAATTTTCTAGGCTCTTCACTAAGCAAAAGGACTGTCATGACTTACACCAGGAAGAAACAGTCAGCATCAGAAGTTAAAGAGCAAGAAGAAATTGAAAGTCATCCAAGCAGAAGGAAGGAAGTCTAAGAAATAAATTTAAAAATGACATAGAACTTGAACTATGAGCTTGACCAACCTAGACCTTATGAAGTCTTGAGGACTTCCTCCCTTGGCTTCTCTGACACCACTCATTGCCAGGCTTCCTCCTGAATATCTAGTAATCTCCTTCTCAGTCTTTATCTCATATTCTTACTCCAGCCAACACTTGCAAACAGTGTTCGCTTAGGAAGAAGTGAAGATGGCCAAAGGCAGAAACTTAGAATCTTATCCTCACCCATGATGTCAAGGAGGGCATTTGAAGGATTGCTCTCAAAGCCGTTCTCCACTCCGAGCTCCTCTTCTGAGCTCCAAACCTGAATATCCGATGGCCTGCTGGACAGAGATACTTTGATTTCCAGCTGAAACCTGAATCCAACATGTCTAAAACTTAATCAGGATTTCCCCCAACTTTGTTCTGTGTCCTATAATCTCAAGGAAAGATGCCTCCAGTAATACAATCTCGAGTCAGAAATCATTCTCGATACTTCATTTTTCCATATCTAAAGACTACTACAGGCTGACGACTCAATTTTTCATTAATTCAATGGATAACTCCAAAATCCATCCTCTTACTATTACAGAGGCTAGATATCCACATATGAAAAATTAATGACAGTAAAATCTAAATTTCATTCATTTGTTTAGTAAATACGTATTGATTTTTTTTTCCTTTGGTAGACATTGTTCTAGGTTCTCTGATAAAGAAAAAAACAAAACAGAGACTCTGCCCTGGAGGAACTCGGAGTCTAAAACAGGTGTGAAAAAAGAACATTTTCATCTATCAATGACAAAAATCCAAAGTTATGATAACTGTAATGTAATATAATACTTGCCAAAATAAAGTCTCTTAACCTTAAACATTTTGAGAAGGGCTCATGGGAGACAGAATTTGAGCAGGAAATATAAGGATAAAAAATTGTATCAAGAAGATTCTCCTGCCATCACTCCTACTATTACAGGCTAATATTTATTCAGTACCATACTGTGCACCAGGCCTGGGTTTCAACACTAAACATACATTATCTTATTTACTCCACCCAACAGCCCAGTGTCATAGAGGCTGCAGTAAAAACATTTCCATTTTGCTGATGAAGAAACTGATGTTTACAGAGGTTGAATATTTCCCAAGGTCATACAATTAGTAAATGGCAGAGGTTCTAACTCAGGGTGATTCTTTTCCTGACTGTGCCACCTTGAGAATGGCATGCCTAGCAGAACATATAATCAGTGCCATGGGGAGACCAAAAAAGACAGGGCTCAAGCATGTAGCCCCCAAGCACTTTGTGGTTGGGCCACATTGAGATGTGTGCTGGAAATGTAAACTACAGCCCAGATTTTGAAGATTTCATATAAGCCAAAGAATGCAAAATATCTTTATAAGGGATTTTATATGATTACCTTTTTTTTTTCTTTTTTTGCTTTTTAGGGCCTCATCCGCAGCATGTGGAGGTTCCCAAGCTAGGGATCAAATCGGAGCTACAGCTGCCAACCTACGTCACAGCCACAGCAATGCCAGGTCTGAGCCATGTCTGCGACCTACACCACAGCTCCTGGCAACACTGGATTGTTAACCCACTGAGCAAGGCCATGGATCGAACCCGCAACCTCATGGTTCCTAGTCAGATTCGTTAAATGCTGTGCCGCGATGGGAACTCCTATATCGATTACATATTAAAAGGATAATATTTAGGGTATATTGGGTTAGGTGGAATAAATTATTAAAATTAACATTACCTTTTTCTTTTTACGTGGCTCTTAGAAAATTTTCAACTCCGTATGTGACTTGCATCTGTGGCTTGTGTTACATTTCTACGGGCTATTGCTGAGCTACAGGCGTGGAGGGGGCGGTGAGATGACTGTGAGCAGAAGTGTCTGAGAAGGTGTCACAGAGGCATCAAGACCTGATCTGAGGGTTCAGAAGGATGAGTCAACACTGACAGAGTAGAGAGGGGGCAGACTTTTTAAGTGGAAAGAACTGCTGGGGAGGAGAGACGACCTTATTTCTATTGGAGAACAGTGGTCAGAAGAAGTTAAACTATGGCGTCTGCGTACAGTAACCATACATACATTGAAGCTCTCGTTTAGACTGATGCCTATAAACAGCAAATAGCTTTTATTTGAATTCTTCATTAGATAAAATGTAAGGCCTATTGTAATTCTACTGTAAAGGGAAATAAACTGTCAGTTTAAATAACAGGGCCATTTGGAGAACTCTTTTTCTGCAAAAATATTAGGGAAACTCGGGATGGAAACTCAAGATGGCAATTTGCTCATCCTTGAAATTTTCAAGTACATTATCTCTAACTGGAAGGTAGCACTCTAATAAATGAAAGATTTTATTTCAGACGAAAGACTGTATGTACTTTGGCCTATAAGTTCCAGTCCCAAATTTGCCTTTAGCTTTACTTTTTTTTTTTATAAATGCCCATCTGAATGTGTCTTCAGTGGAGATATTATGTCTGTGTATAGATGGCGAGTTGAGATGACACTGTAATGGGAGAGTTCACAGGCTTTGGACTCAAACAGGTCTAGATGGCCATGCTGATTCTCCTGCTCACCAGCTAGCTATGTAACCTCTTTGAACTTAGCCTCACCTGTAAAATGGGGCCAAAGATACCCACCTACTCACAGAGAGGTGGTAAGAACTGAGAAAAGGTATGCAATGCCAGGTACATGGTGGAGCTTAGTGAATGGTAGACACACCTATTCAAGCCTACATATAAATGTATGCACCTAGTATGAGAAACACATGCTGGCCTTTTGAATATACTCTGAATGCTGAATGGTCATGGGCAAGAGTAGGCACACCTGTCCAAGGGACTCCCTAAGGTACCAAGGCAGTAAGACCACTCAGCTTCTAGCTCTCTCAAGGAGTCTTTGGAATGCTCCACCAATGCCAAGTCAACTGAGAATACACCATTGATACAAGCAGCAGCAATTTCCTTTTCAAACTTTCTTAAACAAGATAGGGAAACAGTCTTCCAGAACAGGAAGTATCTCTCTCAAGAGACTGGGTAAGGTTGATGAGATCCCAGGCCGAGACTCACCTAACAATCCAGCAAGGTCAGAAAGAAAGAGACTCTATTCATTCTATCAACCGTAATGACTAATTCATTTCCAGTCCTTCGCACAGACAGAAATAACCAAGCCGGTTCTGAATTAATCATGTACCCATATCTGGAAGAGTAGGCTGGCAACTCCTTTTATCTCATGATACTGATTCTCAAGCTATACCACAGGGCTCTGGAGGAGTAAGGATTATTTTACCCATGCTCGAATCCCCTAGAATGATCAGCTCTAGTAGCAAGCAAAAAATTAACTGAGTGAATGAATGCTTTGGGTGTAAAACTAACACAGCTTTACACTCTTTCGTGGAGAATGAGTTTACTCTGGTACAGGGGAGAGGTGCTGGACTGTGCAAATATCCCTGGAACAGTGATGCTCAAACCTGCTTATAATGGAAAACCCAAAGGAAGCATTTTGAAATGACAAGTACTCCTTCTCCTGACCCTAATTTTGTGTTTCTAAGGTGGGGAACAAAAAGTATTACACCCAGACAATTCAGATTATCAAACAGACTTGGGACTCATTGTCTCAGGGAAAAAGCAGTGGGGGAATACAGAACCTACGGCCACGTGAAAGTCCCTGAGTTCTCAATTGGAATCCTGAAAATCTTCCATCATGGAAAGAGAAAAGCTAAAGAGGCACTGCAACAATAAAAAGCAGTAGATTTCAAATATTTAGAAGCAGTGATAAATAATTAGTCCCAACCCTGAGGGAAAGGGTATGTGTTCTTTGGATTCATTAGTCACCATAGGCTTATCAGGTGAATGTGTTTAAAGCAATAAAGCGATGATGAATGACGTCAGCTGTCATTAACAGTCAGACTTATCTTTGCTGATTTCTGCTGCCAAGTTTATAAATGGAAAGGGAGGCTCATTGAGGTAATTAGAACCCAGACTGGCAATTGCCATGATCCTTTCCCAAATCTGATTAACCAAGAAGAAAGGAATGGTTCCAGCTATGGAAAGACACTAAGAAGTCAGGGGCTTCAGATACCATGTCTCTGCTGAGTAGCAGAGCTGGGGATGTGAAAGGCTGAGCAGAGTTGTGTGCTTGTGTTATTTTACACATTAAGAGGCAAGGTTGGGCAATGAGTCTTCTCCTTAACATCTCAAGTTCAGAGGCTAGCACGGGGGCAGACACATGGCTGCACCTTCCTTACCTTTACCCCAGGTGAATTCCCCAATATGAGGATGCTATGCTGTCATGCTTATCATAAGCCCAGCTAATTTGAAAGAATTTAAATCTAGGAGGAAAGATATTTAACACCCACTAGAGAAGTTCCTGATCAGTTGATGAGGTCTGGCTCAGAACTACAGATGGAGCCCACTAGCTTAAAAATACAGCCAGGGAGAGCTGTCTGACAGTAACAAAGATGCCTATGGGTATCCAGTCCAAGCAGAGTCAGGAGGCAGGCAGCACAGGCAGGATGGCAAGCATCCTCTGTGGGACTCCGAGAACGGGATTCTACTTGGACTTCCTGGATTTCAGTTCCTGCTCTGCTCTTTGCTGGCAGCGTGAGCAAGGGCAACTCAGTTAACTTTTAAAAAAAGTCTGTTTCATCTGACAAAGGGAATAAAAGGAGTATCTCAGAGGGTTGCTGTGGAGGTTCTGATTATTATTGTGACATGAGTTGCTGAGTACTTCCTTAGCTCAGGTATAGGATCAGAGGATACACCTCAATTGCCAGGTCTGTGTTTTGGGTAGGTAAAGAAATGACACTTCTTCTAAAAGCCGAGGTACCACTTTGATGGGGTAACAAAGATTAGGGATTCTCTGCTCGTCACTCAGTCTTTAAGACTGAAATGAAGAGCAGCCCTAAAGGAGTCAACTTCATTCAGATCAGCTGATCAACTTTTCTTGGGCCTGAGTTTGGTCATTCACTCTGCAGGACCTGTGCCAGGTAGCTTTGCGAAGTCAGTAATCTGTGATCCTATAAATCGATGGCTCATTTGTGTCAAATGTGTCAACAAGTTAACAAAAGACAGCAAGGCTGGTTCTCTGGCACTTGTAGTCTCTCTGGCAGCTAATTTACAAGCTAAATTGAATCATCAGCACCCAATTAAATTCCTCCTGCATCATGGCACAAAATGCTCATTTTTATTTTCCTGATGAAGGAGGAGAAGTGGCAGGGGAGGGGAAAGCCGTCACATTCTCATCCACATATTTCCCTGAATTATATTTCACTCTTGAATTCCTCTAGTTTCCCAAGTCTAGTGAAGTAAGGAAATGTTATAATTATATTTCCCGGTCGCCTATGTATTTATCTCCTTTGCTATAATCTCTATTACTCATTAAACTCCCACTGACTCCATCAAGGTTAAAAAATTTATCTGCATAGATCCCAATATCCGCTGCAGTCCCTAAGCTCCCATGAGCCAGCAGCTTTTGCACTGAATCCCATCCAGAGAGGGGGTTTGTCATTTCTGGATGGGACCTGCCAATGAAATATTAAAGTCTCTGCAGTCTCAGTGCCACCAACAAAAACCAACTGTTCTGTTGAACAGGGACAAAAGAGACAGCTCTTCCTCCTGGAAGGAGGCTGAAGAAACCATCCTACCCAACTACAATTTCCAACATCCAACTGCTGGCACCACTTGTTCCCTGTCTCAAATCTACCTGATACCCTGTACACCACTTACGGCATAAAAGCCATGCTGAGCGCACCACAGCCTACATCAGATCTGATCTCAATCCTGTCTTTATTCTAATTCTGGACCATGGATCCCTTAGATTTGATATTCAGAGAAGAGCGCCCAGACTTAAGTAAAGCCCATCTCTCAGGATTATACCAAGCTGTCTCAGTTTGGTCTGCCTTAGGTATGGTTCCAGTTTGGATTTCTCCAGTTGAATTCTGAAACAGGATTTGGGCACAAGACAATCTCAAAAAAGCACTGTGATGGATGGAAGGAAATCCAACAAGAAAAGGTGTATTGATGAATAGGTTACCATGTGGACAACTTGTTCTCAGCCCCATTAGGCACTGCCAAGAGAAGCATGGAGACACCCAAGAGTTGTCTCCCAGATGAATGAAGAAGCTAGAAAACATAGTGGCCATAATGTCCCATCTCTGCTCCCTGATTGAGGGTTGCTCCTGAAGCATGACCTCCCAGGAATGTCCAGCTTGCCCTCCAGGTAGACTATATTCTGCGCCCAGGGAAGGTCATCAGACAAGGAAGCTCAGGGTGCCACAGAGTATCTGCTGACTCTCCAGTAGGCTGAGGGGACAGAGCAAGGCACCAATAGTCTGTACTGTGGATATTCTCCCAGTTCAAGACGTCAAGTACCAACTGGAGACAATGTTATGATGATTTCCATTCCCTTCCAAGAACATTTCAGACAAGAGTAAGCTACATGAACATACTGAACTGAAGAAATGGGCTGCAAAACAATAGCTGTGGGTTGGAATCTGTCTATTGTAGGGACAGAAAATCATGGTTTGAGAAACTCTGGTTAATTGTTGAACAGTGCACAGAACTGGCCCATGTTGTTTATTCTTCATATGTTTATAATAGCATAGGTTATTGTGTTTCATTCTCACCATGATGTTGTGAAGTGGACATCTGTATTCCAATTTCACAGATGAAACTGCTGAAGACGGGAGAAATTAATTTACCAGAAGTCACACTGTAAATCATAAAACTAGACTCAGACCCTCCAAATCTCCCCTCCCCCCCACACTTTTTTTGGCTGGGCCACAGACTTCTTGTTCCCCTAAGGCAAGACTGGCAAGATGAACAGATAGTCTGCTCTCTGCAGGGATTTTAGAGACTCTTAGCACCACCAGCCATCACCATCCTTGCTAAATATTTCCATTCCTGGACTGTTATTGATGCCTAAAATTCCACGGTCCTCAAATCATTCTTTGGGGCTAAGCATGCAAAGACCACATAATTCTCTTGGGAAATATAGCGAGTAAATTCATTAGACTCCAAGCTAATCTAGGGCAAGGACCTTTGAATCCTCATTTTCTCTCCAGTTCCCAGCACAGAGCTTGGTGTGTTAAAAGGTCCTTAGCATTTACCTGTTAAATAAATGAGTAAACCTCAGTGTGAATAACTTTAGGAAATAAATATATGAAGGCCACAAAGCCCAAATATAAAAACGGAAAAGAGTAAACAATGCAAGCAGAGAATTTCCCCCATTTCTCATTAATTCTATTCAGAAATCTGTATAGAGATTTTCCTTTGTTTCCTTGACCACTAGAGCTAATATTTACAGGCTGCCCGCTCCTTTCCCAAAATCTTTTTGCATTTATATACCTTTTAAAGTCTTAATAGGGTTCTAGACTCCCCTCTAGACTTGATACTCAGAAGGAATCAACTCTTTCTATTTTGTATGTCACTGTACAATTATTCCCTACTTAGCACTGGCCCTGGCACAGAAAAGGATGAGATATACAAGTGGGATCTCCCAAAGTGAATTGCTGACCTTCACTCTAAAGAACATCTGAGATGGTCAGAAAATGTTGTAACTTGCCATCTGCTCTAACGTGCATAAAGAATATATGATACTCAAGAAATACAGACATCAGAGTTCCCATTGTGGTGCAGTGGAACCATGAGGTTGTGGGTTCGATCCCTGGCCTTGCTCAGTGGGTTAAGGATCTGGCATTGCCGTGACCTGTGGTGTAGGACATGGCTCGAATCTTGCGTTGCTGTGGCTATGGCGTGGGCTGGCAACTATAGATC
>PVHT021183705.1:18180003-18217457 GCA_004024745.2 Catagonus wagneri | reverse complement strand
TGGAGTCTTTGGGGAATATTATGGGCAGAGTGTGGGGTAATAAAATGTCCCAAGTTCCTGTTAAAGAAAAAATTATTCATGACACTGGTTATAACAGAAAGGCAGACATTATTCAAGACCAAGACATTATTGGTCTTAAGTTCAATCGGTATAGGAACTACCGCAATGGGGTTTTGTAGTAGGACAGAGAGATTGTGCTTAACTCTAAATAACATGACAAACAGTATGAATTTTCTGTTTCATAACAGAAACAGCCCAGAAGCAGGGTTCTGTAGGAGAGGGTTGGTGGGTAGAAAATTACTAAGAGAAAATATCGGGGATAAGAAGGGGATTCTGGCTAAACCTGATTTACCGGGATTGCTGATGAAGGGAGGCCAGCGTTCTCAGACATCACAGGGAGGCTGGCCGAGGATGTGAAATATGGTCAGATATCAAGGGTGACCAAATAAGGAGTTGGGGATGTCAGTTCTGACAAGGCTGACTTAGCAGGATGCTTGCTGAAATTGGGCTCTTGAGGCCGTACGGAAGGATGGGGCCTAATTGAAGGTGAGCTCAGAGGAGCCTCGCTCACTTGGTCCAGGAGAGAATCTTTCTCATTCCTACCCACCAGATTTGTCTTTTATCTCTTTATGCTAAAAGCCTCAGGAACCCCCAACTGCTAAGGGGCAAATTCCAAACTATGACAAATGTATCAGATTATTTTATTCCAGCTCCAAAAGTCCTATAAGTCCTTATAATTCTCAATTACAGCATCACAAACCATAAAATAATTTTACAAATTAAGAAACAGAGCCAGCCAAATGGAAACTAGGGACTTCAACCTGGCAACTGAGATTCTGAATTCAGCACTTTTCTACTGCAACAACCACTAGGGTATAAGAGTCTTATAAGATAATTTTTTTTTCCCCAATGGTAAAGTCATCACTCACACACACACATATAAAGAACACATGTCAAAGGTCTTCTTTTTAGTCCAGTTAATGATGAGAGAACCAGGAAGGTGTGACAGCTGGCTCAAGGGAGAAGCTGAAGGATTCATAGATATTCAAGGATGTGCAAGAGGAATGTCTAATAAATTCAACACTAGCCTCTTCCACAGGAAGGAAATCAAATGCGTGTTCACTGGACAAAAACCACTTGTATTTCTATGACTGGGAATCATCTGCATCTGCAGGAGGCTCAGGACCCTGTAAAATCAGCTAACCCTGGAAGGACACTCAGACAAGACCTAGGATCCATCAACGGGATTTCCAGGAATCTTTGACCCATGGCAAAGTCTTTCACAGTTGCTCCTGCTAGTGCGAGGCACGGATGAGATGCCCCCGAAGGGCTCGGCTCAAAGGACAATCTCTCTAGAAACCCTTCTAGTCTCTTTCTAACCTGTTCTATTTCTTTGCCTGCCTTAAAATGAGAATCAGGATCCCTTCCCAGGGTCCAGTTCTGGGAACTCTGCCAACGTGGGAAAGATCCTGTGGAGACATCTAGAAACCACAGGAACTTCAAGCTGCAGCGATTCTTAACAGAGCAAAATCACAGTGCCCAGCCTCCCCAATCTCAAAGCGCATTTGCCAAGGGCTAATAGCTCAGATAGAAAGGGAATAAAACACCTCACCAGGCAGCCTGGCTTGCTGGTGACCCTCCAAGAACAAAAATTAACTTAGAGCAGTTTGGACATGTGAATCAAGAATTCTGTACTTTTTTCTTCCCCTAACATTTAGATGTATATATCAAAACCCAGCGCTTAGAAAACACTCAAGGTGTTCCTCAGTGGAGGAGGCACTATCAGGCCTCTAGAAGGAGGGGCAAGGGATATTTGGGATCTGGCTAAGCATATTTTGACCTAGAGCAAAAGAGCACGTTGCTCATCTTGAGGATAAGCTTATAAAAGCACATTTTAGGGAACATTTAAAGGAGTACAAGAGAAAGAAAGCCTGAGATGATATCAGGGAAGGCTTGGGGGGTGGGGGCGGGGGCCTGGACATCAGACTTGGGTATTTAAGGAGAGGCAAGAGTTAAGCAGGTCAAGAAAGGTAGGAAAACAGCACTCCTTGCCTGGGGAGATGCTGCTGCAGCTGCAAATAATTTCCTGTTATGGCAAGTGCAGCTCCAATTAATCTCCCTGAGTCCTGATGTCCTGCCTTAGAAAGACCCAGCCTAATTCTGCTTTCTCCCCCATTCTTCATGCAATCAACTGAATTGTGTCCACTGCAGAGCCTGCAGCAACTAAATGTTATCAAGCTGCTTCGTGGGAGGATTCACGAGGTGCATGATGGATAGAAGAGAATCCTGAAAAACAATCTGTCCTAAATCAGAACAAGTCAGAGAGGCTCCCAGGTCAATGGAGCAGAGTTAGAGAGCAAGGCTACTGTGCATATGAGAGGAGACATATGTAAAACCCTTAATCCGGGCTCTGGCACTTACTAAGCCTTCAGTAATGGCTAGCTATGAGGCTCTCTCCCTTGCTGCCTCTCAGAGTACATCCTGGGAACATAGCCTATTTTACTCGGTATCTGTTGGGGTTTTTGATGCCCCAGTGACGCTTGGCATCAATTGTTTACTCGATAGTTCTTTTCATCTGCAACATATAATCAAAAAATAAAAACCCTTTCATTAGTAAGAAGTCTTTCACTTAAAAACTTATTTTCACCCATCTAGAAGGTTGCCAGTTAATGGTGTTCATGACTGTATTGTAAAATCACTGTAGATGCCTTTACTTAATGAGATGCTTTTAAAAACAGCAGCTCAGTATCTCCCAGTGCCACATAAAGGACTTTTATGAGGCAATTGGTTTTCTGCAAATAATTACGCTAGTGATACATCCTAAACATAGTTGTGAACACTCAGCAGTGCCATTTAACCTCAATGACACGACGGTAGGGAAAAGCAGAAAAAATAACGGGATCCCTCAATAGAAAGCTGAAGTTATGAAAATAGGAAAGGCTCTGCCTGCTAATTAAATAGGATCTATAAAAGGGTCTATGTGGAGACCAGGTAGCCCAGTGGATGAAAAGACAGACTTTGGAATCCAGCTCAGACCTCAGATCTTAACTTCTGTGAGGCTGTTTACTTCTCAGTGATGTAAGGGTCGTGTTAAACACTGCTCAAGATGATGTGGGAATTCACTTAAATGAAGGCATACACGAAAAGTGCTTGGCACATAGGCAATCAGTCAGTTGTAACTCTATTCACCACAATCAGTACATATATATAGTACATATCAGACTCAGAGACACTTGGCTTTGTCCCTTTGCAGATATTAAGAGTCACTTTCTGCTGGAGAATCAGAGCAGTCAGGGATCTCTCCATGAAAGTTTTATCCTCCAGCACATAATCAAGGTCCCTAACTGCAAACTCAAAGGAAGATTTTCCTAAGGACTTGCATACAGCTATTAGATTTTAGGTCTGCTCACAGGAGGATTTTGTAAGAAGATTGGTAGCTAAAGGGTTCAAGCATGAGCAAGACAGTAGAAAGCTCCCTCCCAAAGTGTGTTCCCATACTTATTTCTCAGCACTCTATCTGGAGTACAGTTTGGAAATTTCCATTATGCCACCTAGAATCTGTTTTGCCACGGGGAGCGGAGGGGGGAATGCAGTATATTTGCGATGATGGCGAACGATCTATTTTTTTAATCAGACAGGGCCAGAGGTGAGTATAACAGAAGGCCACCTTAAAAAACAGAGTTCAGACAATTCCTTCCAGGATCTGTGCTGACCTGTACAGACACACCCCTCCACACACACCTGCAAAGGATGGCCTCAGCGCCTGACGTTACACCCAGGAAAAAGAATGTTGGAATGTGTGGGTGTGCATCTCGCTTTTTAAAAATGATGATGCAGATAAGCTAGTTAAGGGGTGTTGGGGGAAAAAAATAGAAAAGATGAGATGATTCTCACCCATCTATATTTCAAAGTAAATCCCCAGGCAAAATGAATCAGCTCTTCAAAGACATTTTCCCTCAAAGCGTATTTTGAGATTCCATGACAGGTTTCACTGTGGAATCCCAAATTGATCAATTAACTCATTCACTAGAACTTTGTAGTCAGTTCTCTTCCAATAATTGAGGGTTTATGCCCCTGCTAATAAACTTTGAAAATCAGCTTTAGAATACAAGACGTCCTCCAGCCAGCAATGCCCTTGGACTCAGCTGTCCAATCTTATTTTAGAGACGAGGGACCACACTCTTATTAGTCAGGATATAGATGACAGAAACCCCCAGCTCAGACGGGCCTAAAGCAAAAGGAAATTTTTATTCAAGTAACTGAAAAGTCTAAGAGTAAGGCAAGCTTCCAACACGGGCAGATCAAAGTGCTCAGGCAGCAGCATCCGGCATGATCTATCTCAATCCCTCATTCTATTTGTCTCTGTATTGCCTTAGTTTTAGATGAGCATCTCTTTCTGAAGAAAGAAAGGTGGCTGACTTGACATCTAGTCTTGGATTCCAACAGGAAGAGAGCCTTCTTCCCCAAAAGTCCAGCAAAAGCCCCAGGGCTCACACTCATCAGCCAATGGGACTCGTAGATCCATACTGTCATATACTTGGAGTAGACTGAACATGCTGGCCGCCAGACCTGGACCCAGTCCACCCCAAGACCATAAGCTAGAGGGGAAGAGTAAGTCACTGAAGGAAAATAAGGCTAGAACACAGATGAGTATGTATTAGAGAAAATCAATAGATGTTTATTAAAGGCATCAAGAAGGGCTGTGCCTTACTCCAAATCAAACACAGTTCATGGAACACAGATCTTTGCTTCATTCTTTATTGATGTTTGACCTACGAGGGTCAGAGGAACCAGGAAAAGCCTTTGAGTCAGCAGATGCCTATCACGTTACCTGAACAGTATACAAGTACACACTGTCAACTAGTGCAGTGACAAAAGGAAACCACAATTTGGCAATGCCTTTAACATAATTAGCAGTCACAAAGATATCTTTATACATTTGAAGAATAACCTTTCCATATATGCCAGACATTCTACTAATTCAGTCTACAGACCATGCGTGATATCCAGGTGGATTCAAAGACCCCTTGTAATAAATAGTAAATTTTTCACTAGGTTCACTGCTCAAAGCATCATCAAGAATTACTGTTTTAATCCTAGCCGTCCCAGAGAGAAAGCACTGTTTTTGGCAAAAGTCAAGTAGCAGGCTCAGAGGTGACTCCACGGAGGAGGTAGAACTTGAGAGCTACAGGAATAGAATTATCGCTGTGTTGAGAAGAGGTAAGGCTACCTTCTATTTGGTGGGAATAGCAGGAAGAGAGAACATCGGACCAGCTTGCATGGAGGAGAGGTGGAAGCTGAGAGGCAGTGGTAGGCCAGAGTTTGGAGACCTAGGAAATTAGCTTCTGTTTCTATATATCTACTAAACGTGTATATTTTGATAAAGTGTTCAATGTGTGTTGTGGGGGGTGGGTTGCACATTCTTAAATTGGCAGGTATTCACATAAACAGAGTGATAAGCTACAAAGAAAATCTTTGGCACTGTCAGGAAACCAGTTATCCTGATCTGTAGTGGCTGTGGAATTATAATAAATTACTTTCAGGGTATCAGGCTTTGACTAAAGGTAAGTCAATTTGGGTTCCTGAATCTCCAGTGGGATGAGGGGAGAACCAGCCCCACTGACACCACTTTACATGGAAAGAGAAATGGAGAGCCAGAGGGGGAGGTGTTGCCTGGAGAAGCAGAGGTTCATGGCCCTGATTTAATTCTGCCAGGAGACCTTCCTGGTACTATAATTGAGTCTTAATACTTGATTGCTTGTTAATTTTGATTGTTTGTCAAAATTATTCACCGATCACAAGACGTTAGTATCATGACTCTTATAAGACAAGACTAACATCACCTCTGCTACTCTTTATCTTGGCTGTTTGAATGGTCCACCCCTGAGCCACGCACTGGACCGTTGGAAAGGCCCAAGATCACCATCATGAGAAAAGCCAGGGAAAACGGAGTGAAGTAAACCCTAATCTTACAGATCCAGAGACCATGCTAAACTCATTCTCATTCATTGTCCTTTTTAACCCTTCCCAATAGACTGCCTGCTACATAGTATTGCATTCCTCCGAACCCAGTGAGATTCAGACAGGCTGACTGACTTAATGACACACAGCTTGGAGTGGCCTAGTTAAGAGGTCTGGGTCTCAAGTCCATGTACTTTCCCATACAGTTTATAGCTTAGACAAACCGGGGAGGGGCACTAGGAGAGGCAAAATGGCTTTGTCTATTATTATTCCATTGTCACTGAACTGAGAAAGACCTGGGACTCGAATTATTAGAGAAAATTCCTCTCACTTCCTAGATTTATTCCCCCAACTGTAGATGATCAGTCAGCGACCCGTTTCCAACCAATTTTCTTTTGAGACCCTATAAATGTGTACAATCTCATTTCATTCTCACAAAAACTAAACAAAGGGTGTACTCTTTGTCCTCATTGGACCTATGGGAAATCTAAGGGTCAAAGAATAAAGTAATTCACTCAAGGTCACACAACAAGTGAAGGACAAAGGCAGAATTCCTGCTCAAGCTCTCCCCTGAGTGGCAAGCACTTAGCCACACCTAGCATTTGAAGGCACCTGCGTCACCAGCCATTTTTGTTCAAAAAAATCACTTTCCACAGAGATTTTCAATTAAACTGTGAAAGGCCACTGCCAGCACTCAGAAGTCTCTTCATTCAATTATCAACTTTCCCAAAGGAACAGAGACTCCAACAGGGTTCCTTCCTGCTTTAGGTATGAGCTGCCAAGTAGCAATTGGGTGTTCTCTACAAGGCTGAGTGGCGCTGAAGTTACCAGGTGTCATTAAACTGTCAAATCCCTTCCTGGAGCCCCAGCCATCTGACAAGCTAATTGTCAGGTGTTGAAATCAACAAGTTTCAAAAGGTTTCGCAATTAGCCCTCCTCTGCCTCCTGCAGTCTTGTTGCTCTTTCAGCTGAGGCTACTTCCACTGTGCACAGTCTCCCTGTGCCGCTGACCTTCAGGTCCAGGAAACACACACTCATTTCAGCGATGCCAGTGCACAAGCACGATCAGAGACGTAAATCAGCTGCAACAAACACATGCAAGTGCGTCCCCAAGACAAAGGCATTTTTCATGATCCACTAGGTTATTTGCTGTGGAACTATGAACCCCCATGATTGTTAGAGCATAAAGCAGAATACAAAAAATGAAACCTCAACACAGATACCCAAATATCTCAGTTCCTTTATTTGAGGCTGAAAGGGTGTTGGAAATACACTTCCTCAACTAATCAAAACAAAAACAAAAACCCTAACATTCATAGATAAATTTGTAACATAGAAAACTGCACTTATTGGAGTTGTCTAGACTATAAATCAACCCCATGAGAAAAACAAGGTGGTATTTTTAGTCAAGGTAACCTAGTGAGCATCAGAATATGAAATCGAAAATGGTTTTCTTGACTCCCCTTTCAATGCTCTTTCTTTGGGCAACACCATCTTCAAATATTCTCCAGAGAGAGTGGAAGGAGACCAACTCGTGACTCAAGGAGTTGGAGCTCAGAAACTGAAGGAAAGAAGAAATAAATTTCCAGAGAGAATTCTGACTTCCTACAGACCTAGTCCAGCACCCCGGTCAGTCTTGCAATTTGAACAAATACTTAACAGATTTTCTATCATGTGCCAGGACAGTCCCAGATGCTAGAAACACAGAGTTTAATAAAACAGTCTTTGCAGCCCCACAAACCAGGTGTTCAACCGTGATCTACAGAAATAGCTGCAATTAGAGAAGGATACACAAGACATCTGAAGACTCAAAGGAGGGATGAGGAGGAAGACAGGGAAGAGAGGCACCCCAGATAAAGGGAATGTACAAAATGTACACTTACTTGGTGTAGCTAGATTGAAGCTAGAAATGTAGGCAGGAACAAAACCCTGAAAGGTCTTAAATATCATGATCAAGGACTGGAACATTATTCTGAAGGCATGAGCAACCAATGAAGAAATTTAAGCCACTGAAGAAATCTGAAATTATTTAAAATGCATTTTAGAACAGTGCCTCAGATGAGAGTGGGCAAGAATAGAGGTGGGAAAAGCAATTAGGAAGTCATGAAAAATAATTCAGATTGGGTAGTTTTTGTTTGTTTTTTAACTTAATTTTTAAATCAAATTTATTTTTTTAGGGTATAGTTAATTTAGAATGTTCAATTTCTGCTGTACAGCCTAGTGACCCAGTCATATATATATGACCCAGTCGTGTGTGTGTGTGTGTGTGTGTGTATACACGCACACATTCTTTTTCTCATATTATCTTCCAACATGGTCTATCCCAAGAGACTGGGTATAGTTCCCTGTGCTGTGCAGTAGGAATTCACTGCTTATGCATTCTAAATGTAATAGTTTGCATCTACCAACCCCAATCGCCCCATCCATCCCAGTTCTCCCCTCCTCCCTATTGGATAGAGAACAGATTGTTTCTAATGGTGTGAAACTATCATATCCACGGGGGATATGGAAGGGCAAAGACTAAGCTTAGAGATGTTAAAGAGATTGAATTAAGGGGAATTGGTGATAAATTTAGAAGTATGGATGGAAAAGACCAGAGGTCAATGATGACTCCCAATTTCTGATTTTAAGGATTGGAAAGAGTCATGCATTCACTCGGGGCAGAACAGAAGAGAGGAAGATGAAAAAACAGACTTTTAAACATGTCAAGTTTGTGAATTATCAGATGGAGATCAGACGTCTATAGACATGGAGGTCTGGGCTTCCAGAGGGAGTTCAGGAATGAGGCAAGGGTTGGAAAGTCCTCAGCATGCAGTCAACAGCTGAAGCCAAAGGCAAAGCAGACACTATCACCGGAAAGGGGTAAGAGTGAACAGATGAAACACTGGGACAGGCAGAGGACAGAAATCAAGGATAGAAAGAGGTCAAGAAGGAAGAAAGGTCAACAGTGAGCTGAAAGGTGACCATTTCATTTAGCACCAGAAATTTGCTGCTAAATTTTAACAAGTTCCTCTGCAACTGGGTCTGGTTAAGATGGGAGGGGAAATTGTAGGGATGGAATTTTTTCTTCTTGGAAGCAGGTTATTTCTTTTTACAAAGGCAAAGTCTTTCAATTGTTTGTATACAAAACATCTATTCACACCTCACTATGTAAGTCAAGGAATTGGAGGTAAGGAATAGGACTCCTAGGTCTAACCTATATCATTCTTTCGTCTAAGCTTCAAGTCTTCCATAATTAACGATTCCTTTCCTAGACACCCAATTAGGAATGCCACTTTAAAAAAAACAAACAAACAAATATAAGCTGAAGCCTCATATGGTCCAATCTAGAGAGGATGCTGCAGTCAAAGAAACACAGTCCAACAATCATGAATACTTGAAGAGTAATTCTAATTACTAAAGAACATGAAAGGGAACTGAGTTCATAACACGTCCTCAACCTCCTTAATGCTTTTTCAGCCTCCTTCCTTTGTTGCACATCAGTTGCTGATTCAAAGCCTCACTCTTAAACCCACAATTTCCTCTTATACCTCCAAAACTTCCCAAGCCCCAGAATCTGTGTTATTTATTTCCCTTGTCCCTTTAGCCTTGGAACTAGCTGCAGAGGCAGAACTCCCATCAAAAAAAGAGAAAGGGAGAGATAGGGGAGCTGAGCAAGTAAAGATCGGGTCCCTACAAAACCATCATTGTGAAGTTAAGCAAAGGCTGAGAAATGCTCATTTTAATAAATGTCATCCCAGCTTCATCCAGCACTTTTCAGCTTTTCAAATCACACCAATGTTTCTACTCTCAGATACTCCTCATTCCACTATTTTTATGAGATTAGTGGGACTAATTTCAACACCACCGTTTCTAAATGAGAGAAGAGGCACTGAGATGCCAAAACCCCTGTCTGAATTCACCTATTCAGTCATTTCAGCAAGGTTTCCTGACACTTGCCCAGAAGTGTCATCCCAGCCATCTCTCCCCTCCTAAAGCAGCGCATGGCTCAGCCCCAGCAGACATTCTCTAGCTGTGCTGTGGCTGATGAGAATGAATAGGGGGGTATGGATCCATCTACGAAATCCAGCGTCTTCAGTGCACTCCATTGCAGGGGAAGAAAAACAATTTCTTCTCTTTCTGAGTTCTTAGGTATGATCTTTATAATAATAAATAGATTAACAAGAGAAAAACAAGCTGAAGTTTATCAACATGCATACCTCCTATGTACATGGGAGATACCCAGAGAAAAATGTTTAACTCAAAGAGATGGCTCAGAATTCAGGCTTAAATGCCGTACTAATAGCGGGAGGTTGGGGCAATGTAGATCTCACAGAGGAGAGAAAATGATCTTTAAAAAGGATGAGAAGCACAGACAGGATGTATGATAGTTTGTGAAAAGTTTATCTGGGTATGATGTCCTCTCCTCTGACAAGAGTCAAGTCTTCCCTGGTGGATGAGAAATCTCAGGGAGGGGATTTATGAAAATGGAATTCCTCTTGGAGTATCTGTCTTTAGGCAGATGAGGCATTTCAAGAAAGCTTCTCTCTGCATTTGCTGTATTTCAAGTGACTAGAGCTCAAAATAACCAGTAGGCCAGAGTGGATATATACACTTCCCTTACCATGCAAAAGCCAAGAAACCTAAATCCCTGGAAGAGGAGGATGGGGAGAAATGAACTCTGTTTCCTCAAATTTGTCCTAAGGGGTAGTCTAAGCTCCCCCTGTGGGCCCAACCAGTGACCTTAAACATCATGCTACTTATTTTAGACTTGATTTTGCATGCCTACAGATTTGTTGAAATACCACCATTTCACGCCTTCTGTTGGACAGCTCCCACCCAAACACATCAGTGGCCAGAGGCAGAAAATTAGGAAGGAAATGCGAGAAACCTAGCTCTCCCTTCAAAGATAATTATAGATATGGATTATTCAGAAATCTGATCTTATTGGACAGCATTTCAGTGGCAATTTTGTCCGCCCTCCACCTCTTCTCACGATAGCAGACAAAATTCAGTCTCCTACAGAATATTTTTTTTTCAACTCTTTATAGCTTTCAAACTACTTGGAGAGAGAGGTCAAAAAAAGACAAATTTTTTTTTTCCTGGAAGAAGAGAGTATATCAAAGAGATAGTAGCTTCTAAGCTATTGCGCTCACATGGAAGGAGATAACAGATAGTAATGATAGTATCAGCAGTTCTTCCCAGGATGCTTGGGCAGGAACCTTGTCTCCCCCTCTGCCAGCAAAGTCAGAGACTGATGTGAAAATAAGTGTGTATGCCCTGTTTACGCTGCACATCTTAGGGAAATGTCTGTAAAATCAAAAATACTACTGGCACCAGGTGCATGTTAAGAATGTAAGCAGTGCTGTTAATTTACCCTAATTAATTAATTACAGTAATTCTCTGATCTACAGGGAATTTCCCTAGAAAGAGAAATGGAATGGTGAAAGGCAGCTCTAACACTGCTTCATCACTCACACTGAAGATAGTTCACCCCAAAAGCATAGCTCCCGGAAATCTGGGGCAGGGGAGGAGTTTGAAAGAAAGTCCCCAGAAGGATCCACAGACACGTGGTTCTCAGCAAGCATCAGGACACCTGCAGGGCTTGTTAGGATACACACACTGCTGGGACCCACCCCTCTGCCCCCACCACCCCGAGTTTTTGACTTGCTTTTAACAAGTATCCAGGTGATGCTGCTGTTGCGGTTCCAGGTACCACACTTCAGTGCTATGATCGTAGACCAGTTGCCCCAGAGAGGAAGCAGCAGAGTTAGCTCTGGAATCAGCCAGATCTGAGTGTAACTCACAGTTCAGCTAACTAATTGCAACATGCCATGGAAGTACTCTAACCACTCAAAGAGATACACTCATCTGTGGATGGGTGATGTAACCAACCCCCAGGGCTGCTGTGAAGAAGAGGGACATTCAGCCTAACACAGTGTGTGATGTGGCAGGTTCTGGAGATGGGGACTGGCCACAGAAGCAGCAAAGGCATGCCCTTTCTATGCCCTCAACCAACGGTTCATCAGTGCAAACCCAGGAAGGGATGCAGGCTTACCCTGGCAGTGTTCCCTCTGTGCCCGACTGGGTCCATCTTTTGAAAGCCCTGTTCAAGTAAAGACCAGGATAAACTACAACATATAATAATAATGACAGTAGCTGACAGCTAATGAGCACTTCTAAGAAGCTGGGCGTAATGCCCAGAGAGGTACCACATTCACATGTAAACCCGCTAAAAAGCAACCGAGGTAGGAAGGATCATCCATGAAACAAGGAAACTGAGAGGAAATGGAGTCTCATGTAGTACCAGTAACTCGCCCAGGGTTAGGCCACCACTAGGCGGCCGAACTGAGGTTTGAACCCAGACCAGTCTGCCTTGTGAGCCCAGATGCTGGCCACCATGTTGCGGGCTTACTTATGACGGTGACACTGATGGCGTTTGGCACTGGCTCTGAATTTTCCAGCTTACACGACACTTTTTCTCCATGATCACGGCTGTCCTCCCACTGCCCTAGGAGATACGCAAGGTAAGCATCAGCCTGTCCATTTTATAGACTCGGAAAGATAACAGGTGGCACAGCCAGGGCTCAGAGCTTCACATTCTGACACTCCCTGTGCTGTCTTTTCATTACACACGACAAGCCCTACTGCAATTATTTATTACGAATCTACCTTCTTGCGAAGGAGAAGCCAGCTGGTCACAAGTGTAGGTGGTAAATCCTGGTCCCTGTCTCCATGCAGAGAAAGACTGTCTGGGGACCCAGCTTTGGCAGCAGGGTCACGGAGAAAGCGGGACTGGAAATAGGAGACACTGGCTTCAGTGTGTGACTTTGCTACTGACTTTCTGTGTGCCAATGAAGAAATCATTTAGCATCTCTGAATAACTTCATAAAACCTCTCTTATGGGGAATAAGAAGATGTTAAGAGGGAACGAAAAGTCAGAAAAGAGAATGAGATGGAACCCCACTACCACGCATTCCTCCTACCAGTCTAAGGAGCTACTCACACGTGTGACCCAAAGGGTGGGGCTTTTTAGTCCCTCAAACCATGGGTGGATTAGACAGTGATCCAGCTCAGAAGTTATCAAGAGAACAACAGTTTTTAAGAGAAGGGATAGAAATAACATTGATGAGCTTCTACTGTGTCCTGGACCCTCTGATAATAAATTTGTAGATTTAGGGAGTTCCCATTGTGAAACAGCAGAAAAGAATCCAATTAGTACCCATGAGGATGCAGGTTCGATCCCTAGCCCCAGTCAGTGGGTTAAGGATCTGGCATTTCCGTAAGCCATGGTGTAGATTGCAGACATGGCTCGGATCCTGAGTTGCTGTGGCTGTGGTGTAGGCAGGCAGCAGCAGCTCTGATTTGACCCCTAGTCTGGGAACTTCCATAGGTGGCAGGAGCAGCCCTAAAGAGCAAAAAATAAAATAAAATAATAATAATAATAAAACCTGATTTAATTCCATCCTTTTAAAGCCCTGGGGGAGTGGTATAAACGTTCTGGTCTTCCTGTTGAGCTTAGAGAAGTCAGGTTACCCAGCTAGACATAAACATAGAGCTATCTGCTTCCAATGATGTCTCTTTCCGTGGGAAACCCCATAAAGGTGGGGAGAAAAAGGAGCCTGTCATTAATCTATCCGTGATGTGCCACAGCAGCCTCCCCCTGTTCTCGAGAGCCCGGTGCATACATCTCTCCCCAATTCTGCTTTCAGTCATTTCATGTTGACAGCTTGAAACCAGTCAGGGTGGGAGTATTTACACCAAGGAAATAAGCCGATGCTACAAAGAAGGCTCCCCACCCCCCATCAAGAGAGCTCACCAGCACATGAAGCCAAAGCTTGCGTTTCTTTGAAGTCAAGGTTGGTCTCCCAGCAGACAATAGGGATGTTACAAGGTACTAAACTGCAATTTAATATTTCTGGGAAGAAAACTAAAGTTGCTTTGATCAAAAATTGTCTGGACTTCAAAAGAGACTTTGTTCCCTAATCCATTCTCACTCAATGGATGGTGTTCATTATCCCCAGAGGCCAGCAAAGTGTTGAGTGTTCCAGAGACATTGCTCAATAGGTTCTGACTGGCCTCTTCAGACTTCACATGGAGTGCAGATTATCAGTCCCAGAACATAAAAACATTGGCAGTGTCCTCTTCTCCATCCCAGTCTTAGGACTCAATAAAGAGAGGCCATGCAAAAGTCAGGCATCAATGACAGAAAGACACCTCTTCATCACTTAATCCCCAGGATATTCCTTTCTAGGGATTATAAAGAGGTCCCTTTCTCCTGGCTCCTGAAAACAAAGCAGTCTTTTCAATGTTGATACTCAAAGACTCCATGATTATAAAGAGGTCCCTTTCTCCTGGCTCCTGAAAACAAAGCAGTCTTTTCAATGTTGATACTCAAAGACTCCATGTTTCCTTCTGTGGCTGGAAGCAGGAAAATTCCTAGGAGGTGGGTCCCTCTCCCTATTCTTAAGGCTCCATCTCCCTCTCAGTTGGGTGATTAAACTAATCAAAAGAGGCCTTTGCTTTCTCTTGCCTTTAAATTGCCTTCACACTCTGCATGCTGCTTGGTGCTCATTAGAAGCTTGTATGCGACACGTCTTTCTTAGACCTTCACAGCTATTAGGATATAAGAAATTCTGTTAACAGTCTTTTTCTTTTTTCTGGCCATTCCACAAGAGCAAAACTGCTCATCCCATGAACTGCTTTTTATGTTTCTTCATTTGCTAAAAATAAATACAAGTTTTAAAACAATAGCAACAAGAACTTACCTCTTATCTGTCCTACCTTCAAATGCAAGGCACCTTATTCTGTTGGAGTCCCTTCCTTAGCCTCTCGTTACTCTTTCAAAGATCACTTGTTTTTTTCAGTTTGCTACTAAGCTCTGCACTCACTCCATAGTATAGAAATCTTATTGTCTTGCAGAGAAGACAACTGCTCATAGCTCAGTGGCACAGGTGGGGCATTTTCAAGAGAAAACTTGAGCATAAGCTGAGCCTGCAGACAAACACCAACCAGAAGCTCCTAAGAGAGGACAGGGGCTTTTCCACTGTGATGGGAACACACACCTGGAGTTTGAGTATTTCCTTTTTTAGCACAGAATAAAGAAGAGATTCTCAGGAAACAGGACATGATTTTAATTCCCAAGTCTAATATTTCAATGAAAGTTTGCTTTTCATTAAGCAAATATTTTCTGTGGGAAAAAGTGTTTTTTTTATTATTTATTTATTTATTTATTTAATCATGAACAGAGCATACTGCTAGAGGACCAAGAAGGTAAACAGTTAAAAAAGGAAAATCACCCCCCAAACAGACAAAAACAGGATCACTGAGAGTGTTTGACCAAACCACTGGTTTCCACAGCCAAGCCAAGCAGGCATATTAACTTAATCACCATACCAAATGATTCTATGGTGAAGCCAAAGTTGAGAACCACTGCCTTAAAATTATTTCGGAGGTAATTAGTAGGGCTTTGTGGGTGCTTAAAGATAGTTGAAGTTGCTAAGAAATTGGATAACTTGGACTATTAATCAAAATACAACTTTGTTTCTTCATCCTCCTTCAATTAAAAGGTACTCTCTGTGTACTGAGTACTCTCTGTGCATCAGTCACTACTCTGAGCATACTGCGGATCATTCAAGTGTAATCCTGCCTTTAGAGAGTTCATATCCTAGTAAGAGAGGACAAAAGCTAGCTGCTTGTGCCAATAGCTCTTAGGGCTATTAAACTTCTTGCCTCCCTTGATCTTCCTCACACTTACGGTTTCTAACGATTTCCACTCCCCTGAATCCTTCACCCCTTCTAACTTCCTTCACTTACATCAGATAAGCTTACTTCCTGTCTTGCTTCACGAAAGATGGAGGCAAACAAAGGTGAAACACCTTTACTCCAAAAAATTTTATTACTTATAGGTGGGAGCCATTTCCTGGGTTCTCTCCATTAAGATTAATTATGCCCAGAGAAGGACTCAGTTCGGTTACTGCTTCTGTTGGTTGTGATCACGGTGTTCACAGTTACACGAGTCAATTCAGACATCCCTCCATCTACAGATGTGTTGTCACAAGGGATTCTCTCCACTTGGTTTAGCAATATGTGAATCATAATCAATTACTCCAAATGAGCGATTCCCCCAGTAAGTTTTTACACAAATCCAAACTTATAGGTCCTAATGGATTGAGGACTATAATTCTAAATGGTCTCTCAACTTCATTCATTAATCATAATCTAGGAAATTTCTGCTGAACCTCCTGTTGGTAGCAGACAGGAAATGTTAAATCGCCTGCCAACTCAATTATAGCAAAATAAGCAATGGGGGAAAAAAATCCAACCAAAAGTCATACACATAAAAACTAGAGAAGGGAAAACTATAAACTACTTGCATAAATTTTATAACACAGACAAATGGAAAAATTCCTTGAAAAAGAAATGCTCAATATGAAATACATAATTGCTTATACCTATTAAGAAACTGAATTCATAATTTTAAAATTTCCCAAAAAAGAAATAGCCAAAAAAAGATAATTTAACTGGAGAATTCTATCCAACATTCAAAGAAGAATTGATAATAATTCTGTGCAATCTATTCCAAAAAACAGGAGATGATGGAACACATGGCAATACACCTTAAGATTCCCCAAAAGAGAAAAGAGGGATAGAAAAAATATTTAAAGAAATAATGATGAAAACTTTTGCAAATTTGATGAAAACTATAAACACACATATACAAAAATTTCAACAAACCCTAAGCACAGGAAACAAAGAAAACTACACAGAGGCCCATCACAATCAAATTTTTTAATGCCAGTGATAAGAAAAATTTATAAATGAGTTGGAAAAAAAAGGAGACATTATGTATAGAGAAATAAAGATAAAGACTATAGCAGATTACTTATTAGAAAGATTTCAAGTCAAAAGAATGTGCAACAATACCTTTCAAAATTCAAAAATAACTGTCAACCTAAAATTCAATGCCCAGTGAAAATATTTTTCAAAACCAAAGGTGACATAAAGACCTTTTCAGACATACAAAATCTGAAATGATTTACTTCTACCAAACATACACTACAAGAAATGTTAAAGCACAGCATCACTCTGAGTCATATAATAAATACCTAATTGAGTTTATTTTTGTATACAGTGTGATGGGATGTTCTAATCTCATTGTTTTATCTGTAGATGTCCAGTTTTCCCAGCACCACTTATTAAAAAGAATTTTTCCCTCCATTATATATTCTTTCCTTCTTTGTCCCATATTAGTTGACTATAGGCACATGGGTTTATTTTGGGGGTCTCTATTCCTTTCCATTGATCTACATGTCTGGTTTTGTACCAGGACCATGCTGTGTTGATAACTGCAGCTTTGTAGTATAGCATGAAGTCAGGGAGCATAGTACCTCCAGGTTTATTATTTTTTCTCAGATTGCTTTGGAAATTCAGAGTCTTGTGGTTTCCATGTAAATTTTAGGATGATTTGTTCTAGTTCTGTGAAAATGTCAGTGAATAGGGACTGCGTTATACAAAAATAAACTCAAAATGGATTAAAGATCTAAATGTTCAACCTAAATCCATTAAAATCCTAGAAGAGAACACATGCAGAATATTATTTGTCATAAATTTTAGCAAAATAAATGAATGCAAAATTTTTAAAGTGAGACCTATTTAAACTTAAAAAGCTCTGTACAACAAAGGAAATTATCAACAAAAGGAAAAGACAACTTACAGAATGGGAGAAAAATGATATGATCAACAAGGGGTTAATATCCAAAATGTATAAACAGCTCATACAACTCCATACCAATAAAAAAAAAATGGGCAGAAGATCTAAACCGACATTTTTCCAGATAAGACATACAGATGGCTAATAGGCACATGGAATGATGCACAGCACTGGTAATTACTGGAGAAATGCAAATCGAAACCACAAGGACATGCAGTCAAAACCACAAGGAGATATCACCTAATAACTGTCAGAATGGCTGCTATCAAAGAGTCTACAAATAACAAGTTTTGGAAAGGATGTAGAGAAAACAGACCCCTTGCATACCATTGATGGAAATGTAAATTGGTGCACCCCCTATGGAAAACTGTATGGAGGTTTCTCAGAACACTAAGAATAGAACTACTACATGATGCAGCAATTCCACTGCTGAGTATATGTCCAAAGAAAATGAAAACACTAAGTTGAAAAGATACATGTACCCAAATGTTCATAGCAGCATTATTTACAATAGCCAAGGTATGGAAGCAACTCAAGTATCTATCAACAAATGAATGGATAAAAAATATATATATATACAGGAGTTCCCATTGTGGCTCAGCAGTAACAAACCTGATTAGTATCCATGAGGATACTTCCTGATTTGGAACTTATCATAAATCTGCAATAATCAGACATAATGTGGTACTGGAGTAAGATGTGTGTACACACAATCACTTGACTTTTGACAAAGGTGCAAAGGCAATTTGATGAAGAAACAGTAGTCTTTTCTAGTGCTAAAACTGAATATCAATAAAGAAATAAAAGTTAAATCCAAACTCCCTATCCTATACACAATCTACTCAAAATAGATCATAGCACTATAACATTTTTAGAAAACATAGAGAAAATATTTATGAAAATATGTCAAAGATTTGACACAATACCAAAAGTTCAATCCATAAAAGAAACACTTGATAAACTGTACTTTATCAAACTAAGATCTTCTGCTTTTTTAAAAAAATAAATAAACAGCTTTTAGAGACTAAAACTGGTGGCATGGGCTAGAAGAAAATATTTTTAAGTCGTAGATTTAACAAAGGCCATGTGTCTCGAATATATAAAGAACTCACAACTTAAGAAAATAAAACTCGATAAAAAAATGGAGAAATATTTAAACAGATGCTTTACTAAAGATGTGCAGATGGCAATTAAATACATGAAAAGATATTCAACATCACTTGTCATTAGGAAAATATAAATAATTAAAAACATAATCAGATATTACTACATACTACATACCTACTAGAACATCTAAAATTCAAAGACCAACAATATTAAATGTTAACGAAGCTGTAGAATAACTAGAAAACTCATATGCTACCGGTAAATATGTAAAATGATATAACCACTTTGCTTTAAATTTTATTGTTGACTTACAATGTTGTATTAATTTCAGGTGCACTTTGGAAAACAGTTTGGTAGTGTTTTGAAAAGTTACATGTGTGCCCGTATACATTCCCCTCCTAGAGATTTTCTAAGAGAAATATGGCCATATAAGGACATATTAATTTGTAATAAACTCAAACTGAAAACAACCCAATGTCTACTGGATAAACACACAGTGGTACATCCAAACAATGTAATATTAAATGAAAAAGGAGGGGTTCAACATGGATGGATGTCAAAATAATTATGCTGAATGAAAGAAGCCAGACAAAAAAAGAATATATTAAGATTCCACTTATAAAAAATTCTAGAAAAATCAAACTCATCTATAGAGATAGGAAGTAAATCAGAGGTTGCATGTGGGTAATCAGGAGAGAGGAATCACAAGGGGAAAGGAAAAAAATGAGGATAGTATATATGGTCATTATTTTGATTGTGGTGGTGGTTTAATAAATGTAAATATATGTCAAAACTTGTCAAATTTCACATTTTGCCTATGGGCAGATGCCAAGAACACCTCAATAAGCTATTAAAAATGGAAATCAAAATTGAAATTAAAATATATTTTAAGTAAATGGCAAGGTGAGTATGACATAATAAATTCCCTGAATGAGACTAAAGCCATATTTCTAGGAAAATAAATAGTCATAAGTACAACTGGAAATGAAGTATTCATTCAGCACTGAAAGTTAAGAACTACAATATCGATTTAAAGTAAATAGAAATAAAGACTTAAGAATAAAAGCATATATAAATAATATAAAATGCCAAGCCAAAAAAAAGTCTCTATTGATTAAAAATTGCTTGTGTTTTATTTTTTATTTTCCTTTGCTTCCTAGGGCCACACCCATGGCATATGGAAGTTCCCAGGCTAGGGTTCCAATCGGAGCAGCAGCTGACCTATGCCACAGCCATAACAATGCAGGATCTGAGCTGCATCTGCAAGCTACACCACAGATCATGGTAACTCCAGATCCCCAGCCCACTGAGATAGACCAGGGATCAACCCATATCCTCATGGATACTAACTGGATTTGTTTCTACTGCTCCACAACAGGAACTTCTGCTTTTGTTTTTAAAACCAAAAAATTGATCAAACTTTTAGGATACCCACTTGAGGAAAAAAAAAGGCACAAAATCTGGGAAAGAGAACAACAGTCATAACTAACTAATATACAAAAGGTTTTCAAAAGTATATACTATATAACATTATAAAAATTATTTGAAAATTATTGATTGATAACTGATTTCATATAAAAATATAAATTACAAATTTAACTCAAGAAACCAATAGCTATAGAGGTACTTTAAAAGTACTAAGTTTTAAGAGTTCCAAGTCATGGCTCAGCAGAAATGAATCTGACCAGCATCTATGATGACACAGGTTTGATCCCTAGCCTTGCTCAGTGGGTTAAGGATCCAGCGTTGCCGTAAGCTGTGGTGTAGGTTGCAGATGTGGCTCACATCCCAAGTTGCTGTGGCTGTGCTGTAGGCTAGAAGCTACAGCTCCAATTCGACCCTTAGCCTGGGAAATTCCACATGCAGCTGGTGTGACCCTACAAAGACAAAAAAAAAAAAAAAAAGGTAGAAAGTTTTCTATTTTTACCACACCTAAATGATCTCCTTGGTTAGTTCTTCAAAACTTTATAACAATGGGAATTACCTATTTCCTAGAAACTCTTCAAGAATAGAAAACTTAGAAATCCTGTCAACTCAATGTAAAAACCCAGTTCAACCCAATACTTATTACACATATAGAAAAAACAAAAGTAGAAAAAGTAGGTAAATTACACTCAAGTTTATATCTTTCTCATCATAAATGTTAGTAAATCCAATCTAGTGGTGAAAATAAATTATAACCATTATGTCTCAATAATGAAAGGATGCTTAACATTAGAAAATCTATTATAAAGATTACAACTAGGGAGTTCTCACTGTGACACAGCACAACCCTACTAGTATTCATGAGGATACAGGCTCAATCCCTGCTCTCACTCAGTGGGTTAAGGATCCAGCATTGCCATGAGCTGTGATGTAGGTTGCAGGCTTGGCTCAGATCCCACGTTACATTGCATTGCTGTGGCTCTGTAGTTCTGATTCAGCCACTGGCTTGGGAACTTCCATATGCTGTGGGTATGGCCCTAAAAAGAAAAAAAAAAGATTATAACTAGCTGATTTTAAGTACAATAATAATACAATCAAATTAATAAAAAGATGCTGTAAAACTGTTCAATAAAATTTAATATTTTGTTTGCAAATCAATGAACCTCTCAATAAGCCAGACTGATAATCTTTCCTTAGATCTATAGAATATTTCTAAAAAATTTAAGCTAACATTTTTTAAAGTGAAACATTCCCGAAAGCATTTTCTCAAAGGGTTAAGGATTACACTTACTAACCAACACTGAACTGGAGAATGAGTAAATAAATTATGAACAGAAAAAAATAAAGTGTACAAACAGTGAAAAGAAGAGATAAAGTTGTCAATGCTTTCATCTACATAAAAATCCAATAAAAACCACTGGCCAAATATTGTTACTAATAGGAAAGCTCTGGGAATTGCCTGAATTGAATAATACCAACATAAACAAAGTCTTTTCTTTCTTTTCTTTTCTTTTCTTTTCTTTTCTTTCCTAGCCTAGAAATAATCAAGTAGAAAATGGCATCCTGGGAAAAAAAGATTACAAAATAAAATAAAAATAAGGAATTAAAATCAACAAGCCACATGCAAGATGGGAAGAAAACAATTTTTTTAAATTGTGCAAGCTCAGATAACACCCAATGCATGGAGAGATGAGACATTTGCCTGCCGGAAAAGATTTTAAAATGTCATTTCTATTTAAATTAATCAAGAAATCACTCATTTCTAATAAAAATCTCAAGATTTATGATCCTAATTATGAAGACTGTAAAATACAAAGGAGTGAGAGAGATCTTTCCCCAAACATAGAATCATCAAATATAAAGGCATTGAAAAATGGATCAGTAGAACAGACTATAGAGTACAGAAACAGATCCATTTGTACTCTCCTGATCCATAATGGAGAGGGTATGCATGTCCGTAAATTTCAGTCAGACACACCTGCTCCCCACGTCTGGATTTTTGCTCAGTGGAGCCCCTGGAGCCCCCAGCCATCACTTTCCTTCTAATACTGATGTATGTCTCATTTTCCTTGGGGAACTTAAGTCTGGGTTCCAGCATGGCATCCTTGTGCCTGCTGCAGTGGGGTCCCAGTCACTGGCCCAGGATTGACTGTGTCTAATCCACAGCTGCTCTGACTTCCCTGGAACCTCCACTAAATAAAACTGAAAGACACGGGGGAGCTCTCACACCCTACGATAATGGCAGAATCCAACAGGAAGAAGAAAGACTTTCTTTTCTTTCCTAGCCAGAGCTCAGCCAATGAGAGAATGTCACATCTTAGCCATTGAAAAGCCATGGACTCTGTTTACTATAGCCCTCCCAACTTCCTTTTTCCCTCTATGAGTGTTCTTCTTGCACAGGGTTCACCATGGTTGTAGGACCTGAATTACAATTCTTTGCTGAATCTGAATAAACCCATTTTGATGAAGAAATAATGGTCTATTTGTTTTAGATCAACAGTGGTTTACAGAACTGGAAAGTGCTTCAAAGTTAACTGTAGTGGGGCAAAATCTGACCAATGAGAGATAAGGGACAAGATTAAGAAAGAAGCTTGTACATAAATTTCTCATCTTCTCACCTCCAACAGACGATACCAAGACACAGTGATTCCATATGGCTTGCCAGCCCCCAAAGATGGAGAAATCATTTTTTTTTTGAGGCTGTGGCCAGTATTTACATCCTCTCCTTTGCTTTCTCATGCGTTTTCATTTCCCCACATTCTGGGGACCATGACTTGCATCCTCTACTAAATCATTTTCATATAATCTTTCACTCAAGCCTTTGTGTTTTCTAGAGAACTCAAGCAAAGACATAAACAAAAGAACTTGGAAAGTTTGCATATAACACTCATGACATTTCAAATATTTGGGACTATACTAAGTCAATAACTGGGTCATGACAATTGGCTATTAATTGGGGGGATTACTAGCTTCCATCATTACACAAAAATAAGTTTGATATGAATTGAAAATCTAGACATAAAAAAACAAAACTGCAGAACATGAGAATGTAGAAAAATCTGTCTTATTCTACAAGATAGAGGGATTGTTTTGCTTTGTTTTGTTTTGTTTTAGCAAAACACAAGATTCAAAAATAAAGAACAGGATTTAACCCCCACCCACCCAATTATAAAACTTTTGCAAGAAAAAAGACAATGTAGGAAAAGCTCAAAGACAAGTGGATGACTGGGAGAATGTATTTACAGCGTTTTAAACAAAGGGTTAAATCAGAAAAGACTCTTGCAAATTAGTACGAGTAATACAGACATCCTAACTAAAAAATCAGCCAGTAGTCAAAGGTCAGTAAGGAGACCAGAAACACATTAGGTATTTCAAATAGGGGACCTAATATAGGAAACTGGTTAGCCAAATGTTGGACAGCTGAAGGAAGAAAGATGAGACACTGAGGTAACCTAGATAAAATAACTTAGGAAGCCACTATCACTGCTAGTCCTGGAGGCACAAGAAAGTTAAGAGGTAGGGCGCCCGAACCTGAGGTGAGGGAGTACAGCTGGGGGGGATACAGTGATGTGAATTGTTCTGAGGAGGCTGCAGGAAGCCAGTCTCTGGAGCCAACTACTGCTGGAGGATAAAGACTAATAGCAACAGGAAAAAAACGTTAAGTCCCTTCACCCACTTTCCAATCTCCCTGTAGTATGGACTTCCTCCTAATCATAGATAGACCTAAGGAAGCAAAGATTACAGGGAAATCCAGTTTTCAGAGTTCCAGTTCCAGGAGAACAGAGCAAAATGCTGAAGAATGGATTTGGAGTTGAGACACAACTGGCAAATAACCAGCCGAATTCCAAAAAATGAATTCCTACAAGAAGTCAAATGGCCAAAAAATTATTAAGATTTTGTCTCGCTTGTGGCCAAGCAAATGCAAATTGAAACAAGCATGCCATTATTCCACCACCAACTTAGAAAAATACAGAGTGATAACACCCAGTATTGGCACAGCAGGAAGCAAGGGGTCATCTCTTAGACTGATGTAGGGGTATGTTGCTCTAGTCCTTTGGCAGTGTTGGCAGCATCTGTCAAAAATTTAAAACAGGCACTCTCTTCAGACTGGGAAGTATTAGTCATGCGCACAAAAAGCAGCATTGTTTGTAAAAGTAAAAATAGCAATAACCAACAACAACAACCCCTAAAAGTTCTCCTGTTGAAGAAGAAGAACCATAAATAGTGATTACTTTGGGAAGGGAACAGAGTTGGGCGGGGAGAGTAGGAGGGAAGGGAAGCTTTTACTTATCTCTATATACAGCTACTGCTTAAAAAGTTTACAAGCATATGGAATCATTCTGTGCAATTAGAGAGGAATCTTTAGCACCGAATTATTTTTAAACATTATTGTTTTTGTATTGATTTAAAGTAACATTGGTGTCAATTTTTATTGTAAGTTTTGACACAAAACTAAATCTACTATTAAAAAAAAAGGAACTCAGAATCTTGACTGTAACAGAAAAGTAAAACATTCATTGTTGGCAGGATTTGTCCCAATAACACACAAATGTTAAATCAACATTTTGATCGTAGAGAAAACTCCAAATTGTGAATTTTACATTAAAATGTTACTGTTTCTGGTTTATTCCACTGCCATGGAAATAGTGAAACAGTCTTTAAGACATATTGATTCTCAATCAGTAATATTGTTCTGTCTTCACATAGTATTGTTGAACTTTGGGTTTCCTGAATGATGAAGAGTTATTTTACATACATATTTCAAAAAAAAACCAAAATAAAATAACTTCACCGATAAATTGCTAAATTTGCAATCAATTACTTTTTCGTAGGATAGATCTTCTTGAATAAAAAAGAAGGAAGTGACACTGCAGCCAGTGTTAGGGAGGCCCTCAAGACAGGCATCATGAAGCATTATCCATCCTGTGTCTCACAGGGGAAAGTGGCCTAAGAACCACTGCATCATATTCTACTTCCAAGAATCAGAATTTCTATGTGACTAAGTCCTTGTTTTCATTTTACTTTCAAGTTTCAGAAAGCTGTTTGTCATTGTCCCAATCTCTTAAAATCTTCAGAGAACTGGACATATTGAAAACTATAAAAAAAAAAAGTAGAGAAAGACTAGGTTGACATATGGTTCAACTGTGCTAGTGACATGGTAAAAATAGTTATTATACAAAAACACTAAGGCAAGAAAAACTCAGAGGCCAGCTTTTCATCATTCACTCTACTTTCTTTCAAAAAGTTTCCGGTGGGTTTTCTTCCCGCATCCGGGAAGAAAACTTGTTCCTAGTTTTCTATTTAGATCATCAAGTTTCTCTATTTATAATACCTAAGGATTAAGTAAAAACCCCTATTGCCCCTGCTCCTTAAATTCCAGAAGAAGAAATTTTAACTCAAGACCCTCCCTGACATCAAGCATGTGGTCCACAAATTGGATTTCTCAGAAAGATGTAAATGAGTAGAGAGAAGAGATTGTGACATAAGACCTACTGTAATGAAAATCTCATTCACTGCCATGGCTACCATAATGTGATTAAGAAAAAAAAGAGTAAGAACATCACAGAAATGGGAAACCAACAGACTTTCATTTCTATCCAAAGATACAGCAAGGTAAGAGCCATAATACAAACCCCCAGATTCTCACTCTAATTACTGCCAATCCCCTTGCTCGTGCAACACACAGAAGTAATGCAGAGCAGAGCAAAGAGCTCCGGACTAGGAGAGAGACAGTTCATGGCCCTGGACTTAGTTTTTAGCCACGTGACTTTGGATACTTCATTTACCCTTTCCGAAAGCTCTAGTTATCTTATTTATAAAACAAGAATCATACCTGTCTTTCTAGGTCACAAAGTATTATATTTCTGATCAAAGCCACAAGGTTTAAAATGTTTCTGTGTTGACCCTTGCTCTTACTTCCTTGCCAGGGTCTTAGTGACTGAGGTTATCCCACGATTTGAGTGAACTGTATGCTCACCAGTAGGGCTGCCACGCACAGTAAAGCTGAAGCTATGACCTCATAATGGTTCAGTTTCTCACCCCTTGAAAACCATGGCAGGTTAGTCAAACTACTCATAACCAATAATTCATATAAAAAAATCCCCAATCCTTTAATGCTAAGCATCTGGCTGCAAAACATTTCTTATAAGGAGGTTTTGCTGGTGTAATGTCTCAAAAGTAAAATTCCCAAGTCTGTTTCTCACAAGCTAACCTACTAAAATGCTTGGCAGGGAGGTCAGGGGGTGGGGTGGAGGTGGGATGGGAAGGGAGACAATCCTAATTAAATTGGGGGATAATCCACACTAATCCCCTCCCTTCGAGATTCACCATAAATATTAGCATATTAAAGAATCTTAACAGGAGTTCCCATCATGGCTTAGTGGAAACAAATCTGACTAGCATCCTTGAGGACCCAGGTTCAATCCCTGGCCTCGCTCAGTGGGTTAAGGATCCAGCATTGCCATGAGCTGTGGTGCAGGCCAGCTGCTACAGCTTTGCTTTGACCCCTAGCCTGGGAACCTCCTTATGCCATGGGTACAGCCCTAAAAAAAAACAAAACATAAAATTATAGTTGATTTACAATGTTGTGCCAAAGAATGATAAATTCTGATGACACCATTTTGGGAGTTTTGCTGTCAGGTTAAAGTGAAGAAGGAGAAAAATGATGAAAGGGAGAAACAGAGGGCACCAAATATGATTGAGATAGCTTTGTTGCTCTTCTAACCTCCGATGACACCTGGTCTCATTTCTATCATGACTTATTGCAATGACTATGACTTTTAACTGTCTCTTTTCCTCTCATTAAAACATGTGCCATGTTTTAGCTGGTCACTTGAACTCCAATGAGCCATATACTATAACACAGAAAGCAAAAGAGACAGAAGCATTTTTCTTCGCTAAGGCTAAGAAATTAGATCCATCAAGACCTCATCCACACGGAAACTGATTCATATTTTAAAGATGTGGGTCTTCAAAGTAATAGCCAGTCTAGAAAATGACAGCACTCATTCATCCAGAGGAACCAGAACTCAACAAGTCAATACTACTGAGCCTGTGCAGGAATTTTAAATAATCCATGATATTTAAGTCTGCCGAAACAACTCCGAGGGAAGAAGATAGGCAAGGTGGAAAGAGAGAAGCCAAAGATGAGAATGTTTGTATCAAGTTGAATGTCCATCAGTAATTCAATATTAGTTAACTTTTTTTTTTTAACATCATCTGAACCATGAAGTAACAACTGAATCCTGGAAGTAATATCTGGAGAGTTTTCCTTAGCAATTGATGATAACTAGCAGCTTTCTAGTTATTCTATATGTCAATATACACCTTCTTTTGACCCAGTTAAATTCTGAGGTCTGGCCAAATTAAGAGGCATAGCTAAACTTCAAACAGGCAAGTTTAATAAGAAGGTATCACCACTTTGGACCTACATAACTGAGTTTTCATTCATTCATTCATTGGGGAAATATGACTGTCTCCTATGCATCAACACAAGACAAAATCTAGGCCTTCAAGGAACTTCTCTTGAAAGTAACAGAGGCAATTGTCATTCCGTATGCTAAAGGCCATAATAAAGGATATCTGACTGGGCTGAGAGAACAGAAGGCAGGCATTCACCTCATCCTTAGGCATGAGTCAGGATAAGCAAGAGGAGATATTAGGGTGACTAGGATTTTCAAAGCTTGAGAAGAAAATAGTGGAAATGGTTAGAATGAAGGCTTTATCCAGTTGATGCACATGGAGAAAGACATGGAGTCAAAGCAGGTTTGGAGTTCACTAAGGGTGAGCAGTAGAGAAAGATGTGCCTCTGCAGAGAGGTTGTCTTTAATGGGTAAAAAACTGGAATTGGAACAATGGGTGATGGTTCTAGTTTTCATGCCTCTTGCTCAAGGTCGTCTGTGGACTACTGTTCTGATACAGTCAGAATATTACTTTCAAAAAACTGTTTTTTCCAGTCTTGCAGTTTTTTTTCAATTAGTTGATGTTCAGGGGCAGGGAAGATAGCCCCCCAAAAAGTGGAAAGGGGAAAATTATAGAGGAAAAAAAGGTGAGGGCTGAAGGCAAGAGAAACCAGAGATCCTCTATCATATGATTTTGTCCTTTTACAAAAAAAAAAATCTTATTAATGTCATGGGCTTCCACCTTTAGAGAAAAAATAGGAAAGGAACACCTATACATACAAAATGTTTAGTTAGGTTTCCCAAGGTTTCAGCAGGGGAGGTTTCACAGAATCCCTCCATCCAGTGAGGATTAGAGCCTTCAATGACTGCATGAAGTCGATGACATTACTATTCAAATACTGAAAGAACCACTTTGAAAACAGTTGGTGTTACATTCTGATACTTGTATTTGATTTTCGGCAGCTAATGCTGCCCTCTCGGCATTTTCTTCTTTGAACTCATTAACTGTTTTATCTGAGAGGAACAGAACTGGTAAATATGTTTACAATGAAATATGAATGAATACATAAAATGTATCAATATTTTATTAATAAGCCTTAAGATCTGCCAGAATGAGCATGATATGTGTCAGGTTCTGCCAGCTGAGATAAAAGACCCAAACGTGGTTTGATATTCTCAGAAGAAAGACAGTCTGTACTCAAGCTGTTGTTTCTAATGCTGTGAATAATCACAAATATAACTACACGTACTAATGACAACATTTCTGAGCAAAGAAGGTAGCAAAAAATGCTCACAATTCAATTGCTTTGCCAATGGCAGTTTTTTTTTGTTGGAAGAGGTTAGAGACCAAGATATTTTCTCGAGCAAATCCTTTTTCCTTTCTGCACAGGGGACCTCAGTTTCTTCATCTGAGCCACACTGACGTCAAAAGGGACTCTGGAGGAGGGGCAGTTCCTTCTTAAACATTTCAGCAATGTTTGCTTGGCTCTTGTGCCAGGGAACTGCCTGGAAATGGTTTCATCTCTGGACCTCCTGGTTTGATTTCACCAATTCCTTACTGCAAATTGGAGTTTGCCCCACTTCACAACATTCAAAGTCTCATCTCAGAGCCAAAAATTGTGATGGAGGGAGGAGAAAAAACAGAGAGATGGAAATTTAACCAATTTTTCATGAATAAGTTCAGTGCTTCCAGGCCCAGATATCTAGGTATCCTTGGGTATTAGAGAAAAGCCACCTCTATTTTTATTGTGTGTAGCAGAATCATGAAGAAAGAAGAGGGGTTGCAATAAAAGGAAATCTAGAAACAAAGGAAGTTGGCCTGGCAGGATCTCAAACAATTGGTTCTGTATATTTAAAGTAAAGGACCCCCCAAAACAAGAAAACAATAGACATCAAAGGTATTTGATAAACTGAAAAGCCTCACAATAGAATATGCTATAACTCTTTCTAGACTTTTGCAAGTAGATCTCACTATGATGTCCAGCGCAGTGATTCCAGTGAACATACAAAACCAAGAGTGGTCCTAGAGAACTCACTGGAAGGGGATCAACTGACCCACAGCATCTGGAATATCCTGCAGGTAGACCTGCTCCTATTCTTGGGCCCTTTTGACATTAAACTGTTTGCAAAATTTAAACTACAGGTAAGTATTGTATCTACTAACAAATAGATTTATAAGGATTAACTGTGACCTGGACACCAATCATTAGAAAACAATTTTGGAGTGACCAGTTAACCATTCACTGTTTCCAAAGATCACAAATGAAATATTCATTTGAAATGAAGTGTTTTGGTTGTTCTTACTGCTGTGGGTGGTTTTTTGTTTGTTTTTGCTTAGGTGTGTTGTGTTTTGCTAGTCGATAATGTTTCAGCACATAGCCTTGTCCTGAAGATATCTAAGTTTTGTTAAGTTTCTAAAATTGTTGTTCATTTCCTTAGCACCAAGGGCCACATTTTAATCTCTTTACATCCTAAACTCTCCAATAGAAATAATTCTCAGGATTTCCGCAGAAGGTTTCACACCCGAGAAGGAATGTAAGTGGGAGAGCATCCTTTGACATCAGACACTCTGCTCATCTCGTCAGCTGCTCTCTGAATTGCCCTTTCTCCAGACATCTGCAGCCCTCCTTTCTCCTGAAAACGGAAACCATTTACCTCACGTAGTCTACTTTGTCTGCATTAACATGACTTTACAACCCCTAGTTTCCATCAATTCAACTTCACCATTCCAAGAGACTCTTGGCCAGGCAAATCATTATCTGTTAATTTATAGGAACTTCCCAGAACTCAATAGGAAGCACTGACAGACAGTTTGTACGCTAAGACTCCTTGAAACCCTCATCTTAACATCCTCGCCTGGCTGCTTCTACCAATCCTAAACTTAACTAAATTGTGATCCTCACATGATGCTGATCAAACCCCACAAATGAAGGACCTGCCCAGGTAAAGAGCATCTTTCCCCTAACTCTGCATAACTACCTACTTACAGATTTCATTTAAATTACCTTCTTTGGGTCACTGGCATGAAGGGCTTTCCCCAACACATAACTTGGTAGAATGAGCACTAGACTAGGAATCAAAAGTGTTGAATTTGAACCAATTTTGGTTTTGTTTTTCTCATTTGAAAAAGGTGGGAGTGTCACTTATTCATACATATCGAATAGGTCTGTTTGGTTGTATGTGTGTTTAATCTACAACACTAGGCTCCTCTGGGCCATAACACTGCTTTATTGCATTTTAAAATCCACTATCTCTTAAAACGACAATTCTAAAAATCACTCCCCTATTACATGTAGATTCTCCAAATGAAATTAATTTCTGGCATGCTGGTTATGTTTTGTATACCATTTATAGAACATACAGATCAAAAGAAAAATTAAGACTGTCAGATTCCAGCCACCAGCAGGTCATGTTTTATGCATTATTTTAATAATTTTCCTGTTAATTAATGCTTGTTATTATACTTTTAATGAAACGAAGAGGTTCAAAAAGTTTTAATTCCTTGCAGAGGAAGTGCATCATATCCTGGAGATTTGGCTGCTATAATGCTCTTAACTTTTTCTTCATGCATAGCAAGCTTCCAGCATTAAGAATTTTTAACAGTTGAAGTCCTTGGGGATAGAAAAAGTAGAGCATTCAGGCTCAGTCTAAGAGGCAAAAATCTAGTTAGAAATTGCCTAGAAGAATTAAGACAAATAAAAAATGCTTAAGTCCTGCCATAGAAATCTAAAAATAAGTAAAATCAACCTAAAATGACCCAGTTAGATATCTACTCCACCCAGGACTGCTCGTTAGTTTGTGACTTTACACCTAGTAGACGGGGTAGTTAGTTGATAATTGGCTATACCAGAAGTTAAGAGACATAGGTTTCAATCTCTGCTCTGATGCTAACTAGCGGTGTGCTATGATTTTGAAAAACACATCTTCCCTGAACCTCTATTTCCTCATTTAAGTAGGAGCCATAAAATGTGTCCTGCCTAGTAATTGGGAAATAAGACAACATATGTAAAAGTGCTCCAATATTTTAAAATATCATTGCATTATAAGGAAACACCATGAACTTCCAGGCAACACTTGTCTAAGCTAACAAGAGAATGAGTCAGAACCAGGTTTGTGCCTAGAAATGCTGGCATCTGCAGTAGACCTTGTGACTAACCCTTCATCATCCAGTGCATACCAAACAATTGACTAAAGCTAAGCCAGTCACGCTAACCCATCCCCTTCCCTGTGGTTCAGGAATGGGAGGCAAATTGGGCCCGTTTGAGCCAAAGACACTTAGGGAGAGGCAGATTCAGGAATAAGAAAAAGAGACTAGTCCCTCTCCCCCATTAGACATAAAGTGCATCATCTCAGCTGCTGCTGGCGGCCACTTTCTTTTCATTCCATAAGGTGGAACAGAGGCGGTCGATGAGATATTCGTAAGGAACCTGCACACGTGAGACCTACCAAGTTACTAAATCAACCAATCTTGAGGTCTGCTCTGCCTCTCTAGGACCTGATATGGGGCTCTATAAGTGAAGTGGCCAGAAGAACTGGCCAAGAAGCTAGTTTCTGAGTTCAAATCCTGGTTCTGTATAGACCTTGGGGCATATATAGTAAAACAACTCATATTCCCTCAGTTAATAAAAATCAACCAAAAGGGGGGGGTGCCCCTTAAAAGACATCATCAAATACAGAAGGAAACTTAATGCTGCTCTCTGTAATCTTGCTTTTAGTAAGGACTCTGGGTAATCAGGTGAATTACTGGATTGCTTGACTGCTTTCACATGACATACAGAATACCAGCGAAGAGCTCTGTGTTTCTCTGATGGGGCCGAATCACAGCACTCACAGTCACTCCAGCTCTTAATTGACTCCACGAGGGCCATAGGACATGTTTTACTTTTTCCTTCAAAAAGGAAATGTTTTTCAGAGAGTTACATCAGTGCCTTCAGACAGCCGTCATAAAAGAGAAAGGTTACTATTCTATTCCCAGTATAACTGTTTGTTGCAATAGGTGATGTCATCTGTCAGAATGACTCTCAGGAACCCCTAAAATGTATCTGTGAACTCCTGACGTGGACTCAACAGTCACCGTCACTCAATTGTATGTCCTCCTTCAAGGGGGCTTGGGCTGTTATTTAACTTTGATGGTTCACCTATTCCAGAGCTAAAGGCTCTTATTCCATTAAAGAGAGCTAAAGAGATGTAAAAAGCGCTACCACTGTAGTGAAAAATCCTTGTAGACTATTCTAGAGTTTGTCTCTCTAGTGATCTATTTAAATAAGACAGCAAAGACAATAGATGTTCTACGTTTTACCCCATCTCATGCCCTCCCTCTTACTTTTTTTCCCCTTTTAGAGTCTTTTTTTTTTTCCCCTTAGGGATGAACTAGCAGCATATTTAAGTTCCCGAGCTAGGGGTCAAATCAGAGCTGTAGCTGCCTGCCATGGCCATAGCCACGCCGATCCAGGTCACATCTGCGACCTATGATGCCGCAGCCTGCAGCAACGCCAGACCGTAACCCACTGAGTGACACCAGGGATCGAACCCACATGCTTATAGAGACTATGTCAGGTTCTTAACCCACTGTGCCACAACAGGAACTCTGAATCATTTCTAAATAAGTGTAAAAATAAATGAATAAAGAAAGTGTATAAACTGTGACATAGATTCATTTTCAAACCACTTTTCAGACTCATTTCCATGAAGGATTGCTTCCAAATTCTTAATTATTCTCAGCACAGTGCCAAGGGGCTCAGGGAAAGATGTGACTCAGGTTCAGTTGTCCTTAACAGAAGCACACCTTAAACCAAGGTGTGCTTCTGTTAAGGACAACTAGGTGTGCTTCTGTTAAGGACAGCTGAACCTAAAGGTCTCTCCAGAGCCATGGTAAGCATTCTCCAGGTGAGCTGAAAACAGCAGATAGTCCAAAGTAATAAAAAGTCAAGAATTCATATTTGGGAATTTCCATATGCTGCTGGTGCAGCCCTAAGTAGAAAATAGACCCCCCCCCAAAAAAAAAAGCAAGAATCCAAATCTTGCTTCCACACCATCCCTACCATATTTTCTTTAGTGAGAAAAAAGAACCTACAGTGGTCCAAGTATCTTGGTGGCTTCTTTTTTTTTTTTTTTAAATTCATTCAACAGATACTGCCTGGCTTCTACTCTATGCCAGGTACCTGCAATGGTAAAAGAAACTACACTGAATATATCATTATTTTTTATTCTTGTTCATTGCCAATATGTAATATTTCTGATACATTAAGTTTAAAAAGGCTTTATCTTTAAAAACTTTCAACTTTAAAAGATGGCCTGGGAATCTAATCATTATTCATTATCTCATCATTTTTCTGCAGGAAAAAACACGGTGAGTTCCAAACAACTGCCTTTTATTTGCTCATAATTTCTTCTCCACCTCTTCTTCTCAAAAGGATTTTAGGTGGTTAGTTGAGGACAAATAGAACTCAAAAGCCATTAAAAAAAAAAAAAGGAAGAACACCCTGTAGCAGGGATACACTGTTAAAATTGAACTCTAAATCAGTTGAATAATTAATTGAAAAAGAATAGTTTTAAGTTCTTACTAAATGCCAGGCTTACAGAATGGAATAAGATGGAAAAGTCCCAGATTCTCATAAAACTAATATTTTAGCATGCTGGTGTAGGAAGCACAGTGGAAATAAACCAAACAGTACACAAAGAAGACCTTGTTAAAAATAACTCCAGATGGCGATGGGTGCTATGAAAGAAATACGAACCATGGTGAGTACTGTGGGTTGAATCTCCCCAAAATGCATTTCTACTGGGACCTCAGAATGTGACTTCATTTGGAAGGAAGGTCTTGGCAGACCGAGTTAGTGAAGTAAAGCTGAGACCATATGGATCAGTGTTGGCCCTAAATCCAGTGACTGTTATCTTTATAAGAAGGTCACGTGAACACACAGAGAAACAGGTACAGAGGGAAGATGGCCAGGTGAAGAGGGAGTCAGAAACTGGAGTGAGTCTGCTCTAAATCAAGGAAGGCCAAGGATCTCCAGGAACCATTAGAGGCTAGGAAGAGCTATGGAAAGCTTCTTTCCTAGAGCCTTCAGAGAGAACATAGCCCTGCTGACACTGTGATTTAAGGCTTCTATCTGCCAGAACTGTGAGCTAACCAACCTCTCGTGCCAAGCCATCCAGTCTGTGATGCCTTATTTCAACAGTCCTAGGGAAATAGATACAGTAAGTTAGAGTGAGAAGAAAACCCAGCTAAGGTAATTAGACCCGATTAAGTTACCTTTCTCAGGAAGGACCATGTAAGCTGCAATCTGCATGACACTTTCACACTGAGCTTCCCAGCAGACAAGGTGGAAGATGAGGCAGTGTTTCTTTGCCATAGGAGTAACCATAGGAGTTCCTTTTGTGGCTCGGTGGTTAACAAACCCTACTAGGATCCATGAGGATGCAGGTTTGATCCCTGGCCTCGATCAGTGGGTTAAGGATCCAGCGTTGCTGTATGCTATGGTGTGGGTCACAGATGGGACTCGAATCCTGTGTTGCTGTGGCGTAGGCTGGCAGCTGTAGCTCCAGTTTGACGCCTAGCCTGGGAACTTCCATATGCCACGAGTGTGGCCCTAAAAACCAAAAAAAAAAAAAAAAAGGCAAAAAAAAAGAGCAAACACATATGTTCATTTTGAGGAGACAAACATGCTGACAATCACCTTACAAATGAATTTGGGGGATTGGAACTGGTTTTTAGGTTAAGGATTCTTTGTCTTAAAGGCCAGACTTGCTTTCTTTCTTCCCAAAAGCTGATCTTCTTTTTTCAAAGTCACATCCACAACATAGGGAAGTTGACACAGGCCAGGGACCAAATCAAAGCCACAGCTGTGACCTATGCTGATGCTGCAGCAATGTGGATCATTTAATCCACTGCACCAGGCTGGGGATCAAACCTGCACCTCCACAGCAACCCAAGCTGCTGCAGTTGGATTCTTAACCCACTGTGCCACAGCAGGAAGTTCACTCACAATCCAATTTTTGAAAACCTAAGCCATGCCTTCGATAACAGGGTCTCCCTCTTTTCTTGCAACAGGGGAATGTGTTTAAAGGCAACCGGACTTAATAAGGTAGAGTGGAAATGGCCCCAGCATTCTGCCTTAGTCTCAACTGCTGCAATATGAAAAAATGTGTCCTTTGGTCACAGTTTATTTTACACGGCCCTTATCGGGCAATGTATGTCATCTGCTATTCCTAAAAGTTAAGTAATTTAGTACAGAAACTAGTATATGATATAAATTATAGAGACAATGCAGAAATGACATTGTGTAGTATGGAGAAAAATTATAGCATTTGGTCTCAAGGCCATTAGCAGATGAAAGAAAAATTAAGACATGGCAGATAAGACAAAGATAGCCTCTGAGATCAGATCCTACAAGAGTCAATGAGGTACAGAGAAATTCAGAAAATCAAAATGATTATTCTTGAAGTCATAGCCTTGACTAAATACAACTAATGGGAAAATATCAGCTACAGAACTTTTTGTGAACTTTTCAGTGCGTCTGGCCTTCAGTCTGAATTAGGCCAGCGTAGCTAGCTCAGTCTCTGCATCTGCCAATATTAAAGACTGAGAATGGCAGAAGTTTTGAATAAAAACCTTACCTTCTCCCCACTCCAACCTTTTCATTAGATTAGACATGACTTTCAAACAGCTGCCCACTGAGTCCTATTAGGACAGTCCTATTGAGCCTTCAGCCTTGCTCTGAACAGCAGCTTCTCTTATCTCTTTCATGTACAAATTATCTGCCTCTAAGTAAAATTTTTAAAGAGATCTACTGTTTTCTGGGGCTTTTTCCCCCTTTTAAAATAGAAAACCACTTATTTGTATCCAAAAGAGCAGCAATAAATCCATAAAGACTTGAACTTAATATATTGTCAGGAACAAAGCCTCCAGGAAGGGTCAATATTTTATTCTGTAGAAAAGGTCACCTTAAAATGAACTTTAAAATCTGTTATGACTTGAGAAGAACATTGTTCAGCAAGGCCAAGGAGACCACTGGCCAGCTGCTCAGAGGACTCCAAAGAAATCATTCGCCTTGATGAATTCACCCTGGCTCACCTCTAGCACCTGCCTTTGAAGTCTCAGCATATGGCTTTTGTCAGCTCTGCAAGAGCAGACCCAATGATCTGGGGCTGCCTCATGCTAACCCAAGCTAAGAGAGGCTGATGTAGAAGCCCAGAAGGCCAATCTCCATGTTAACATGATGAGAAACTGAAATGTCACAGGAACCAGAGCTGTCAGGCAGATAGGACTAAAGCATTCTCTGCCTGGAGACAAATCCATGGCAAAGGCCAAAGGACACTCCAAAGAGGAAAGGCTGAGGAATAAGCCTTTATCCTAAAAGATGCAGGAAAAGAAACCATCAAATGTGTTCATTCTTCATTGCCAATGTCCACTGCCCCTGAATGCTAGCCGGCCTACGCTTTTTAGCACAAGAGCAACCCAAGACGGTTTCCTCCACTGAACGCCACCTCCCCAGTGTTGGTACAGCAGGTAGAGAAAATGTGTAGATTTTGGCCATCTTGGGCCCTGAGGGACCTAGTCCCATCAGCAATAGCTCTTTAGACCCAATGCTGTGACTAACAGAAGCCTCTGCTGAAGTGGCCTAAACCTCCCATATCAATCAGACAAAAATCTTATTAGTGGGGCTTGGGGGCATCAGCAGATTTTACCCCTTGGGGATGAGGATGGAGACTGTACCTAGGGCTACAGAGAAAGTCAATCACATTACCGTCTTTAAATATGCCAATCATTGGAGTTCCCGTCATGGCGCAGTGGTTAACGAATCCGACTAGGAACCATGAGGTTGCGGGTTCGATCCCTGCCCTTGCTCAGTGGGTTAACGATCCGG
>PVHT021183705.1:18148541-18179003 GCA_004024745.2 Catagonus wagneri | reverse complement strand
AAATAAATAAATAAATAAATAAATAAATATGCCAATCATTCTCGTTATTTCAAACTTCAAATTCTTCTGGCTATTATGCCCTTCAAGCAGTCAATCTTCCCTTAGCAGTTATTACATCTTATTAAAAGGAGCACTCTCTGGTAATCAGTTAGACTCATTACCTTGAATATTCAGTTTCTGCCAAGCACAGCTTCAATAAGCACTTTGGAGATTCTCTTTGTGAACAAGGGGACTACAGTCAGCACTGAGAGCACACACATGCTTTTCCGATGTCCTTTCTAGCTAATCTGCTCCCGTCTGCTCACATACTTTTCTTCCCAACATCCTACAATACACTGAGTAGGTTTCTTCCCCACTCCCCCCCCCTTTTTTTCCTTTTTAGGGTTCCAGTCTCACAGCATATGGAAGTTTCCAGGCTAGGGGTTGAATCAGAGCTGCAGTTGCCAGCCTACAACACAGCCACAGCAACACGGGACCCAAGCTGTGTCTGCAACCTACACCACAGCTCACAGCAATGGCAGAATCTTAACCCACTGAGCAAGGCCAGGGATCAAACCTTCATCCTCACGGTTACTAGTCGGGTTCATTGACCACTGAGCCACAAGGGGAAGTCCCGAACAGATTTCTTCTTGATGGCTTAGAATTACCTGGCCACCTTGTGTCTCTGATAATAAATTCAGATGATCTTAAAGTTCTGAAGATCCTCGAAGTCTGCAGTGACAGAGCTGGAGGTGGAAACAGTTTAATCTTACACCTGCCTCGTCAAAGTCACAGTGTCCATAGGTTTTACCTGTTCACCTCTCGAGAGCCATCTCACATGTCTGGTAACTACGCTGGACCTTGTTGCTAACAGCATGTCACGTCAACAGCCTTATACCCCTGGTGAGGTCTTGGCCAGTTATGCAGCTACTGTCTCTCAGCTTCAAACCCACTCTGCTCTTCTGGGTCTGGGATTCTGCAAAACTCCCTGCACCTTGGTCAGCCAGCTCTCAGTTCGCTTTTACCAACACAGGGCTCTGAAGAGAGACCAGAAGTTAGGAGGGAAGGAGAAGGTATCTGCTCCTTCCTGTTTGTCTGCAGAGTTTGTCCCTTCATTTGAAGAGAAAGCTACTCCCAGGCACATACAACATGGCTAAGTGAGCACAGAAGCACTTAATCATTTTTTTTTTCTAGTTACAGTAAAGTTTTCTGGTTACTGCAGAAAGCACCAAAATTTGGGAGGCCCAACAGGCTTAGGGCCAGGGGCTTTATGAAATCTAGGACAGAGGCTGGCAAACTATAGCCTGAGGGCCAAATTGAGCCTGCCGCCATCTGGATTTTGTAAATAAAGTTTTATTGGAAGACAGTCATGCTCATTTGTATTTATACTTTCTATGGCTGTTTTCACAGTATAAAAAGATTGAATAGCTGCGGGAGAGACCATACGGCTCACCAAGCCTGAAATATTTACTATTTAGCTGTGGTTGAAGAATGTCACCTACCATATCAGTAAACAAAGGACATTGTGGTCACCAAACCATTAGTCACTGTGCACCCTAAGGGAATTCGGGATGGAAAAAACAAGGATATTGGCCATAGATGATTAAGGTGCATATCAAAGGAATAATTTCAATGAGCCCCAACTCTTGCATCTTCCCATATGTAGAAAAGTGCTAAATTCATTAATTAGAGATATATGGTTTTTCTTTAATTAACAGATATTTTGCTGTTCAGACTACTTATTACAAAAACTCCTATATAGCCTGGCTCCCCCCTTACCTCTTCAGACAATCTCTCAGAGCTATCTCAGAGGCTGCCTCCTGAACGTAAGTCCTAAACAAGTCTCCTGCCTAACACATAACGCTCAACTTTTAGGTTGTGCTTTTTTTTTTTTTTTTTCCCTCCAGTCAACACAGCCCTTTGTCAGAGAAAAGCTTACTATCCTCTAATTCCTCATGGCTACTTTCACAGAGGTGTTTACATCCTGTTGACCCCATTTTCCATCCACTCCGGGTTTCACAGAAGACCTGTAGTTAAGCCAAAACAAGACCCAGAAACCGAGCAGAGAGCTACACAGTCAGGACGAGAGCAAGGTAAGAGCGCCCTCCGTTTCACTAAGAAAAAGTCAGCACAGGTTATTAACAGCCATAATGACTCCAGGAGAAAGACTGACTCTTTGATCTTTCAAAGGCCATTGCTATCTCAATCAGAGATAGACTCTTAAGCCAAGTACAGTGCTTTCATCCAGCTCCCATATACACGGCTCGACTTTAAAGCAACCGACAGCTTTTAATCTTTTCAGCCTTTTTTTTTAAAGGGGTGGCTAGAAAGTGGAAACTCTCCTTGCTAATGCTCTCCCATTTCCCAGAAGCAGCGGAAAATCAATGTACCCTCAAGTTTTATTTATTTATTTATTTTTAATTCTGCCTATATATTCAATTTGGGGCTCGGGAAAAGTAGAACATGTTGTACTGCCCTGCAGAGGAGGCTGAAATCCAACAGCAAAATAAGATTTACATGCTTGAAAACGGGACAGCTGCAACATGCATGAAAGTTAGGCTCATTCATTCATTGGCAAACATTTGTTGGATTTGAGGAGGAAAAGAAACATTGTATACGTATATATATTTCACACATACACATCTAAATACATACTACTGAATCTTCAAAGGAGTTACTAATCTAGTATGGAGGCAATAAATCTGTCTGCAAAGTCGTTATAATATCATTTGATTAGTGCTATAAAAAGCACAGGTGTTTTTGGACACATGGGAGTCAAATATTCTAGAAGGATTGGGAAGGATTTGCAGAAAATATATTGGCACCGTCTTCAGGATATCAAGGAGGAAAGTACAGTCCAGGCAGAGGGAAAACTATCCCTGTACTGGAGCAGGACCCTAGGGGCCGTCCCAGTGAGGCCCTTCCCCCATATTCTCCACTTCAGCTCCTCTCTGTAGTCTCTAGGGGAGTTCCTATTATGGCTCAGTGGTAACAAACCCAACTAGTATCCATGAGGATGTGGATTTGATCCCTGGTCTTGCTCAGTGGGTTAAGGATGTGGCGTTACTGCAAAGCATATGTCGAAGATGTGGCTGTAGCTCCCACTGGATGCCTAGCCTGGGAACATCCAAATGCCACATGTGTGGCCCTAAAAAAAAGGGGGGCGGGAATGAAGTATCTGGATAACATTTTCTGATGCACATTTCCTTAGTTGTTTTATAATGGTGAAAACCCCACCAAATGGAAGATATTAACTACTTGATAACCAGGTGCATAGCCCCAGGCTTCCTAGAGCCAAGGACTGATGTTAACCCCTTTGACATGGCCCTGTTACCTCATATCAGCCAGTCGGAGATTTGGACACGAGCTGATCACACACTCTGCGACTCCTTTCCTTCACCTAGCTTTTAAAAATCCTCCTGAGGAGTTTCCTTCATGGCTCAGCAATTAACGAACCTGACTAGGATTCATGAGGATGCAGGTTCGATCCCTGGCCACGCTCAGTGGGTTAAGGATCTGGCATTGCCGTGAGCCATGATGTAAGGTGCAGATGTGGCTCGGATCTGGCATTGCTGTGGCTGTAGCGTAGGCCAGCAACTGCAGCTCCGATTTGACCCCTAGCCTGAGAGCTTCCATATGCCACGGGTGTGTCCATAAAAAGCAAAAAATTTAAAAAATAAGAAATTTTTAAAAATAAAAAAATAAATAAAAATCCGTCCCGAAACCCTTCAGGGAGTTGGGATTTTGGTGTATTCTGACATTTTGGTATTATTTGGCCTCACTGTGCATCAAGCATACAAACTTGTAGTGGCTAACATCACTATGGTCAGGATACCCAGACAAGGGAAAGAAGGACCGAAAGTTGTGGGGCTCACTGACTCTTAGGGACGTTTACTGGCCTGAGGATTACCACTGGCACGGGATCAGGAGAAGTGACACCCAGAGTCTAGCTCTACGGGGCTCACGTTGACAAAAGTTATACTGGTTGTTCCCTTGTTCACAGAGACAAGTTCTTTTCCAGAGATCCATCGGCACCACTCTGTAACGATCCACATCCCACCACAAGCCAAAGACAGAACCAATAGCCTGAAAATACCGATTTAGCCCAGTCTGTCCCCAAGAGGTGTCTGTCTTCTCAAGAGTCCACCTCTCATCTTCTGTTCTCGACACCCAGTGGCTAACGGGGTGGTTTTCAGCTTGCAGTCTCTAGATCAGCAACATCAGGGTTACCTGGGAACTTGGAAATGCAAATTCCCAGGCCACACCCCAGACTCCCCCAATCAGAAACTCTGGGGGTGGGGACCAACAATCTGTGTTTTAAGAAACTCCCCCGAGGATTCTGATGTACACTGAAGTTTGAGAACCCATAGGCTAAACATTTCTAGATGCCAGAGAATGATGCTTAGATTCCAGAGGTTCTGCTCCAGTAAAAGCAGAAGGAAAAGAATCCTTGCTCTACTCTAACTACAAATGCGAAAGGGAACATAGACATCTCTACGTGGCCGAATCTACAGGTTGAACAAGACAGGGTGTTAGAAGACTGGGGAACAGTAACAGGTAAGACAATGATAGCAACTGCATATGCGGCCCAGGCTATTGATGAAAATGCCTGTCCATATTTTCAGGTTACTCCTGAAGCTTCTTAAGCTTGCTCCAGCAGGGAACATTGCAAAGGCCCAGAAACTTGGAAGAACAAGAAATTTGCTGTGATTCAATCCTAAAATGAAAGTGACAAAGGATAGAAAAATAGACCATAAATGTAGATTAGGGCAAGGTCATGAAAACTTGAGTCCTTCTGCGTCGGAGCATTTATCTCATACAAAACAGGAATCTACGAAAGTTGTTTTCGGTGGTGCATAAGGAGACACACCTTAGTGTGGTGATGTAAGGAGACCTAACTTTCAGAATTTCATTCTGGTGGCAAGGTGAGGGTAGAGGACATAGTACTGAGAGAATGACGGAGGCATATCACTTAAAAACTATTATTCCAGGCCATGACAACCAAAACCAAGGACCCCACACACGGGGTGGAAAAGAGGTGTCAGAGCACAGAAAACTTTCAGGAAAAACCTGGTGCCAGACTGGATATCGAAGGTGTAGGAAGGGGTCAGTAAAGATGACTCAATTCCTAGATTGACTGCGGGATAGGTAATGGAGCTCCTCCTCCAGGTGGGTGATACAGAGGAGGAAGGGGGCTTACAGGAGAAAAATGAGTTCTGTTTTGAACAGGTAATTCTCACGGAGCCTGTGTGAAATTTACATAGAAATAATTAATGACGTTTAATCTCTCTATCTACAGAGCAGAAAGCATGTAGCAAACTTGCACGGGCTTTAGTCTCCACTACTCACATCAGACCCTCATGTGTTAGACAGATGTCTACCCACCTCTAAAATGAAACAGAGAAAATTAATCAGTCGAGGAGCTGTTTCCATCCAGGTTTGCATATACAATCAGGTTTGCAATATGATTCAAAATTGAGCTGTGCTAGAAAACATTTCATATTCCCTAGGAGGACTTACCTGGGATATTATTTTCTAAGTGATATTACTCACCAACTTTTCAGATTTCAGGGGGCTTTGGCTGGAAATTAAGCCAATTTAGAGCAAATCCATCATGCTATCTGGCATCGCATGTTTTAAAGGATAGAATTAGGAGACACAGCCAGTTATCTGATGGTATGTGATGTGAATGTCATGCAAATGAACAATGAACCCAGTGCCAAGTTTTAATCAATAGCAGTGAATTGGAAACAAGGTACCAGCCCTGATAATAATGCTGTTTCCTCAGTCTCTCCATAAACAATTGACTCTGCTTGTCTGCTCAAACTACTTTAAAAAAATAAAAACAACCCCCAAACTCTTCATTCGTGGCATTCTTAATCCCTTCTCCTATGTGTGGTTTAAAGAGGCCAAAGGAAATGTGTTCAGTGGCATAACTCAATTTTGAGATGTGGGCCAGAGCCCTATTTCAGTGATCTGGATCTATGGGAGGCTAGGAAATTTACCCAAGTCTCTTTTTTGTTGAACCAGTAAAGTGAGTTAATAAAAAAAAAAAGAGGCATATGTTGGCAGTGGCCTTTCAGGGTGGTTATTTGCTCTATTTTAGGTTTGCATCCAGACTTGATTAGAGAGAGAGTTTCCTCTATAATCATCCTGACCCCCCAGGATAATACCTGGTATGAGGAATAATTAGTGATCAGGATGTGAGCATGGGAGCGAGAGTGATATCATTTGCAGAGCAATCATTTGCATTCAAACAGCCCCACAGCCATTGGTGAGCCAGGACTGGATCACAGTTTTTGATGTTGACCTCTCAATGAACCAAAAGCTGCTGAGGGAGGAAGCGAAAAAGTAGCCTGAGACGTTTTCTGGGAAAAATTAGAAATACATGGTACTTTCTGTTTGAATACTCCAGATTGGGGGGAAAAAACCAACACTTGGCTGCAGAGATAATTTCCTGGGTAAGAGGGTTAGAGAAAAGAACAGGGTGTCATAACTATAATGACATGACCAAATACCAATAAGCATTGCCTCCGAGCAGCAGAGGGGTTATCTTTTCATGCCACTAAATAATAATAATAATTAGAAAGAGCTCACTGTCCTGACTAGAGGGTGAGGGGGGTCCTGGGGTTCAGGGAGAGAAGAACTAAGAGCTACTTCCTTCATCATCCTGTCCTTTACCTTTAAACCCTTATCCTGGGGAAGGTTGGGGTTGGGAAAAGTGAGAGTGAAGCAAAGTGTTTGTGCCTGTATATCTATGTGCAAAACAGATGCACTATAGCTTGAGTAAAGCTATATTCTTACACAGCGAGGAGGGGTAGAGCGTGAAATGAATAGCTGACATTCGTGGAAAAACATCTCACCTTAACAACTAATATAATGATCATAGCAACAAAAGAATGGGCTCTCAAGAAAGAAGGAAGTGACTGGAACGTTGACATGATTTCCGCACACTCACCCCTTTGAGCCTAGCTTAGGACTAGGCAATAATGCTGTGCTGGATGACCAGCGCAAAGCTCATGCCCTGTAGATTAATGGACAGGTAACCTCCATATCACCAGCTACACGGATCCTGCCCTGGCCAATCAGAGGTCATCCTTCAAGGAGGAATGACAGATAGCGGATTCCTGGACCAGTTAGACTCTGGCAGGCCAGCATGGCCACCATCGCAGAGACAGAAAGACTCCAGGCTCTATGTTCACACTCAGACCTTTAAGTCAGGCATTGAAAGCCTAAATCTGAAGGAACCAACTGGGGACATAAATGCATCCAGAGGGGCAAGTGGGGACTGTGGTAAAGGGAGTAGGCTGCCTCTCCCAGCTGCCAATCAAGCATTGTCAAAAAGGGAAGGTGACTGAAGTCACATTGTGAGACCACCCAACATCCCAAGAAAATCTTCCACTTTAAACCTCATGAGGAGTTCCCTTCTTGGCTCGGTGGTTAACAAACCGACTAGGATCCATTATGTTGCAAAGGTTCAATCCCTGGCCCTGCTCAGTGGGTTAAGGATCCAGCATTGCCATAAGCTGTCATGTAGGTCACAGATGTGGCTCGGATCTGGTGTAGCTGTGGCTGTGGTGTAGCCCGGCAGCTGTAGCTCTGATTCATCTCCTAGCCTATTTTATACATAGAGAGAGAGAGTCCACTTTCCTGCGAGCTCTCATGAGGTTTAATATTTCATAAACATCACACAGGCCAAACAAAATGCTGCTCTCAGGGGGTACACTAGGCTGTGATCTTTGTTTTACTCCTTAATCAGGCTCAAAATTCTTCACAGCAAAATCAGTGATACACAGCTCCAAGTCAAAGCCTGTGGGAACTGGGGCGCACAGCTCTTTGCTGGGACTTGGGGAAAGTGGAGTGAAGGACACAGTGCTGTAGGTTCCCAAAGAGAGCACTGTAAGCACAAGATCAAAGGGAGCCAAAGGTAGAGTTTCTTGGCCTCTGTGCTCTGGGGACTCCATATTTCATCAAGAACCCTGGGTGGGAATCTTTTGTTGTTATAGCCAGTATTTTAGAGTAACCAGTGACCACAACAGCCAAAACCATTCTTGTCATCAAAGAAACGTGTGTGTGTGCGCGTGCACATTGATGGGGAAGGGAGATGAACGAGCAAGAAAACCTCTTCTAGGACCCCAGGGGGTGCTCCCAAGACCACTCTTCAGTTCCTTCCCTCCCCTTCATATTCTCTCCACCAATTCAAAGCATGGCCATTGCCATTCTGAGCACAAAAAAGGAATCAAGCTTATTCATAGTTACAATATGCATGGACTTTTTTTATTATTTAAAGGATGCGCTAAGCATCTCTGTTCCTTCAGCTTAAAAAGAATGGAAATTGTCAGGAACAGGATTTGGTGAATGGGATAAAGAAATGGAAGGAGTCGGCCATGGGCTCTGGGGGTGCCCTCCTCGGGGGCGTTAGCAATCAGGGCAGCTTTCCTGAAATTCTGCTCTGAGGCAGGAGTCTCTCACTGCAAAGGGGTCTGTTTATTTTTTCATATAGAACAGCTTCAAAGGGCATTTTTTTTGCTTTGGATTTCCTTTGGGCAACATAAAAGGGGAGAACAAAGGGAATTCAGAACCTCTTTTTTTTGCCACAGGCTACTCAGTAGACAATCTAAGTTCAGAGTGCCTGTGAAGCGCTGGTCCACTCCTCTGCATGCCCACTGCCACCTTTGACGTTGCAGACAGTCCTGACCTGCTTCTCCAGCCAGGACCAGGTGGAACGGGATCTCTTCTTGGAACCAGAAAGAACTTTGTCTCAGCAAAAGTGAAGAAATATGTCCAAGGTCCCATAGAAGGTGCCAGAGCAGAACCTCTGTCAGGCTTCCTGGTTTCAAATTTTGGCTCTGACATTTTATTAGCGCCATGATCTTGGCAAGTTACTTAACCTCGCTGTGACTCTGTTTCCTCATTTATAAAGATAATACCTACTTTCTAGGGTTGCCATAAAGACTGAACAAGATAACGCATGTGCCTGGCACATAGTAAACACTTAATAAATGCTAGCTTGTTTCGTTATTATCACCATTATCAGAGAAATCAGCACTTTGACTGTATACTTTCTTGTTTGTTCTCTGACTGCTTCATAGGTAAACCATGTTATGGTCACGGAAATCATGCCATCTAAAGAACTCCAATTAAGAAGTTAGAGGACCAAGAGATGGGAGTCAACATTTAAGCTGGGCAGCTGACTCGCTGGATGACGGTGGCCAAGTCATGGCACTTTCTTGAGTCTCAGTTCTGTTATCTGTGAAATAGCATTAATCTTTGCCCTTAGGCATTTATAGGATTGTTACTATAATCCATGCTGCAAAAAAATTATTTGTCCTTAAGCCAAAACACATTATATCAATCTTAGTTATTTCTATTCTCCCTTTTTCACTCACTTCTTTACTTCTGGTACCTAAGGCAAGTTGAGGGCACAGCTGAGATTACTGAAAGGGGAGAGAAGAAACATTGAATGATTATTAATGATTATCCACTTGCTCAAATAGGGTTGTACTTTTTCATCTTACAATATTCTCCTTAATCTAGAGTCCTATGCTTTTCAATAATTGATGTTAATTGGCCACCCTGAATATAAGCAAGGCATTTGCTGTGTGAAAGACATGAGAGCAAAATTGGTGCAAATCTTCTGGAAAGTCACATCAGCATGTTTCAGGCATTACTAAGAAGCTTATTCCCTGTGACTCCATAATCCCACTGCTGGGAATTTTTCCTGGAGAAGTATTTTAAAAGAAGAGAAATGATCACTAGGTGAAGTTGCTCATTGCGATATTATGTATAACAGCTCTTTGACATAAATTGTAGTAATATTTTTCTGGATCTCTCTCCTAAAACAAAATAAATAAAAGTAAAAACAAACAAGAAGGACCTAATTAAACTTAAAAGCTTTTGTACAGCAAAGGAATCCATCCACAAAATGAAAAGACAACCTACGGAATGGGTAAAAATATTTGCAAATGATATGACCAACAAGGGGTTAATATTCAAAATATATAAATAGCTCACACAATGTCAAAAAAAATAAACAAATCAATCTAAAAATGGTCAGAAGACCTGAGCAGACTTTTTCCAAATAAGACACACTGAGGGCCAATGGGTACATGAAAAGATGCTCAACAATGCTAATTATTAGACAAATGCAAATCAAAACAATGGAATATCACCTCACACCTGTCAGAATGACTAACATCAGAAAGTCTAAAAATAATATATTTTGGTAAGGATGTGGAGAAAAGGGAACTCGTACACTGTTGGTGGGAATGTAAATTGGTACAGCCACTGTGGAAAACAATACGGAGTTTCCTCTAAAAACAACCCAAAACAGAACAACATATGATCCAGCAATTCCCACTCCTAGGTATATATCTTGTAAAAGAAAAAAAAAAAAAATAGGAGCTAACAGGCATTGACGCTCCTTTTGCTGGGTTCTCTTCTAATCATTTGCCCATATGTCCTGCCATAGACTCCTCAAAAAAACCTCAATAGACAAACAAAGCATCATAAACCTTTATCAGTGTAGCTCAGAAAGGCTATGTTAATAGGCTGACAGTCATGCAGTTAGAGACACAAATTCTAATCCATCATAAAATTTATGGAGATAGTAAAACAACACAGAAAATTGTACTTGGTGTAATGTTAACTGGAAGGAACAAAATACAAGACCATATTCACACTGTAATTACCACAGAGTAAAAGCACTCAAGTGCTTTAGAAAGAATTAGGAAAAAATTAAAATAGTTTTGCAAGAGTGGTGAAATTAGCCAGGTTTTTTTTTTCCTTTTCAACTTCCTTTATTATAATATTGTTTTTGCAATAAAGAGGCTATTTTGATTGCACCGCACTGCATGGTGTACCCTCACCTCTTGTAGGCCTGGGATGTCCTGGCTGAAGCCATAATTATATTAAAATGAAACTGAATAAATGAATAATAATGATAACCATAAGAGCTGCAATGAATTAACGATAATTGTCTTAATGATTAGAACCAGCTATGAATTAGGAAGCCAGTTGTAATCATAATGGCCATTGCAATAATAAGCTAGAAAATGATTGCATGCAAATGGATCCATGAGGAAAGAGGCCAGAATTTATGGCCAAAGACCAAGGGTCTGTGTGGGTGGAGGTAGAAAACTGCAAGAGCACTGCACCAGGCAAGGATTCCAACAGAAGTACCAACCAGAGGGCTTTCTCCTACAAAAGCACCTTGGGCTGCACTGCACAAGATCAGACCCATTTAAGAGCAAATGTAAGATGGCCCACAGTGCCAGCTGATGTCCGAATGCTTCATAAATGGAGATGGTGGGAGTGGGCACCTCCAAGTGGGGAGAAGGTCACAAAACTGCCCAAAAAATTTGGTGAGGTTATAGCTGGACTGTCACCCTCACACAGAGTATGTGCAGGCTCAAAATCCTATGTAAAACGAACTCCAAAAATAGAACTTCTCCAGAACATTCCACCTACAGAATTAACCCATGGACGTTTTATCTCTCTGCCTGCAGAGGTGGCTGCTCAGAACGTAAGCCTGCCAACCAATGGCCCTACCAATATGTGCCAACCAATGTGTGCTCTAAGGATGTATCATGTGTGTCCACACTGATGGTGGCAGTTATTATGAACATGGGCTTTGGAAACAGAAGTGTGGTTCAAGGATAACTCTTCTTAGCTGTACTTATCAGACAAGCACTTCCCTTCTTTGGTCTTAATTTTCTCACCTACAGAACAAGCAGAGTAATAGAGCCTCTGTAACAGAATCATAGCAAGAATTAAACGAGGTGATACAAGTTCATAGAGCTGCACTATGAAAGTTACTGTTAGTTGTGACAGTTAACGTTATTAGAGTAAGATTAAATGAGGTAGTAATTTGTAAGTCAGAATTTTACATTTAGCCAGAATTACACCAAATGGTGTATCATCTTCTAACTTTCTTTCCTGAGATTTTGCATTTGACAAATTATCTCTCTTCCTGTATTTGAAGCAGGTGACTGGAGTCCAGCCATAACTCTTAACTGAAACATCAATAGTGAGGGCCTAAGGCCAGCATGGATATGACAGGAGGAAACAGATAAAAGCGAGAGATTTTTTAGAGTAGACAAGAGATCTAGTAACTAATCTAGTTTCAAAGTGCGTAACAGAAGTAGGGCACTACTACAATTGATCCTTTCCAATTCATTTATTCATTAGAATCACTCAGAGAACTTAAAACATATATACTAATGCCAAAACCCATCTCACAGACTGATTTAATCAGAATACCTGTGGGTGAAACATTTATTTTCATCAATGTTCTAAAGCTCTACGTTTCTTCTAAAGTGCAACCAAAATAGAGACCTTTACAAATTAGTAGAAATTTCAACCTGGAACTCATTTTTTTTTATCTTCTAAAATAACATCTAGGTAAGATTGCTATTTAGAGACAATCAAACATCGCATTACCTTTCAAGTTGAGTCCCTAAATTCTCAGCCCTGAGATAGTCCACTTTCAGTCCAAGAAGAATGAATAGCTGGGAATGGAGAAAGTGAATTCATTTTGGGCACCAAGCAGCCCCTCTTCATGGAGAGACTTCACAGACTCTAAAATCTGACTTATAAAATTCTGGCATATCAAAGAGTAGCAACAAAACAGAGAGGTCAGAGAGGTCCTGATTCCAAAGGGAATCTAGTACTGAGGTGTATATTTTCATGCAAAACATGCTTTAAGTACCAAAGCATTCTAGTCTATGCTGGCGAGTCTACTGGTAGGGTTCTGGGGCCAAAAAGTTATCTTTGCCTCCCCCCTATTCACTCCGAGGCAGGCCTGGATGGCAATATGACCTTTAATGACTAATTTAATTTGAACAGAGCAGCTTCTGACCACTCATTCAGACCATCAGGCAGATGGTAAGACCAGAGGATACTAGTCAAGGCCAGACTTCAGCATCATCTAGAAAGTTTTAAAAACATGTTACTTCAATTTCTAAGCCCTCCTGCACTGTTTCAGAATCTCCAGAAATAAAGACATTGATGTTTGAAAAGCTCCCACAATTGATTCCTCTGTCCCTAGTTTGGTAGAGGCCTTGAGCCAGAGTTTAACAAGAAATGCTTGAGGTCTTTAAGCCCCAGAAAGCCCTCCCACCTTCTCACCACACACCCAAAGAGTTCCAAGTACAAGCCAATGCAATGAGGAGGTTCTACACGGGGACCCCAGACTGCTCTGTAGGTAAGGCTGGGGTGGAGCACTTGCTGGAGAACTGAGCCAAGGGGTCTCACTGCACAGTGGCAGATGTGACTTTGGAGTCAGACTGGCTCAGATTCTATTTCTGACTTTGCCACTTCACCGGCTTTGAGCAGTTGAACTGTTAATTTCATCTCTCTCAGCTTCAATATCTGCATCTATAAGGTGGGGAACATAAATGCCTACCTAGACCTCTATGGTAATGGTGTACTATGCCAGGCCTGAGCCTTCTGGTTTTTCAAATCCATTCCTCGTCTTTTCACTGGTCTACTTGGTATAGTAGGGAGCAGACACCCGCAGGCTGGCTTCTGGCTTGGCCAATGGGAGACGGAAGGTAGGAAGGAGGGAGAAGCCATGGCATCCTCTTCCTTTCTCTCTCCCTTGGTGGCGTCCCTCCAGTGGCTTCTCTGTCACGATCCTGTCTCCCACCAGACTGGCTCCCCATGGTTCTACTGCCTACTGAGTAACCCCATCCCATAGCCTCCAGGTACCCTGAATTCTTCCGTTATCCCTCCAGCCTAGGAGTGGAGGTAGCCCTCACTGTGGCTAATCCCTGGGTTGCCTTATATCCCCGAAAGACTCGTCAGCTCTTCTTCCACCAGTGTGACCAATTCCCTGGTTTATATCCTCACTTTTAAATGTCCCCTAGTCCCCACTAGATCCTTACATTATAATGTTCCATGTATAAGGCTTGGTACTATTTATGTTCAACAAATTGGAACTATTATAATCAAGTATACACCCCCCCACCTTCTGCCATTGTCTTCAATATGAATGCTGACTGTAGCCAAATCTGTTTGAGAAGCTCTCCCAACCTTGAAATAACAACAGTCAACATTTATATAATGCTTTCTTTGTACCAGGCATGCTTCTAATTGCTGTACTTAATTCATTTAATCTTTACCACAGCCCTATGAAGTAGACACATATATTACTTTTAAAAATGAGGAAAAGAAAAAAAAACTTAAGTGACTCACTTAAGGTCATAGAACTAATAGGTGGTAAAGCCCAGGTTCAACCCCAGGTCTGGCATCAGAAGCTGTTCTCCAAAAGCCCAATTCTTTTTACAGCCCCTTTCAAAATGACTGCCTCTCATTATCAGAGGCCACTGCCACTCAACTCTGAAGTCTCTATGTCTTACAGTTTCAGATCTACACAAAAACTGTGATGTCTTGGTAAGTATCAAGATCAGATCCGTGCGCATCTGGCCCAAAGGAAGATCTGGCATCCAGCCTCGAGGCTGCCTGGCGCCCATTGCCTTTTCTGCTTTAATAGACACCTCTAGTGGAGCCTGACCACAGAGGAATCCATAAGCCATTAATTGGAGCAACATTAATCCTAAAAAAAGAAAAAAATCAATGGCTAACATTCCTATGACCTTCTTATAAATTAGTTTATCAGATGGTTTTACCCATTCACTAATTAACTGAAGGTAGAAGGGAACTAACTTTTATTAAGAGCATCTACTCTGTGTCCAGCTATCCCTCAGGAGCTCTGCATAGGACATCTCTTTTCCTTTTCACCCTCTTAGAAACCCTGTGAAAGGAACGTATGATTCTCACCCCCACAGAAAACAAAACTGAACTCAAAGAGATTGTGACTGATGCCATCATTTAAACTGCAGTCTGTCTGATTCCAATATACTGCAGTGCCTTCCAAGCTAAAAATGCTGTCTAAATGGGAATTTTAGGTACAGGGGTTTAAGGATCTGGCATTGTCACTGCTGTGGCATGGGTTCAATTCCTGGCCAGGCAACTTTTACATGCTGGAGGCACATCTGAAAAAAGGTGGCCCAGTGAGGGGATGGGCTGTGGATTTTAAAGCATGGCCACAGAAGGCATCATTACCAAGTTTAGGACACTTCAGAATTGCTTTAGACCAACTGCTCTGTGGCTCACATTTTTTTCCTCTTTTTGAACAGGAATGTCTGGCAGTTATGCTATGCCTATCTTGCCTCTGTATGTTGAAGGCACTGGAGGGGGCAGATAATTGTCCTTTTAGTCTCATAGATCCTCATAGCGTGGATACATGTACTGAAGGGGCTCCACTTAACTACAGTCAAGGAACCTCAACCGTACCTGAACCTGATGCAGATAGTGGTATCCAGAACTTTGAGCTGATGCTGTAATGATATATTTAGAGACCTTGAAAATAGATGAATATGTTTTATATGTGAAGAAGATGTGAGTTGTTGGGGGCCAGAGGGTAGACTGTTGTAGGCAGCCTCTAACATGGCCCACCATGATCCCTATTTCCTGATATTCAGGCCCTTGTGCAATGCCCTCCTCTTGAGTATAGGCTGGACTAGTGACGTGCTTCTAAGTAATAGCATACAATAAAAGAGACGAGTTTGGGTTACAAATTAGGTTATGAAAGACTCTGGCTTGTGTCTTGCTCATTCTGTCACTTGCTTACTCTGGCAGGACCCAGTTTCCTGTGCTGTGAGCTGCCCTTTGGAAAGGTTCACGTAGCAGGGAACTGAGAAAGGTCCCAGGCTAGCTTCCAGCAAGGACCTCGGGCCCTCAGTTCAACAGTTCACAAGAAACTGAGTCCTGCCAAAACCATGGGAGTAAATTTGGAAGCAGAGTCTTCCCCAGTCAAGCCCTCATGTGAGAATGCAGCCCTAGATGACAGCTTGATTAAAGCCATGTGAGAAACTCTGAAGTAGGAGCACCCAGATTTCTGATCCACGGAAACTGTGAAACAATACATGTTTGTCATTTAAAGCCACTACATTTTGGAGTAATCTTCTAATGTAGCAATAAACAACTAACATGCTTAGTATCTCGTCTCATCCATGATCTCTTCCCAGTGGGGGCTTAAGAGAAGGGTATCATTTGGCTCAAAATTCAGCCCTCTAGGAGAGAAGGAAGAAAGGAAATGAAGATTGATTGGGTACTTATAATTAACCTTAAGCACTTAACTTGGTGATTTATCATCACATCTAATCCTCCCCGATAAAAACCCCATCTCCATCTTACAGTTGAAGAAGCCAAGACTAAAAGAAGGTAATTCAATCACTCAAGTCACAAAGCCGATAAATATCAGAGCAGAGGTTTAAACATGGGCCCCTTATCCTGCAAAGCTAGTTCTTTTCTTACAAAACCACACTGTCGAGGGTCATGCGACTCCAAAGTAGCTGCTTTGTTGTTGTTTCTTATTGAATTTGTCAAGTTTACTAAAGAAAGCAAGCAGGTAGATGAGCAGACACCAAGAGGATAGACAGTGTGGTCCATGAGGCACAAAATGGAAAAGACAGAGAGGGAAGACGTTTAAAAGAACCATCCCCCTACCACCGCCCTAGCCCCACTTTTTCTCAAACTACACACACTAATTCCTCAACCTAATTTCATTTGAGCCTTTCTTTTCAGATGAACAAGAAGACCAATTCTACACTGAAGGAGAATTTCACGTCCTGTGTTTGACTGAAAATGAAGAAAATCTCTAAACATGCTAAGAAAAAAGAGCAAGGTAGGGTAAGGGTGAAGACTAGGAGGCCATGCCCTAAAGACTCAAAACCCTTTCCAGGGATACAGCCACAAGGGCGAAATCAATATAGTATATCTGCTCCAGTTTTAAAGATTTCCTCTGCCAAACCCAAGCATCTACTTTCAGAATATCTTTGCCCACACTCCCTAAGAGAATGCTCTCAACAAGTTTCTACCTGCTATTTTCCTAGAGAAACACTTTTGCTGGAGTGTAGGCTGTGGTCCTCCAACTTCTTTGCTATATATTCCTCAAAAATTTGGGGAAAAATATGTACTTTTCAAAGATGACTAAAATTTAAAATTTTCTGTTTAAAACAATGTAGAGAATATAATTTCACATGTCACTGTTTTCCCAGCATATCAGATATACATTTTAACATATATAATATATATATTTTTTTAATATATAATTTATATGTGTGTGTGTGTGTGTGTGTGTGTATATATATATATTTTTTTTTGTCTTTTTAGGGCCAAATCTGTGGCATATGGTGGTTCCCAAACGAGGGGTCAAATTGGAGCTGTAGCTGCTGGCCTATGCCACAGCCATGCCAGATCGGAGCCACATCTGTGACCTACACCACAGCTCACAGCAACACTGAATCCTTACTCCACTAAGCGCGGCCAGGAATCGAACCTGTGTCCTCAATGTTACCAGTCAGTTCGTTTCACTGAGCCACAATGGGAACTCCTTTAATATATTTTTAATTAAGCTTTTTGAGTTACAAATTCAGATGGAGTTATAAGAAATAATCAGTGAGGCCGTGTATTCTTTACCCCGTCCCCCCCAATGGTAACACACTATAGAGCCACGGTACAATTTCACAATTCGGAACTTTTCTACCACCAAAGGTGTCTTTCATGCTGCCCTCTTGTAGCTACACCCACTTTTCACCCACCACTTTTACCCTTTGCCTTTGTTTCCTAGGGCTGACAAAGGTCCACACACTGGGTGCTTTAACAACAGAAATCTATTGTCACATAATTCTGAGGGGCGAGAATTCCAAGATCAAGGCTGGTTCCTCATGAGAAGTAGGAGAAAGAACCTATCCCTTCTTCTCCCAGCTTTTGGTGGTTTTCTGACAATCGTCGGCATTCCTCAACTTGTAGGTCTCTATCTCCAAATTTCCACTTTTTATAGAAAATAAAGGGATAATATTGAATCAGTGACCCACCCTACATCAGTTTGCCCTCACCTTAAGTAATTATAAGTGCAACAATTCTATTTTCAATTAAGATCACATTCTGAGGACCCGGAACTTAAGACTTCAACACACTAATTTAGGGGGTGTGCAATCGAAGCCAGAACACATCTCTCCCCTCCCCTCAACCTCTGGCAGCCATTAATCTAGTCTTCATTTCTCTAATACCGTCATTGCAAGAATGTTATTGTGTACAGCCACTGGGGATTCGCTTTTTTCATTGAACTTTTTTTCTTTGAAGATTTATCCAAGTACTTTTCCTCAATCTCTATAGGGCTTTGGTTCCAGAACCCCTCCCCCACTATACCAAAATTTACGATGCTCACATCTTATATGAAATGGCATAGTATTTGCATATAACCTATGCACATCCTCCATATACTTTAAATCATTTCTGCATGATTTATACCTATGACAATTTAAATGCTATGTAAATAGCTACTGGCATGAGGCAAATTTAGGTTTTGCTTTTTGGAGCTTCCTGGAATTTTTAAAAATATCTTTGAACCTCAGTTGGTTGAATCTGTGGATGTGGAACATAAAGACAGGGAGGTTCAACTGTAGCTGAATGTATCGTTCATTCCTTTTTATGACTGATCAGTATATTCAGAATACTAAGCATTGTATCGGTATCACATATAAAGGTTAAACAATTTGCTTAACATTTCATCTGCTAGAGGACACCTTATTCCAGCTTTTGGCTCTAGCAAACAGTTACTGTGAACATTCTTGCACAGGTTTTTGTGTAAACATAAGTTTTTATTTCTCTAGGATAAACACCCAGCAGTGAAAATGCTCGGTCAAATGGTAATGGTATGTTTCATTTTATAAGAAACTGCCAAACTGCTTTCCAAAATGGTGGTACCATTTTATATTCCCATCAGAAAGACAGGATGCGATCTGATTTCTCCGTAAACTTGCATTTATTTTGTGGCAGATTTTTTTTTTTACTGTTGTTATTGTAACCGTTTAGCCATTCTAACAGGCTTATAGTGATATCTTATTATGGCTTTAATTGTGTTTTCATATAAGAAATCTTCCATAATTCCAACCAATGCTCCCCCATAGATAATGCATCATTTCTCTTTGGCTGCTTTCAAGGTTATTTATCTTATAGTTTTCAAACATGTAATTATAATGTGCCTCAGTGAGGATTTCTCTTGGGTTATTCAGCTTCTTGAATTGTAGTTTTATGTTTTTCACCAAATTTGGGAAATCTTCAGACATTGTATCTTCAAATGCCATCTCAGCTCTACTTTCGCCTACCCTTCTGAGACTGCAATCATACAAGTATCAATCATTTGTTTTCTCTCCCAGATTTCTGAGACTATTCATTCTTATTTCCATCTACATTCTCTCTGGTGTTCAGATTAGGTGAGTTTTATTGTTCTGTCCTCAAGTTCTCAGATTCTAGGTTAACCTCCTTGTACTACTAAGCCCGTCCAACAAGTTTTCTATTGTATTTTTTAGTTCTAAAAATTCCATTTGGCTCTTTAATATAACTCCATTTCTTTGCTTAGATTTTATATAGTTTAAAATGTGTTTCAAAGGGACATAACTGCTTATCAGTTTTGTTTATAATGGCTGATTTAAAATCTTTGACAAATTATTCCAGTATCTTATCCATCTCAGTGTTGGCATCAGTTCTCATTCAAGTTGTAATTTGCCTTGTTCTTGGATGGATAGGTGAATTTTTTTTTCTTGTATCCTGCATGATTAGTTTATTACGTTAGGAGATTATGGTCCCGTTTACATCTTTTGTCTTAGCAGGAAGTCACACTGTTTAAGTTTAGCTCATGTGTCTTTTCTGGATGAATGGTAGTTTAATTTTCAGAGCCTCTGTGGTTTTATTTTAGTTTGGCAGATCTGGTACTTCTGGGGCTCCACTGGTTCCTTCTGGTGCTGCCTGGGAGGGTGGACGAGCTTTCTCTAGCCTGGACCATCAAGGTTAGAAGAGGGGCAGAATAACTTTAATCAAATTACATAATCAGTACTGCATTTTCAATTGCTTTTTTCACTTATTATAATGTGCCATTAAATGTAAGCATATAGCATTAAATTTTAAATCATGAGTGACATCATCTTCAGTGATTCTTATATTGTTTCTGCTCTCAGGTCATTTCAGAAAATAATAGGTGGTAAGATTAAAAAATCAGGGAGCTGTCTCATTTTAATTTTTAAGATGTAACTGGTAAGTTAATCTTTTGTCTTTTGTCTTTCTTGTCCCCTTGACATTCCAAAGAAGAGTTTAATGAAAATCCATAGTTTCAAGGACAGCAGAGAATTGCCCTCTTGAGGATATTATCCAGGTCTAGAATTTGAACAGTGTGTATTATTTCTCCTTTTCAAAGTGCTATAATGTGAGTTTATATTTTTAATTATGATCAACTAAATTTGAGAACATATGAAAATGATATGCAGTGGGCATGAATCTCAGTCCATGAACTCAGGTGAACAAAATATATCACATATTGCTCCATTTCTTTTGTATTTGTATTTATTTATTTACTGCTGTCTAGCATGCAGCATATGGAAATTCCCAGGCCAGGGGTCGGATCAGAGCTGCAACTGCCACCACAGTCACAGCCACATGGGATCCAAGCTGTGTCTGTAACCTATACCACAGCTCATGGCAATGCCAGATACTTAACCCACTGAGTAAGGCCAGGGATTGAACCCACATCCTCATGGATACCAGCTGGGTTTGTTACCACTGAGCTACATCGGGAACTCCCTATTTCGTGAAGTTTCTTTAATATCATCTCCAGGCCCTCCTCCAATAGATAGACTATACATATAAGCTCCATCAGTCCTGGAGACCATCCCACAAACATAAAGCAAAGGACAAAGAGTCCCCACTTGACACCATGATACTAAGGTCCCCCTCACATTGTTTAGTCTAATAAATCCATCATCCTAGTTTGTAAGGTCCTTTCAGAGCCTGGACTTATCCAATGAGATCATTCTTCTCCAAAGTAGCAGGATATCATCTCCTACAACCTGCAAAAACCTTAACGCCTCTCTCATTTTTCCAGACTGGAAATCTCTTTCTAGGTTTTGGTAAGACCCTGTCATTTTCCTTCATCGACTCTGCTGTAGAGAAGATTCTGGGCTCAAACTCTGGCTCTGCCACTTAGGAGCTTGGCTAAAAGCCTCAACCTCTCTGTGCTTCAAGTTTCCTCATCCATAAATTGGAAACAGAAACAGAACCTGCCTCACAGGATATTATGACTTTCAGTGAGCTAATATACCTAAAAGCCCCCAGATTGGGGCCTGGCATTTCATCCTTCTCTTTACCATCATTTTTTTGGAGGGCACACCCAAGGCATGCAGAAGTTCCCAGGCCAGGGATCGAACCTAAACCACAGCAGTGACAACACTGAGTCCTTAACCAAGAGGCCACCAGAAAATTCCTTTACCGTCATCTTTATCACCACCTTCCTTCTTCCTTCTCTCCAGGACACTCCCTTTCTTCCCCCACTGGGATACCTAGCATAAACTCCTCCATGGGATGAGGATTTTGAAAACCAAAGTCGGGAAGTGATGAGCCTTGCCAGCTGTGTACCTTTGGCCCAGCCACAAAACTCCTCTAAGTCAGGAAGCTAGACCCTCTGTCCATTTGGGAAAGGGAAAGAAGGAAAATTATAAATCATTATCTACAAAGATTATACTGCCAGTTGTGCTGATGGTTTTATGAGTATATATTTGTCAAATCTCATTGAATGGTGCATTTTAAAATGGTAAAAATTGTATGCAAATTATACTTCAAGAAAACTGACAAAAAATTGTCCTGCTACATGAATAACACTGTTTTCAAAGAAATTGTATGGGAAAATACCATGGATATAGATTTTTTTTATATATGGGGGAAATGACCATTCTAGACTGTATTAACACTTCCAACATCTCTACCATGAGACGAGATCAAAACTTTTAACCAGAAATTACCCAATTTGGCTTTTGGTCGATGTTGTCGAAGTGGTGGTTGCTTTTATATGTATTCAGCAAAGGAGGGCAGAAAACAGTCTTTGCTTCCTAAAATCTTGATTCCAGAGCCTGAGATCATGACAAAAATAATTACCACCACTTCCATGTGCATAGCCCTAAACTAGAGCTAGAGACACACCTTTACACATGATCTAATTTGAGCAACTCCACGGCCCAGTATGTCAGTAAAGTGGGCACTGACCCCACTTGACAGATAAGATGATCATGTCTAGAGAGAGGAGGTCACTTGTCCAAGGTCACACAGATGGGAAGTCCCACAGCCAGGCCTTGAGTCCTGGTATTTTGTGGCCAAATACAATATTCTTTTTGCTATGTAATTGGACACAGTGATCTTATTTTTAGGCTCTGGAATTGGCCACATTTGCCTCCAGGGTCTATTAGTACCAATTCCTATAATAAAAGAGGATTCTGCTGGTCCAAGTCTAGAGCCTTGGGTTGGCATCCTACAGCGAATGCCATATTGTTATCACACAGGCCTCACAGAAACAGATGGGGAGAAAATGCATAACGTTCTTCCTCCTGCTCCTGTTGTCCTGATCCACATGAAATGTGGTGCAGCAAAGGGAAAATGAAAAGGTAGCAGTTTGCCTCTAAAGCATCCAATTGCCATCTGGTCTTAAGGAAATTATTATTTAACCATTCCCATGTAGGATTTGAGGCAGCTCCAAAGTTCTGTTTTGTCTTGAGAAGTTGGACAGTTTCTGAAGCACATTTTACCACCTTCTTTGTTTCCTGAAAGCAAAGAGCTTGCTTTCTGAAATCCAACACTGAATTGATATGCCCCTGCATGGCCGAGACAGCAAGCATCTCCCAGAACTTCAAGAAAGAGAAGGGGGAGAATTAACAGTGATGGATGAGAATTTCATCTGCAGGAGTGATCCAACTGATGTCTGCAAATAGGCAGCAGAGGAAAGCTGGGGACATAAGTTTAATCACTGAGTGTTAGAGTCAATCTCCAGGGGAGACAATCAAACAGACTGTATCTCAGAAGGCTGCCACCTCCTTGTATCCATTTGCTGGAGCTGCCATAATATAGTACTACAGGCAAGGTGGTTTAAACACAAAAATGTCTTTTCTCATGATTCTGAAAGCTACAAGTCCAAGATCAAGGTGTGAGCAGGGCTGTTCTTCTAAGGCCTTCCTCTTTGTTTTATAGATGACCCATGTCTTCCTTCCTGATGGTCTTCCCTCTGTGTTGGTCTATATCCGAATTCTCTCTTCTTAGAAGGATACCAGTCATATTGCATCAGGGTCACCATGATGGCCTCATTTTAACGTTATTTGTTGTTTAAAAATGCCATTTCCAGAGTCCCATTGAGGCTCAGCAATAACATACCTGAGTAGTATCCATCAGGATGTAGGTTCGATCCCTGGCCTTCCTCAATGGGTAAAGGATCCAGCATTGCCGTAAGCTGTGGTATAGGTCGCAAACACGGCTCAGATCCTGAGTTGCTGTGGCCTGGCATAGGCCAGCAGTTGCAGCTCCAATTTGACCCTAGCCTGGGAACTTCCATATGCCATGGGTGTGGTCCTAAAAAGAAAACAAAAAACAAAAACACCATTTGCAAATACAGCCACATGAGGTACTTGGGACTAGGTCTGCAACAGATGAGTTTGGGGAGTGATACAATGCAGCCTGTGACATTCCTTACTGTGTTGTCTTTTGTGCTGAGACTCTTTGCTCTCAGATCTCTTTCCAACCTTCACTCTGTATTGCAGAAAACTACATTTCCCAGGTTCCCTTGCCAAATGGGTAAACAGAAGGCACTGGGGGAAGACTGAGCAGCAGAGGAGAGAAGGAGCCAGCACATTTCTCCCTCTGCCTCGAGCAGCCTCTCTGACAGAGGATGACTCTCCTCCATGGTCCCATCACCTGGAAGAGAGCTCCTCCTTCATGGTCCCCATCTCTGCTGGGCAGTGCTCACCAGGGCCGCAGCTCCTCTCTGAAAGTCCTGGCTGCTGGCTCTCTTAACTCCATTTCCTTCCTTTATCTTTCCATCTCTGAGGGTGAAAGTAGATTTCTGCAGTTCCTAACCTGCGTGGTGCTTCCACACCCTCTTATTTGGCTTCTCAGCTCTTCCATCATCTGGCCAAACAGTCCCCTGTATCAACTCTCCTCTATTCAAAAGTCGTGGAATGTCTTTTGTTGCTCTACTAGACTGAGTGCTACACCCTCTCCCCCACCTCAGAGAATTCTAACAGAAGGCAAAAGCACAGAGCTCAACCCAGAATCTTAGAACACAAAGGAGTGTCTAGTATGTGACAACAAAAAATGTAAACAAAAACCAGGTATTCTACTTGTAGAGTTTCTTTCTAGGTACAGAGATATACATTAATAAAAAGCTCACAAACAACAAAATGACATGATCCCCAGGGACAAAGCCAACAGTCAGATGCTACAGAACGAGCTTAACGTTCAGGGTCTTCCACCTTTGTGGGCTCTTCAAAGACCTTGGGAGAAACTCTAGCTATGTGTTTATAGGGTCATTATTATTTTTTTTTTTTGGTAGACTCTCCAAAAGGAACATATTTTTGCATTACTTTTATTAAAGAGGGTTGCTAAATTTGCATATACTTGAAACCCAGAAAATTCTCCATCTGCCTCTACTGCATGAGTTCTGAATAGGCAGGTAGGGGCTCAGCCCTTGCAGAGGCAGATATCGGCACTTGATTAAAGACCGTAATCTGTTCTCTAGATTCTTGAGTTCTGAATACTCTTGATGATGGATTAGAATCAGCTCCCGGCCACAGTCATCCTTATTCCTCAACATTATACTGAGAAGCAACACACAGTTAAGTACATGCTCTAGGGTCTAGGGTCAGGTAGCCTCAATTATACCACCAACTGCTCTTTTTCTTACTGTATGACTTGAGCCTCAGATTTCTCATCTGTTAAATGGACATAATGTTAGAACTTAATTCATAGATTTGTTTCAAAGATTTAATGAGAGGATACAGGCAAAGTGTTCAAAGGGTACCTAGAACTCTTTATGTGTTACATAAACGTTAGTCACTGTTAGTATTATTATTATAGACTTGATTTCAGACTTCCTGTGTCTTAGTTCCTATCTCCATGTTTCTTGGTCTGGACTCACCCAGCTCCTCACTTTGAATACTTTACTCTCCCCAAATAGTAAACTGACTGTATCAACTCTGCTGGCTCTGTCCCAGCCCTAGCCTTTGGCTTGGAAGTTAAGCTTACATAGGATACTCCCTAGGAATGGACATGGACTTCTTTCCAACCCACTGGTGCAGAGGCTCCACAGTGGTCTCAAGCATTCTGTTAGACCTCCCTTAGCCACATGCAGCACTGCCCCCAAGAGGTAACAGGTGGACCTTTTCTATCTGGAAGCAGCAAAACAGATAAAGACAAAACTAGCCAAGCAGGCAGAGTTATTACCAAAGTTCCTCCTACTTTCTTATGAACTGTCATCATCCATTCCTTACCAGACCTCCAGAGCTCCTGTGACACCTGATAATCAGAGATCCCATTAGAGACATCTTTCCTGACATTACAGTTTATATTCTCCACTACTACACTCCTAATTCCTGCCAAAATTCCCAGTTGTTTCTGGTCCATCTTTATGGTTGTTTTTATGAGGAAAGAGAATTGATATAAATAAGACAGAAACTAATGACAGCGCCATTTGCGTTTTCATCAAGTTTTTTTTTCCTTTTAATAAGTATGTTATGTAATAGTTAAGATCAACAGAAAGGAATAAGGAATAACACATTGAAGACATAGTTATCAGCACCCAGCCTAAGATGTAAAATATTGCCAATTCAAGCTCCTAGTGTACTCCTCCTTTATCATGTTACCATCCCTCTTCCCAGAGGTAACCAGCACTCTGAACTTGTTATGCATCACTCCCTTGTACTTCTTTATACTTTTCCAATATAACAGACAAATATGTATTCTTAGAGCAAGTTGAAAAACATTTATTTCCGTAAAGGGTAGAACACATCTAGGTTTATTTTAACCAAATGGATCTGTGGTTTGCTCAGTGAGGAAAATATAGAAGATACCAGGAAGAAAAGCCAAATATTCACTGAGTGTTCCATTTAGTATACTGTAATTTTCTTTCCTTTTTTTTTTTTTGCTTTTTTTTTAGGGCCACACCCACAGCATATGGAGGTTCCCAGACTAGGGGTCAAATCGGAGCTGTAGCTGCTGTCCTACGCCATAGCCATGGCAACACCAGATCTGAGCCACGTCTGTGACCTATACCACAGCTCACAGCAATGCTGGATCCTTAACCCACTGAGCAAGGCCAGGTATCGAACCTGCCTCCTCATGGATACTAGTCAGGTTCATTTCCACTGAGCAAGGATGGGAACTCCAAATACTGTAATTTTCAATTCTAAAATTTCATTTGGTTATATTTTTATGGTTTCATTTTATTATCAGTTTTCTAAATGTTCAATAATATGACTACTTTTTTTAGATTTCTGAATACATTTACAATAACTTCTTTAAAGGGCTTGACTGTTAATTTCAAAATCAGGGTCATCTTATGTCTTTTTCTATTGATTGCTTTTTCTCTTGGTTATGGATCACATTCTCCTATTTCTTACTTTACATTTCCTGCATGCTCAGTAATTTTTTTAGCACACTAGAATGGCACATGATATGTAGTAGACTGGATTCTGTCATATTTTTCTGACAAGTGATGTTGTAGAAGACTATCAGATTGATATTTTTATCTTATGGAAGTCTGAATATACCCTTTACTTTGGTGGACCTGTTTGGATTTTGCCCTTCATTCTAAAACAGATCCCTTAGACTAGAGATATGGTAGAATTTCCATGGAAAGCTCAAGGTATTTACCAAGACCCATCAACTTGGAAAGACTAGAACTCTTAATTCTGACTCCTCTTTACTAGTTAGAAGTTGAAAGCACTACTTAAATCTTCCAAGCTTCAGTTACTGGTTTCTGCTGAGCCTCTTGGAGTCTCCCCTGTGCATGTGCATTGTAGGGTCAGCCAATGATTTAAGCAGAGTTTATGTGCACATTTGGGTCTCCCCTCTCCACTGCGGAAAAACTCTGATTTTCAAGCTTCTTTGACAGCTTTGAATTCTGCCCTGTATCATGTCAAATCAGTAATAGTGTGTCTTTGTGCTCTAAGTTCTAGTCATCTCATGATGCTCAGACTAGGTGACCCAAATGGGAAAACCATATAAACGTATATCTCATCCAGCACACTTCCCATCTTTCAAAGTATTAAAAGTGCCAGTGAAAGCATTAGCTGATACAAGATACTCTGCCATTATTGAACTGGATCAGAAGTGACATTTTTACCAATTAAAAATATGTTCTAAAAGATCAAATAATTTTTTCCTAAGGACATTAAGGACATGTCAGCCCAGCTATTCAAGGAAGGGTAGTTATTTCAGTAACATGGAAATGGTGTCACAAAAATACAGTTTGTATTTTCCTGGTGAGTAGGTACTGCCTTGCAGATGGTAATATGCCTCAGGCACTTCTTGCATAATCAAAATACCCATTCTTTTTTTTTTTTAATAACTTTCATTTTTTTCCATTATAGTTGGTTTACTGTGTTCTGTCAACTTCTACTTACAGCAAAGTGAACCGGCACATAGATGATTATATAGATATAGATATAGATATAGATATAGATATAGATATAGATATAGATATAGATATAGATATAGATAGATATATAGATATAGATATATAGATATATACACACACAACACACTTACATCATACATATACACATTCCTTTTCTCACAGTATCCTCCATCATGTTCCATCATAAGTGACTAGACATAGTTCCCTCAAAATTTCCATTCTGACAAGGGAGATTTTTATAGACCTATCTTCCACCCAACTTTATGGTCATCAGAGGACATCTGCCCTAAGTAAACTATCCAACACAATTCCACTTGTGAAATCTTCTAACTCCTCAAATATAATTTTACAGTAGACAGGAGAATTTCTGTTGCCCAGACTTATGAAAACGAAGTACCCAATGCTCAAATTTACTTTTCACAGACACCTGGATTTTCCTGCCGGGGTCAGCAGTTAGACAAACATTTATAGAACTCTCCAGGAATCCGACCTAATGTCCCCAGTCCATCCATCACCCTGACCTAACACAGATTCAAACTGTGAAAACTCAATATATAATCAAGATGAAAGCAGAACTGCTCTGTTTGAAGTAAATTAGGCCCCAAGAACCTTGTCAACTGACACTCACGCCCCAGTCAAAGAGCCTTTTGAGTTCCATTTCAGTGAACTAATAGGTATCTGGAGAATATGGTTTGCAAACTGTTCCTTTAGGCCGTGGGTCAGCAAACCTTTTCTGCAAAGGGCCAGATAGTAAATATCAGACTCTGCAAACCAGACAGTCTCCATGATAAACACTCCAACACTCCAATTTGCCATCCTAACACAAAAGGAGCCACTATGTACAATAGGTGACAAATGGATATGATTGTGTTTCAATAAATCTTTATTTATAAAAACAGGTGGTAGACTGAATTTTTTTTTTTTTTGTCTTTTTGCCTTTATGTAGAGCCGCACCCACGGCATATGGAGGTCCCCAGGCTAGGGGTCTAACAGGAGCTGTAGCCGCCAGCCTACACCACAGCCACAGCAACGCGGGATCCGAGCTGCATCTGCAACCTACACCACAGCTCACAGCAACGCCGGATCCTTAACCCACTGAGCAAGGCCAGGGATCGAACCCGCAACCTCATGGTTCTTAGTCGGATTCGTTAACCACTGAGCCACGAAGGGAACTCCGGTAGACTGAATTTGACCCACAGATCCCTACAGATTCCTGCTTTAACTCAAAGCTGAAAGGAATCCTTAGAAATCCAGGGCCGTTTCTGGAGGCCAGCACCCTCTCTTGTTGAAGGTCTGAAGGGTTAGGCACTTATCCTTTCCTTATTTTAGCATTGTTATTGTTATTGGTTATACTTTGCCTCTACCATATATTAAGTAAATAGCAACTGAGATTCTCAGTGTCTTTGAAGTGTCCTTGCTTACCTGTAGAAAATGTTTATTGACGAAAAAGAGAGCCATGATGATTTCAAAGTACCATCCTTACCAGCTGTGTAAACTTGGGCAATTTACTTCCTCTCTCAGAGGCCTCTTTCATCATCTATACAATGGGAATCGTAATAGCTACTTTATAGGGGTGTCCTGAGGACTAAAGAACTTCAGAGTAAGTACTGAATGAGTGGGGAGTCACTTTCCTTTTTTTATTAAACACAGAGGACAAGGGTGGATTTTTTCTGAAAAGTGGAATCAAAGGAACAAAGTCAAAAAAATCCAACTTACCTAGAAAATTACTCTAGTAATTCCTCCTAAATGTCAGTATTATTTTAAAGAACTCCAAGTCTTTCTCTCCCAGTGCACATAGGTCTAGCCTGATAAAGTGAGAAAAACCTCAAAATTAGGAAGAGGGTCCAAGTGACCCAGGTTCTCTTTCTAGCTCTACCGTGTAATGTGGAAATCACTTTTATTTCCTTAATTTTCTCAATTGTCAAAATAACCATGACTGAACTAGACAGGGGGTTTTCCCAAACTGTCAGAACATCATCATGAGAGGTTCTTGAATCCACGCAAGCCTCAGGTATTATCTGAATAAAATGCTCACATAGGGAGGTAGCGGGGGAAAACTTCACATTAAAAGCCACATTGGCTTAGGTGTTTTCCTCAGGTGCCAGTCAGTTCTAACTGCCCAGGTTTCGGTGACACTGTACAGTTCTATTATTTCCATGCACATCACATAAGTAATTGTCAATATGACACTGTTATTCGGGAGGCATTTTATTAGCCACAGTGAGTTCACACTATGAATGCAGACTGGGGATGTGGATTGTCTTTTCGGCTGTTTGAAAACCAATGGAAGCCCAGCTCCACTGTAGGGCAGCACGATAACCACGTACGCAATCTTCCCTCTTTGAGGAAGTCACAATGCCTGGTGACAAGGAAAAGGTTACTACCATGGAGAAATGGATGAGAGACAGCATCTCAAGAGTGGCTGAAGTTAGGCCGTTTCAGTCAGCAAGGGCACAGCTGTTGCTCTAGAACTAGAAATAAATCATGGGAGACCTAATTTGGTTTTGTTTGCTCAGCATCATTTCCCATCCTTGCCGTAGCCCTTCAGTTTTCCCAGGAAAGGACGGGACTTGATTTCAAGTCTCACTAGAAAACCCTAAGCAAGACGGTGTTGTGTCAGCATCAAGCTGACAAATACTTCAGTGGAACAAAACAGTTCATAAGCAAACCCAAACATATATGGACAACTGAGGTCTTGATAAAGGTGCAAAGGCAATTCAATGGAGAAAGTATAATATCTGCAACAAATGTTATGGAAACAATTGGAAATCTGTACCTCCACAACATATACAAAAACTCAACATACATGTGGTACCTAAAACTATAAACTTTATAAAATGAACTATACAACTTCTAGAAGAAAACATAGGAGAAAGCCTAAGTGACTTCAGGTTAAGAAAAAAGTTTTTAGATAAAACATTAAAAGCACAATCCATATAAGCAAAAAAAGAAAATTGATAAATCAAACTTCA
>PVHT021183705.1:17982749-18147541 GCA_004024745.2 Catagonus wagneri | reverse complement strand
TTTGGGATACAAAATCTGTAAAACTGACTTGTGATGATTTATGTACACCTATAATTGAAATAAAATCCATTAAGGGAAAAAAAAGAGAATGAAAAGCCACAAAATGAGAGAAAATATTTGCAAATTATATTTCTGGAATGGGAATTAAATCTAGAATAAATGACTCTTAAAAGTAAATACTATGAAAACAAACCATTTTTAAAAAGAAAGAAAAGATATGAATGAATATTTCACTAAAAAAATACACCAGTGGAAAATCAGCACATGTAAAGATGCTCAACATGAGTAATCATTAGATAACCTCAAATCGAAACCTCAGTGATGTACCTATGTATGTCTGTCAAAGTAGCTAAAATTTAAAAGGTTACCAGTTCTAAGGGATAGTTATAACTTGAAGAACTAGAATCCTCACACACTGCTGGTGGAAACATGAAATGGTGCAGCCACTTTGAAAACTGTGGCAGTTTCTTAAAAAACTTAACCAAGAAACTACTTTATGATCCATTTATTCCACTCCTAGGAATTTGCCCAAGAAAAATGAAAATACATCTCCATATAGAGACTGACACATGAATATTCACAGCAGCTTTATGTGTAGCAGCCAAAACCTATAACAACCCCAATCCATCCACAGGTGATAAACTGGCTCAATTTAGATATACACAAATGAATACCCTACAGTTAAATGATTCGATATGGATAAATCTCGAAATAATTATGCTAAGGGAAAAAGGCAGGCAAAAAGAGTTTTATATAAAGTCCTACAAAATGCAAGCTAATCGGAAGTATATCAGTGTTCTGTTTACATAAAATTCTAGAAGATACAAACTAATCAAAAGCAGATCAGCGGTCATCTGTTCGAGGGAAGGGGCAGGAGGATTACAAAGGGGCATAGGAAACTTTTCAGGGGGACAGGTATGTCCATAATCTTGATTATAGAGATGGTTTCCAGGCATACGGAAATGTCAAAACATATCAAATTGTGTATTTTAACTATGGGCTGTTTGTTGGTATGTTAATTACACTTCAATAAAGCTGCTTTTAAAAACAGTAATCATAATTATTTTCCTTTGTATATCCACGTCCCTCTGCAAAATAATTTCGCAGCCACTCCCATCAAGAGGAAAAGTCTTCCTCCATCCTTTTAATCTGGGACAGCTAATAGAACGTGCCGAAGTAATATAGTTGCCTGTTCTCAGCCTAGCCCTTAGGAGGCTGGCACATTCCTCACTGTCCTGGTCCATGCAGATTGCTATAATCATACCACTGACTGGGTGGCTCAACCACCCAACATTTCTTTCTCACAGTTCTGGAGGTTGGGAATTCTGAGATCAAAGTACCAGAAGATTCAGTGTCTGGTGAGAGCTCACTTCCTGGTAGGCGATTAGGTCAGGAGGGCAGAGTCCTTACAAAAGAGATGGTCTCAGATGTTAAGGGCACTGAGCCATTCATGAGGATTCTGCCTCATGACCTAATCACCCACCCCAGGCCCCCACCTCCTAATACCATCACATTTGGGGGTTAGAATTTCAGCTTACGTATTCTGCAGGAGGACCCAAGCATTCAAACTATAGCACCCACTCACACTCAGAACCCTGCTACCACCCTATGAACAAGCAAGTGTGACCCAGTCATACCCTCTCCCCCTACATTTTTTTTTTCTTTTCTTTTCTTTCCTTTCTTGGCCGCCCTGTGGCATATGGAGTTCCTGGACCAGGGATCAGATCTAAGCCACAGTTGCAACCTATGCCACAGCTGCAACAATGCCGGACCCTTAACCCACTGCACCAGGATGGGAATTGAACTTGTGTCCTGGCACTGCAGAGACACCTCTGATCCCTTTGTGCCATGGCAACTAAGAAAACTGAGCACATGAGGGGGCTCAGCCAAGACAATATGACCTGCCCAGCTAAGGCTAACCTGAACTTTTTTTTTTGTCTATTTAAGGGCACACCCACAGCATATAGAGTTTCTCAGGCTAGGTGTCGAATTGGAGCTGTAGCTGGTGGCCTACACCACAGCCGCAGCAATGCCAGATCCAAGCTGACTCTGCCACCTACACCACAGCTCACAGCAATGCCAGATCCTTAAACCCCTGAGTGAGCGAGGCCAGGGATCGAACCTGAGCCCACATGGATGTTAGTCAGATTCATTTCTGCTGAGCCAAAACAGGACTCCTGAACTTTCACCCCTCTGATTTATCAACTAAATAACTGTTGTTTGAAGGCGCTAAGTTTGGAGTAGTCTCACTTGTTAACACATAGTGATTTACTTCCCTGCCAGAACCATATTCCTCTCTCACTCACCTTGCTCGGTCTTCATGGGGCAGCTAGAGACTGAGAAACTGTTCACTATTATAGATCAGCTACCGTCACTGCATTGCAAACTCTCATTTGTTCATATACCAAATGGGAGTGTCCACCATGCTCTAGGCACTGTGCTAGACCCCAGGTGCAGATGTACAGAAGAGGTGCTCCCACCACAGGAGGCCCGAGAACACAAACCAGAGTGTTCAAATCCATTCTTTCCCTTTTTTAGGTTGGTTCTGGTGTCCCGCGTGTTTCCAAATCAGTTAATTTCTCTCTAAACTCAACACCAAATCCCACCCTACTCCAAGAAGGGTTAAAGGAAAAGGGAGTAACTGCCACTGAAGCAAGACAAAACTCAGGCAGCAGTAGAGAAAGATGCCCAGTGAAGAGGGAAACAATCCTAAGTGAGAAAGAAGAGAGTTTAGGCAACAACTGCTGAAGGACAGAGTTGCACAGTTTAGGAGCAGGTAAGAAGCCATAGGATTGGGCTGGAAAATCAATCAATCAATCAATAAATTCATCAAGTGCAAGTATCAAGCATTTGCCCTTCATCTTTTTAAAAAGTTTAAAATGCCCAGCTTCCAAACGTTCTTTCTGCTTCAGAGATGTTGAACCAGATCGTCTTAGTCAACTGCCATTTAAATGTTCTGCCCTCAACCAAAGAAAACACGTATTTTATAAACGACCTCCAGGATAGCATGGTTTCTCAAGGTCGGTGCCGTTCTCCTCCCAGACATGGTTTATGTACGTAGCAAGGAACAGGGACACAAGTATGAGGTGCTCTTTGCTCTTCATATCTTTCCAGATCAAGAGAATACCCATGATTACCCTCAGAAATATTTCCATTAGACAATCAAAAAATCCACCTCCTTGGTGCCTCAAATGTCATCCTGGTTGTTCATCTCCTATAAAAGAGAGTAGCCTGTCACCTCAAAGGGAAGGAACAGAGGCCAGGTCATGTCCACAGAGATTGATTTTGAATGAATCTATTTATGTCATCCTTCCTAAGACAGGATGGGTCACCGGTTCTACTCAGATACCACAAGTAAAGGCTAGTGCTAACTACTTAGCAGCCAAGGGCTGAAGAAATGGTACAATAGCTAATTGTTATTTAATGGCATTTTGAGTAAAAACAAAACTTGCTTTAAAAACCCTCCTGTTACTGGATTTCTTGTTGTGGCTCAGCAGGTTAAGAACCCAGCTAGTGTCCATGAGGATGTAGATTTGATATCTGGCCTCCCTCAGGGCTTTAAGGATCCAATATTGCCATGAGCTGCAGCACAGGTCACAGATGCAGCTTGGATCCAGTGTTGTCATGGCTGTGCTGTGGACCACAGATGCAGCTTGGATCTGGCATTGCTGTGGCTACAGCGCTGGCCTCCAGCTGCAGCTCTGATTTGACTCCTAGCCTGGAACTTCCATATGCTGCAGAAAGAGAAAGAAAAAAGGAAAGAGGGGAGGAAGGGTGGGAGGGAGGAAAGAAGGAAGGAAGGAAGGAAGGAAGGAAGGAAGGAAGGAAGGAAGGAAGGAAGGAGAGGAAAGGAAAGAAAGCCTCCTGTTACCAAACAAAATAACATGGGTAACATCTTGGCTTCTAACTTCCTAAACCCTTTTCTTTGTAATTGAATTAATTTTTTTTATCTTTTTCTTTTTTTTCCTTATTTGCAATTTTTATTTTTCTATAATAAACATGTATTACTTTTTAAATAAAAATAAAGCAACAGAAATGTAAAAGAGTTTAAAAAAAAAATAAAAGCCCTCCTGACTTCTGGTCTCTCAATTGTGAACCTTTTACTCACCACCTTTTCAAAAGAACCTATTCATGAACTTGGCCTTGGCAAAGAGAAGGCAGTCTCCCCAAATCCTTAGCCATGCACTCCTCTAAGACGGAAGCCCGGCAGGATTTACAGACCAGTGGATTAGCTTCTGCAGCCCTTTAGGGTACTCTCCTAGTCCCCTGGTAACAAACAAACCGTTGTCTATTCAGCATGAGGTTTAGACCATTCTCAAGATACAGGCCCTCCTTCTCATCTCACAGGAGCCTGGGACATCCTATGCAGACAAGGGTTTCTCTGAGGGAGCCTCTCACCAGGAACCCCATCCTTCTTCCATATTATATCTTCCCCAGACTCCAGGAAAAGCCATCACATCAATCGAGAAAAGTCTCTTCAAGGTGATGGCTGAATGTTGTTTTCTAAACATTGCTTTATTCGGTTTTTTTTTTTTTTGACAGCTTTGTGCTTTTTATCATTAAAAGTGCAGTATCATCTAAATAAACATGAAGAGTGACATTTCTAAAAAAATGATTGCCGTTCAGGGATAGTGCTATTAATTTTCAAAGGTTATTACTTCAAAAAACACCCTTTTAACACACGGTATTAAACAGCGCAAAGCTTAGCATGTCAACAGGCTTTGGTTCTGGGGCCTCAAAAAGAATCTCTTGTGCCTAGAGCAGCCTGGCTGCACCTCCAGCCCTCTCCATGTCAGCACTGCTGGGAGCAAAGCCCAGGGCCATGGCCAATGGCCTAGCAAGAAAAACTGGATGCTCTCGTTCTCCACATACCACAGAAAGAAAGCCACAGTTTTATGTTTGTTTTTAAAGGATATACTTTTATCACATGTGTCCCCAACTTCTGGCTCCATTTGGCCAGAGGCCAAGCCCAGTATCTTTGATGGAGGAGCAGTGAACTTGAGAACCATCTGGAAATCCAGCCCCCACAAGACATCAAGGAGACCTTTCTGTTATAGCCCATATTCAAGCATCATGGTAGATTAAAAAGCCCATAAATCAAAGTCCAAAATAGACCAGTCATAGCCCAATTTACTGGCAGGCTGTATTCTGTACCTTCCAGATGCACTGGCCTCTGGGACTGAAGCCAACATAAAAAGACCATTCCATAGGAAGGAAGACCGGCTTGGCTAAGAGACAAGAATGTGGTATATTGGTGTTTGGCACCAGAATGTGCCTTAATTTTAGCCATAGTAAATAGGAGCATCACCCTATTGCTTAAATAGCTAGTAAATGGAGTAACTGAAATGAACCTGCATGTTAAAAAGGAAAAATTATCGAGTACCAATTCTACTTTCATTGTTGCATACACCACTTAGAGAAGGTAGTCTTGCTGGGGCTTATCTATTATGCAACCAGTAAGATCCAGGAGGGGCCAGAGTGAAGGAGAATCAAAGGTACTTTTCCCAAAGCCCAGATATGGCATTCTGGAGATAATGCCTGGTATATTCCAGAGCACTGCTCTATACCAATCAGGAAATTACTGTTATCATCATACATATTGCCAACAAAACCAGACTCCCTCATCTCTTCTCACTTCAATTTGACCTTGTGGTTTCGGCAGGAAGAGACCAACAGTAAGTCCAAATGCAGCAGAGGTGGTATGGAAAATAAATGTTGTCTCCAAGACATACACAATTAACGTTAATCTAGAACACCGACGATCTAGATTTAACAGTTTTGAAAATTTATCAGGATTCCCCACCCCCACCCCATGAAGAGGAAAATTCCCTTCAAATTTCCCAGGAAGAGCTTGACAAATGCAGATGTAGAGTCATTAACCACAGCGCCATGATGGGAACCCAGAACACAACCCTTTAAAAATGGATAACTTAGGGAATTCCCATTGTGGGGCAGCAGAAATGAATCCTACTAGTATCCATGAGAATGCAGGCTCGTTCCCTGGCCTACCTCAGTGGGTTAAGGATTTGGCATTGCCATGAGCTCTGGTGTAGGTTGCAGACACGGCTCAGATTTTATGTTTCTGTGGCTGTGGTATAGGCTGGCAGCTGTAGCTCTAATTCGATCCCTAGCCAGGGAACTTCCATATGTCATGGGTGCAGCCCTAAAAGAAAGGAAGGAAGGAAGGAAAGGAAGGAAGAAAGGAAAGGAAGGAAGGAACAGCTCAGAGATTTAAAAAAATGCTGTCAAAAAAATCAATGCTACAACAACAGTTTGATCACTGGTGCTAATAGTGAAAGCCATACAACATTCACAGGTTGACATTTTCGTCACGTTAGGGAACATCAAACCTGATCCGCGCATCAGCCATTTTTTGCAATTGCTCTTCAGTCTGAGAATGTCACTTGAGAGTCAGTTACATTGGCAAAGACACAAGTCTTTTCAAGGCTGAGCTCCAGCGCTGAAGGCTGACATAATGAATGTCTCTGAAGGTGGCTGAACTCACTCTCCGGGACCAGACTGCAGGGGCTCAGTGCCAAGTGTCAGTTTCAAAGCTTTGCATACACATGATTTGATTCCAACACATGATTTGGTCTTAGATTAAAGATGCTGGTTGCATATTTTCTCATGCTCTACTATGAGCTCATCTGTTGCCTACACTGGCCATCAGAAGCAAACATCACCAAAATAAAGAGTCCTGGGGTCTGCTACTATTTTTTTTTTTTTTGGCTTTTTGTCATTTTAGGGCCACACCCACGGCAAGTGGAGGTTCCCAGGCTAGGGGTCTAATCAGAGCTGTAGCCACTGGCCTACGCCGCAGCCACAGCAATGCAGGATCCGAGCTGCGTCTGCGACCTACACCACAGCTCATGGCAACGCCGGATCGTTAACCCACTGAGCAAGGCCAGGGATCGAACCCGCAACCTCATGGTTCCTAGTCGGATTCATTAACCACCGCGCCATGACGGGAACTCTAGATACTGATTTAATAATTACTCTGAGCGGCTCAAATCATCTCTGCTTCTAGATTTTCTCTGAGGGCTTTATACTCAGTAATGCCCGAGACCACTTTCTGTTTTAAGATTCTTTGTTTAGGAACTGGCAATAAAAAGGGAAATGTATATTGAAAGACTGATCATTTGACCTCAGATTATTTCAAAATTCCTTTAAATGATGACATAAGAAATTTCTGACTTTTTGTGTGTCTTTTTGCCTTTTCTAGGGCTGAACCCACGGCATATGGAGGTTCCCAGGCTAGGAGTCTAATCGGAACTGTAGCCGCTGGCCTATGCCACAGCCACAGCAATGTAGGATCCGAGCCACGTCTGCAACCTACACCACAGCTCACGGCAATGCCAGATCCTTAACCCACTGAGTAAGGCCAGGGATTGAACCCTCAACCTCATGGTTCCTAGTCAGATTCGTTAACCACTGAGCCATGATGGGAACTCCTGACCTTTTTTTTTTAAACCGTGAAGGAAATGCCTACATTTGAATAAAGGCAACATCAAGAAAAGCAGGACACATAAGGACAGAGACCAGCCACAATAACATTATTCGAGCCCCTACATGCAACTATTGCTGAAGCAGATGTGCTTCAGGACCTTTCAGTTACATGAGTCAATAAATTTCCTTTTATGCTTATGTGCATTTACAGGTTGAGTCTGTAGTCATTCAAAACCAGATGATTCCCGACTAAGAAACAGAATGTGCAATCTTTACGACCTCTAAAGAGTGTACATTATTTATCATTTTAGGTACCAGATTTAATATACGTCAACCTCAGTAACTTGATCGTTACAGAAGAAGTGGACTTTGTGAACAACCCTCTTATACTGAAATCTGCATTTGCCTAGATTAGTCTATAATCCAGTAGAAAGAAATGTGTATAAGCGCAACTGAAGGAAAAAGGAAAATATAAACAAGGAGGTAGAGTTAACTAAAGAGATGAATTAGTGAACGCCTCACTCTAAAAGCCCTGGACCAGTCACACAGAGGCACTGGCCAAGACTGCTGAGGCCACTTCCGTGCCCTGGGATCCAGGTGGTCGCACTGAATAGCCAAAGGCAGATGGAGGCAGAAAGCAAAAGCACCCAATCTCTCAGTGACTGCCAAATGGCAAGCCTGGGACGCCAAAATATACCCAGCAAGTTTAGGGAATAAAACCAGGCTAGAACCACAGCAAAATACAATTCAGAGGGACTGAGTCGAGAAGTCCAGAATATTAATTCAAAATAGCACCAGCCACTCTAACCCTGTTTAAGGGGGTTCCTGTCTCACGGTGCACAGGGTCAGCCTGGAAAGAGGCTCCAGGTGGACAACAGGCTGTGTACCTTCAGAGTTAGGAAGGAAAAGAAAGGAAAAAGGAAAGGGGACTAGAAAAGGAAAGAAGACGGAACAGGAAAAACAAGAGATACAGTGCTTAAGACCAGAGCATTCACATTTGGGTTTAACTTCTTCGTGTGAGGCTTCTTTTCTTCTTCCCCCCTCCCTTTTTCTTTTCCTTTCTTTTTGCTTTTAACAGTTTTATTGAATTACAGTGTACATACCATAAATTCACACATTTCAAGTGCACCAATTAGTGACTTAACTTACCCAATGCTACAGCTGTCACCATACACAGTTCTAGAACACTCTGATCTCTCAGTAAGAGCCTTCACATTCACATATTCTTAATCTCCAACCCCACTCTTGGCTCCAGGCAACCATGCTTTTCTGTCTCTATAAATATATCTCTTTTCTATCTCTACAAATCTGCCCTTTCTGAACACCTCACATAAATGGAATCATACCATATAAGGTCTCTCATTTAGCATCATGTTTTTGAGACTCATCCATCGTCTATGGCTTAGCAAATGTCAGAAGTGGGCCCCCCCTTTTTTGAAGAATAGTTCATTGTAGGTATGAGACTGACTTTTTTTTTAAACCATTTTATTTTTTTCTTTTCTTTTTACAGCTGCACCTGTGGCATATAGAAATTCCCAGGCAAGGGGCCAAATCAGAGCTGCAGCTGCAGGCCTACACCACAGCCTCAGCAACCTGGGATCCAAGCCACATCTGTGACCTTCACGGGAGCCTGCACCAATGCTGGATCCATAACCCACTGAGCAAGTCCAGGGATCAAACCCACATCCTCATGGACACTATATCAGTTTCTTAACCCACTGAGCCACAATGGGAACACAGAGGCTTATTTTCATAAGCCATAGTTTCCTCACCTATAAAATAGGGATAAGAATAATAGAACCAATTTGATAGAGTATTACAGTGATCAATGAAATAGTGCATATTAAGATTATTTAGCACAGTAACAGGTACCCAGCACACACAATTAATCATAAGAAGCTACAGTAGTAACAGAGAGTAAAGCATTGCTATTTCAACCATCTTAGTTCTCTGACTTTTATACATATCCCCTTCCTCCTCCTTGCTATTCAGGGAAGAAAAGGAAGGTACATTTGCCTGCATATTTATAGAAAAGGACAGGAGAACAAAAGCTAAGTGAGTACCTCTGGCCACAAACCTCTGGGTGGAATGGGGAGGAGTGCTTTGGCACAGACAGCTAACGAAATGCAGCATCTCCTAAAGAGCATCACTCCAACTGTCAGCAAGCCTATTGCTTCTAAGAATATCTGGGGGAAGATGGCAGAATTGAGTCCATAATGCACAGCTTCACTTTCAAAAAACTGGGATGATAATGATGCAGGAGAAAGCTCTGTAAGTAGGAATAATGGTGTTGAGAGTGAGAAAGGGAACAAATAACAAGTGAATTGGAAAATGCTACCCCAATCGTGCTGTGTACTCGGTGCTGTAAGGTCTCTCCCAGGGAACTGCCGAGGCAGCCCTGCTCCAGCTACTGAAACTCAGGCAGGACAAAGGAAAGAGACTACTCATTGTCAAGAAACATCCTGCAGCTTTGACTACCTGCCCAGACTTCCCTCCCTTTCATGGAACTGACTCCAAAAATACACTTTTTGAAGTTCAGAACTTTAAAGTTTTTCGTCATTGCCGCCAGCAGAAATGCATTAACCAAATACAGAATTGTGCATGGAGAAATGAATTCTAGGCTCCCAAACAGGCAAACTATTGACACTATTCTTTGCTTGGGATCCCAGAGAAGGAAGATCCAGAGAGACCTATAGCTGAAGTATATCTAATGCAGCTGGATCTTCAGAAGAGTAAATAGCCAAGTTATGAGTGTGGGATTTTAGGTACAGAAGACCATTATATGCTGAGTAAATGCTCCTGAAATAGCAAATATCCAAACCAAAATTTGAATTTCAATTAGAGAACAAAGTTACTAGAAAGATTCTCAGAAGCTTCTATCCTTCCATTTAATAGCTAGAAGGAGGAGGAGGAGGGAGAATAGAAAGAAACACATACACACATACACCCATGATCATAGCATGGTAGATAAGGTCCTTTCATCATTGATTTAATCTAAAATAAAGAAGGAACTATAGTTTCAAAGCCTACACAGTCTTTATTATTGGTTCAACAGATGGCGTTTGTGTTTAGTCAAAATAAACACTTCAGTGAAGTTTCTTTCAACCCACAAAGTCAAAGCAGGAGCCTAATCTGAGATCAAGGTTAGAAATTAAACTGCTCTACCTAATGAAGTGTTGAGTCTTCTTTTGGCACTTGAGGGAGTAAGGAGTCTAGGGACCCAAGAATGAAAACAGAGGGATGTAAGGAAAGATAATTCCAGAAGAGTCACTCTCAACCAGGTAGATTTGACTCCCATGGGACATTTGCCAATACCTGAAGACATTTACTTGTCACTGCTTGGGGGAGAGGTACAACTGGAATCTAGTGTGTGGATTCCAGGGATGCTGCTAAACATCCTACAGTGCACAGGTCAGCTCCCGGGACAAGAAGTTATCCCACCCCTAATGTCAGTAGGGCCTAGTTAAGAATCCTGCTCTAGAAGAAAAGAAAAAGGAACATGTTACCAACTGGAAAAGTCAGGGATGAGAGAAATTCACAGGGACCAAGGGAAGCACAAGGAAGTTTTTTTATTTTTTTAATTACTCAATAAATTTTATTACATTTATAGTTGTACAACAATCATCACAACCCAACTTTATAGTATTTCCATGCCAAACACCAGATGAATCCCCCTACCCCCCAACCAGTCTCATTTTGAAAGCATAATTTTTTCAAAATCTGTCAGTATCTCTTCTGCAAAGAAGTTCATTGTGTCCTTTTTTTAGATACCATATGTTAAGTGATAGTATTTGATGGTGGTGTCTTATTGTCTGATTGACTTCACTTAGCATGATAATTTCTAGGTCCATCCATGTTGCTGCAAGTGCCATTATTTCTTTCCTTTTGATGGCTGAGTAATATTCCATTGTGTATATGTACCACCTTCTCTATCTACTTCTCAGTCGATGGACATTTAGGTTGTTTCCACATCTTGGCTATTGCATATAGTGCTGCAATGAACACTGGAGTACATTTGTCTTTTCAAGTCATGGTTTTCTCTGGATAGATGCCCAGGAGTGGGACTGCTAGATCAAATAGTACTTCTATTTGTAGTTTTCTGAGGAATCTCCATACTGTTTTCCACAGTGGTTGCACCAATTTACATTCCCACCAACAGTGCAATAGGGTTCTCTTTTCTCCAAACCCTCTCCAGCATTTATTATTTGTAGACTGTTTTGATGATGGCCATTCTGGCTGGTGTAAGGTGGTATCTCACAGTGGTTTTGATTTGCATTTCTCTAATAATGAGTGATGCTGAACATCTTTTCATGTGTTTTTTGGCCATCTGTATGTCTTCTTTGGAGAACTGTCTGTTTAGATCTTCTGCCCATTTTTTGATGGGGTTGTTCATTTTTTTTGGTATTGAGCTGCAGAAGGTGTTTTTAAATTTTATAGATTAATCCCTTGTCAGTCACTTCATTTGCAAATATTTTCTCCCATTCTATGTGTTGTCTTTTCATTTTGTTAATTAAGTCCCATTTGTTTGTTTATTTTTCTTTTTATTATCATTACACTAGGAGCTGGATCTGAGAAGATATTGCTGTGGTTTACGTCAGAGAGTGTTCAGCCTATGTGTCCTCTAAGAGTTTTATAGTCTCTGGTCTTATATTTAGATCTTTAATCCATTTTGAGTTTATTATTGTGTATGGTGTTAGGAAATGTTCTAATTTGATTCTTTTACATGCAGCTGTCCAGTTTTCCCAGCACCACTTATTGAAGGGACTGTCTTTTCTCCATTGTATATTCTTGCCTTCCTTGTCATAGATTAGTTGACTGTAGGTGCAAGGGTTTAATTCTGGACCCTCTATCCTTTTCCACTGATCTATAGTTCTGTCTTTATGCCAGTACCACATGGTTTTGATGACTGTAGCTTTGTAGGATAGTCTGAAGTCAGGAAGTCTGACTCCTCCAGCTCCATCTTTCTTTCTCAGGATGACTCTGGGTGTTTTGTGCTACCAAACTTTAGAATATTTTGTAATAGTTCTGTGAAAAATGTCCTTGGTAATTTTTTTTTTTTTTTGGTCTTTTGTCATTTTAGGGCCGCACTTGCAGCATGTGGAGGTTCCCAGGCTAGGAGTCTAACAGGAGCTATAGCTGTCAGCCTTCACCACAGCCACAGCAACACGGGATCCGAGCCGCATCTGCAACCTACACCACAGTTCACGGCAACGCTAGATCCTTAACCCACTGAGCAACGCCAGGGAATGAACCCGCAACCTCATGGTTTCTAGTCAGATTCATTAAGCACTGAGCCACAACAGGAACTCTGTCCTTGGTAATTTGATATGGATTGCATTGAATCTGTAGATTGCCTTGAGTAGTATAGTCATTTTGATAATGATTCTTCCAATCCAAGATGATGGTATGTTTTTCCATCTTCTTGTGTCATCCTTGATTTCTTTCAACAGTGCCTTATAGTTTTCAGAGTACAGGTCTTTTGTCTCTTTAGGTGGGTTTATTTATAAGTATTTTATTCTTTTTGATGCAATGGTAAATGGAACTATTTCCCTAATTTCTCTTTCTGATTTTTCATTGTTAGTATATAGAAATGCAATTGCTTTCTTTGTATTCGTTTTGTATCCTGCGACTTTGCCAAATTCTTTGATGAGCTCTAACAATTTTCTGGTAGCATCTTTATGATTTCCTAGGAATAGCATCATGTCATCTGCAAATAGTGATAGTTTACATCTTCCTTTCCAATTTGGATTCATTTCTTTTCCTTCTGATTGCGATTGCCAGGACTTCCAAAGCTATGTTGAATAGTAGTGGTGAGAGTAAACATCCTTGTCTTGTTCCTGATCTCAGCAGGAATTCTTTCAGCTTTTCACCACTGAGGATGATGTTAGCTGTAGGTTTGTCATATACGGCCTTTATTATTGAGGTAAGTTCCCTCTATGCCCACTTTCTGAAGGGTTTTTATCAGAAATGGGTGTTGGATTTTGTCAAAGGCTTTTTCTGCATCTATGGAGAGGATCATATGGTTTTTATTCTTCAGTTTGTTAATGTGGTGAATCGCAGTGATTGATTTGCAGATGTTGAAGAATCCTTGCATCCCTCGGATAAACTCCACTTGATCATGATGCACAGCCCTTTTAATGTATTGTTGGATTCAGTTTGCTAGTATTTTGTTGAGGATTTTTGCATCTATGTTCAGTGAGATTGGCCTGTAATTTTCTCTCTCTTTTTTTGGTATCTTTGTCTGGTTTGGGTATCAGGGTGATGGTAGTCTCATAGAATGAGTTTGGGAGTGTTTCTTCCTCTGCAATTTTTTTGGAATAGTTTCAGAAGGATAGGTATTAGCTCTTTGCTAATATTTTTGATAGAATTCACCAGTGAAGCCGTCTGGTCCTGGCCTTTTGTTTGTTAGAAGCTTTTTAATCACAGTTTCAATTTTATTACTTGTGATCGGTCCATTCATTTTTTCTGTTTCATTTCAGTTTAGTCTTGGAAAAGTGTACTTTTCTAAGAATTTGTCCATTTCTTCTAGGTTGTCCAATTTTATTGGCATATAGTTGCATGTAGTAGTCTCTTATGATCCTTTGTATTTCTGTGATGTCTGTTGTTACTTCTTTTTCATTTCTAATTTTATTAATTTTAGTCCTCTCTTTTCTTAAGTCTGGCTAAGGGTTTATTAATTTTGTTGATCTTTTCAAAGAGCTATCTTTTAGCTTCAGGACGATTTAATGGCATCTATTCAAAGTTATTGCTCTTGCCATTTCCTTTATGTTACATTCTATTACACATAGCCTTGTGGAACTGATGCTTTGGAGAGTAAGGAAGAGCTACTATCATCAGGGAGCAGAAAGAGGAGAACAAGGTGTAATGGCCAAGACCAATGGTGATGCTTAAACCAGGAAAGAAAAGAGGGGGTGTCAGCAGGGGCCAGCTATTTGTTCTCACCTTGGCACTCTCCTCAATTATCAGGGAGGAGGTAGAAGCCTCCGGTCATCTCTCTCTTCTGGTGCCTAACACACCATCTGTGCATGTAAAGCATCCTCACAACTGCAGGTTGGACTTTTCACTACTACATACAATTATGATAGTTTACTTCAATTATTATTATTTGTTTTCTTTGTTACTTTTGCATGCTTACTGAAAACAAGAAGTTACCAACCTAAATTGACCAAAGACATGAGAAAATCTAGACACAGGATCAGTGGACCTCTCTCAACTTTCAAAATCCCCCTGCCAAATTTTTCAAGCACCTACATATGCTTGAAAGACAAGACATGGCACTTGGCACTCTTGATCTTCAGGACAAGAGTGTGACATCCATATAAGCATTCCCATTTTACTGATAAGAAAACTGAGCTTTGGAAAGACAAAGCTACTTTCCAGGGTTACACAGTTTGAAAATGTTTGAGCCAGGCTTGAAAGCTGGTCACCTTGACTTTAAGGACTGAGGAACAAGTTATGGTGGAACTGTTATAGCAAGCGGAAAAGAAATGAGTAGCTAACAATAAACAGCTGATCAATATTATCAGTTCACATAAATGTGAATTAGAATTAACATTTTAAAATCTATTAACAGATGTGAAAAATCATAAGGGTTAAGGAAGTATAAACTGAAATTTACTTATAGGAAAGCAATTTGGCAATAACGAATGATGGTAAGGTTCCCACTATCTGACCAAGTAATTCTTATTCTAAAGAAATAACACAAACTGAAGGCAGAGTCACAAATAAATATGGGGTTGTTTAATAGAACAAGGAAGAGAAATCTGAATATCCTAAGGAAATAAATTTTAGCATATCCATTAAATAGAATTGAATGCATTTAAAATATTTAATATGGAAAGTGCTTAAAATATCAAAATAGAAAGGCCTATACAAGGATATCTTTCCCATGATAACAATTTCAGTATCTTAAGGAATGACTATAAGACATGCCCATTTTTTTTTTTGCTGCATCACATGATAGTTTTATTTGCAATTTTTCTCAGAGAGTTTACGAGTTTACATTTCCACAAATATTAAGCTAGAATTCCCTTTTCTCCACATCCTCTTATGCATTATCTTTTGTCATTTTGATCAAAGCCATTCTAACAGGTGTGAAGTGGTATCTCACTGTGGTTTTGATTTGCATTTCCAACTGATAAGTGAAGTTGAACACCTTTTCTTAGATCTGGTGGCCATTTGTATGGCTTCTTTGGAAAAGTATCTATAGTCAGGTTCTTTGCCCATTTTATTTTTTTACCTTACCTATTTATGTATTAGTTGAATACTATTACATTTGTGATGAAGAAACATTCATATACGTGTAATATAAACAGTATACAATAACTAATTCTATCTCATCCAGATAGCCAATTTTCTTTTAAATACCTTTCTATATTTAAAATTTTCTACAAAAATCTATACCTTGCATTATAATTGTAAACAAAATGAAAAACAGGAAGACCTAGATGTTACAATAAGCTGCAAAAACAATTTCATAAATGATGACTGGGCTGAGTGATAGTAGACAAGAAATGAAGACCTTCAACAACAAAGGATTTTATTTGGCCAAACGACTCCATGGTAACACCCCTACAAACCAGAACCACCTGCAGGGTATCAAATATACCCAAAAGACTGACAGTGCTTCCATGGTGAATGCTAAAGCCCTAGGAAAAGAGCAGGGCTCACCCATATATGTGAAATTGGGCAGAACATAAGTTAGTAGAAGCCAGGATGGCACTGGACAGCGTAAACTTTGAGAAACAGAAAGAAATCACTTTTGCCCTCAAAAGGAGTAGATTACTTACCACCTCTGGTGGTCTGCATCAAAATTATGAGTCACTTGACATTTCTATTAATAAAGTGTTCCTTACTTCCATACAGCAAGAGCACCTTGGGTAAATGCTTAAAATAGGAGTCAGCTGGCTTATTTCTATAAAGAGCTAACTAGTAAATATTTTAGGCTTTGCAGGCTATATGGTCTCTATTTCAGCTACTCAGCCCTGCTACCGAGGTGTGAAAGCATCCAGGAAACAAAACAAATAAGTGGGTGTGGCTGCAGTCCCAAAAAACTAAATTTACAAAAATACTCGTTGGCTAAATTTGGCCTGCTGTCCATAGTTTGCTGATTTCAAGACCCTAAGCACGGCCAGCAATGCTTGCTATTGTGGCTTTTTCCATTGGTCATTCTTCCTCACATTAAGGCACCAGAGTTTAAATTTGGTGCATAATGTGATCATTTGGGGAAAGAGCTGGATGGGTTCTATGTAAATACAAAAATATGCTCCTTTTACAGCATTTGGGAAACCAAACAGATGGCAGAGAGTGTTAGACCCTCTTCAAGTTGCTCCCAAATCTAGTGGGGGACACACTGATAAACATAAAATCCTTGACTCCTAGTGATTATTGACTAGTGGAGTGAGCATCACAGACTGGTGGGAAGAGGGGCCAGAGATTAGGGATCCAGGAGTGACAGATGGGCAGTCTTTGAGTGGAGTCTTTTGGGATTGTGAATAAAAAACATTGCCTGCCGGCTCAGTAAACAAAGGATGTTGAAGCCATCAATCCACCATATTATAGCTTCCCCAAAGGTGAGTCCTGAAGGAACTCAGGGTGGAAACAGGATGCTGGTCATCTAGCAGTCAACTGCTGCAGCCACCTGGATGGTGCATCCTGAGGATATTCAGGATGAGAAAGCACAGAATGCTGGCCCCAGAGACCTGAGCTACACATCAAAAGGAATGATTTCAGTAAACCCAGACTCTTGCCTCTTCCCATACATAGAAAGAGGGATGAGTTCATTAACTCTAGATATCTGATTTTCATTAATTAACAGTCATCTTCTGACATTCCCACTATATGGTCTATGCTGCAAAAACTCCTATATATCCTGGCTCCCCCCTTGCCTCTTCAGAGAATTCTCTCAGCATTATCTGAGATACTGTGCCCCAGGCTTACTGTGTCCTCAGTTTTGTCTGCCAAATAAAACACAACTCTCAAAGTTTACCTTGTGCATTGTTTTTCAATTGACAGATAAAAACCAAAACCACAAGCCATGCCTTGATTAGGCACATAGCATTCACTTCATCTCTCGCTCCAAACAAAGTCCAAAGACCTGACAATGTTGAATTTTACTTGAGCTCTACAAAACCATGCAAGTTAAGAAATGGCCCTTTGTGTTCAGAAATCAGCTTACTACAGAGAACTGCCCTTCCTCTGGGACCTAGAAAAAACTCATGGGTGTCCCCCAGGTTTTGTTTGGTGAGGCCAGGCACAAACCCTCCCAATTTCTATCCTTTGCCTCATTAATACAAACCGAGCTGTTTATCTGTACTTTTCAGAGCAAAATAAAATAAAATAAATAAGTAAATGCTTATTAACCAAGTTTTGGTTAAGCTTCCCTCACTCTTCCAGGCACCTGAATTCTGGCCCACCCTCACCGTGAATTAGCACTCAGCCCCTCTGGAGAATAGGCAGGCTCAGGATACCATTCTCCCATCAGCTCTCTGATCACACAATCCTTTCCTCCCACTCTGCCAACACCTGTCTCTGTGTTGCCTTGTTTACTCCTCTACAAAAGAAAATACTTTTACGCCTCATTTTTGAAATGTGAAGGTTTTATGATCACAACATTATCGCTGCTACAATAGTCCCTTTCTGCCTTGTACTAATCCTCTTGTGTTAGTCTCTCCTTACTGAGTCTGGACCAGCTTTTCTTTGACAGGCTTTACAGGAGATGGTTGCTATGGGCTCTGCCATGGCTCCATCTCCCTCTCCCTCCCTCCGTATCTTCTCCCTCCCATTCCACCCAAGCCTCACTACCTTCCTCAAACTCCAAACATGTTTCCATTCCAGGGTCTCGGGACTTTACCTTGAAACTGATGTAACCTACAACTCTGAGTTACTTCCTCACTTCATTCCAGCATTTATTCAATTGCTAGCCTACTGGAGAGGCTTTGCCTGAGACCGCTCTATAAAATAACAACTCCGTCTCTTTCCTAATTCCATACTACTTATCTTTTTTCCTTGTGTTCACCTCAGCCTGAAATAGATTTGTTTACTGTCTATCTCCCAGCACTTAGGATATAAACTCTAAAGGACTGTGCCTTCTTTGTTCACCGCTGTACGTTCAGTGCTTAAAACATGGCCTGGGATGGGACAAGTTCAGCTGTTAGTAAATACCTGGCGGAGTTCCCATCTTAGCTCAGTGGAAAGGAATCTGACTAGCATCCATGAGGATGCAGGTTCGATCCCTGGCCTCGCTCAGCAGGTTATAGGATCAGTCGTGGCCCGGAGCTGTGGTGTAGTTCGCAGACACGGCTCGAATCTGGCACTGCTATGACTGTGGTGTAGGCCAGTGGCTATAGCTCCTGATTCGACCACTAGCCTGGAGAAACTCCATATGCTGTGTGTACAGCCCTAAAATGACAAAAAAAAAAAAAAGGTAAATATCTGGCTAAAGTAAAATAAAACCTACTAGTGACAATTATTGAACACTTTCTAGATATTAGTGCCATGCTATGATTTGTCTCACAATAATCTGTCAAGTTTGAGATTATCATCTTTTACAAAATGAGGACACTGAATTATTAAGATTCACTAAAACACCCACATTTTTACCCTTAGGATGCACTCAGGCTAGAATGCAAACTGACCCCCAAACTTTTAAAATTTTTACTGTAATATAGCGAGTTCCAACCTAAGCTTCTATTGCCGCTACAAAGCAACTGCCTGCAAAGCAAAGCAGAAACAATCCAGAGCATCATTTCTCTTTGGCATCAAGAATAACAGTCTGTGGGAGAACCTAAAGGAATAAGGGGGATTTGTCACCCTTCAGCTGTCCCCAGGAGCATACCAGCAACTGGGGGTCTATAATAGCCAGAAGCTGGCCACTCCAGCTCATCACCACTACTCAGGTGTTGAGAGAAACAGAGGCTGGAGCAGTGAGATCATAAGCATCCCCCCCCCTTTTTTTGGTCTTTTTTTAAGGCCACAGCTCGGCATATGTAGGTTCTCAGGCTAGGGGGTAAATCGGAGCTGTAGCCACTGGCCTATGCCACAGCAACGTCAGATCTGAGCCGAGTCTGCAACCTACACCACAGCTCATGGCAACGCCAGATCCTTAACCCACTGAGCGAGGCCAGGGATCAAACCTGCATCCTCATGGATGCTAGTCGGATTCATTCCCACTGAGCCACGATGGAAACTCCTGCAAGGAGCTTTATTGACCAACAGAGTTGGCCGGGAGTACTGAGCAGAAAGGACCCAGGCCCCCAGCCATTGGGGCAAGGACTTTTTTATAGTTAGGGTTTCGTGTGATAGGCCACGCAAGGAGAAAGGGGATGGGGGCTTGGGAAACAGGGAAGGAGGATTTAGGTCATTAAGTGTGAATTTTAACAGTCCTTTTGACTATTTATTTTGAGGTTTAACAGCTCCTTAAGTTATCTTGGTTTGGGGGCCTTCATCCCTGCTGGGGTCTATTTTTCCTGTTTGTTTGGTGTCTGGAGGCCGGGTGGAATCCTGGTGGTTTGGTTCTGTTACAACCTCCATTTGGTATTGTCCCTTCAGTTTATAGACAGCACCTAATGCTCAATAGTCAGCTGTGCCCACACACGGTGGAGACTAGATGTGTGTTGAATGAAAGTGCCGGTGCGGGTATGGAAGAGACATAACCACAGGAGGCGGAAGGGTACCCCTGAAACCAGGAAGAACCTGAGAGGGCTTACACTAGAGGTGGCATTTTAAAAGTCTCCCAGAAGAACAAGTCAAATCTGCATGTAGATGAGCAAGAGGAAAGGCCTTCTTGTCCCATTTGAGACTCAGCCTCAAGTCTCCTTGCCCACTCTGTCTCACTGTGTCCCAAGAACAGCCCCCAGCAGGGGGTGTTTCAACCTGACCTGCTATTTCATAGAGTTGCAAAAATTAATAATCAAGCTGGAGGTGTACCATGCGACACACTTGTTCCTCTCAAAACCAGGGCTAAATCTTAAAAGCAAAAATAGCAGGCATTGAATGTTCCTACCATTTCCCCAAGCATGCTAGGATTTTCCCTTTTTTTTTCCCCAGCCATGCACATGGCAGTTCCTTAGCTGGAGATTGAACCTGTGCCACAGCAGTAACAATGCCAGATCCTTAAACTGCTAGGCCACCAGGAAACTCCACAATGCCCTTTTTCTTTTTTGGTCTTTTACGGCTGCACCCATTGCATATGGAGGTTCCCAGGCTAGGGGTCAAATCGGAGCTGTAGCACCACTGGCCCAAACCACAGCCACAGCAACACCAGATCCGAGCTGTGTCTGTGACCTACACCACAGCTCACACCAACGCCAGAGCCTTAACCCACTGAGCAAGGCCAGGGATCGAACCTGCATCCTCATGGATACTAGTCAGATTCATTTCCACTGAGCCATGACGGGAACTCCTGAATTCTTAAATATATATTTTTTGGCTAAAAAATGTTTGTCAAGCATAGTAATGACCTAGGATTCACTACGCTCCTAATATGTGTCCAGTGGTGTATTAGTCATGTTACATGTGCCAATGCATTTACTTCTTACAGGAACTTCTGAGACAATGATTATGTCCATTTTCCCAAAACAAGACTGAGGCTCAAAGAGGTCCATCATCAATCAGTTATAAAACCGAGGTGCAGATTTAGGTCAGTCTGACTCTAATATTTCTTACTCTGTCAACTGTATTACTTTGCTTTCCACAACAAACTTTTTATCAGCTTTTTCACATTTTGTTCAATTAAGCACCCACACAGAAAAATGAAGCTCTGCCCCCAGGAAAGGGGTACACTCCAACAGCACTTTATTTAACATGGTAATCGGTGCATAACATTGCAGGTGTGTTTCTCCGTCACGAGTGCTGAAGATGAGAAAACAAACTAAGCAATTAAATCAATTAAGGCAGAAAGGAGAGGTAAAATAGTTGCCCTTTTAAAAAATATTGAAATCGAAAAAAAAAAAATGAGTTCCCACTGTGGCACAGCAGAAAGGAATCCGACTAGGAACCATGAGGTTTCAGGTTCAATCCCTGTCCTCCCTCAGTGAGTTAAGGATCCGGCATTGCCATGAGCTATGGTGTAGGTCACAGACTTGGCTCAGATCTGGTGTTGCTGTGGCTATGGCGTAGACCGGAAGCTGTAGCCCCGATTAGACCCCCTCACCCAGGAACCTCCATATGCCATGGGTGCAGCCCTAAAAAGGCAAAAGACATGGAGTTCCCGTCGTGGTTCAGTGGTTAACGAATCCGACTAGGAACCATGAGGTTGCAGGTTCGATACCTGGCCTTGCTCAGTGGGTTAAGGATCCGGCGTTGCTGTGAGCTGTGGTGTAGGTTGCAGACGTGGCTCGGATCCCGCGTTGCTGTGGCGAAGGCCGGCAGCTCCAGCTCCCGTTAGACCCCTAGCCTGGGAACCTCCATATGACATGGGTGCGGCCCTAGAAAAGGCAAAAAGACAAAAATAAAAATAAAAAGTCAAAAGACAAAAAAAAACTTAAAATTGATGTCCTAATGTACTTCCTTGCTGCTAATAAAGAGTGTGTCAGTGAACTGGGAAAATGGCCATCCATTTGCCTGTCCTGAATTTTCTAGATTTAGCTAATCTGCCCATTTCTCAACCTGGACAAAGGAAACCCTCAGTGTTATGTGACATGCCGTTGGTCACAGCCGATGGCCAGGATAGGCAACCAGACTCAAGCTGGGCTGAGTATATTTTCTCCAGAGAATGTGCTGGGCACAGAGTAAGAACACAAGGAGTCAGGGCAGCTATAGCCCATAGTACCCTCACACTGCACACCAACCAGTCTTCTTGGGAAGCAAGAACAAAGGAATCAATATACAGAATGAGACGTGGGAAACAGAAGCCAGACAGTCAAAGCCACTCCAAAGAGCCAGAGAGAGAATGGCTGACCGAAAATATAGAGTGAGAAATTTCTACTTCCGGGGAGGCCCAACTATTTCCTGACATTAAGTTCTCTGATATTCCACTGATATCTTACATTAAATATCCCTTTATTTAAGCCATGTTGAGGGGGCGTGCAGATAACGCTTTGGAGATATTGTGATACTGCAAGTTCAGTTTCAGACAACAGCAATAAAGTGAATATCTCAAAGAGATCAAAAATTAAACAAGGTTGACAAACCCCTGGCCAGGATCACTAAAAAGAAAAGAGAGGGGACCCAAATAAACAAAACAATAAAAAAGGAGACATAATTAATACTGCAGAAAGTTTTTTTAAAAAAGGAAATTTGACAATTTAGAAGAAATAGACAAGTTCCTAAAAACACATAACCCACTAAAGTTGAGTCAAGAAGAAATAGATAACTTGAAGTGAACAGAATCTGTAATTTAAGAATACCCTATAAACAAGGGAGTTCCCATTGTGGCTCAATGGTTAGCAAACCCCACTAGGATCCATGAGGACGTAGGTTTGATCCCTGGCCTTGCTCAGTGGGTTAAGGATCTGGCATTGCTGTGAGCTTTGATGTAGGTCACATATGTGGCTGTGATCCTGCGTTGCTCTGGCTATGGTGCAGGCCAGTAGCTGTAGCTCTGATTTGATCCCTAGCCTGGGAACTTCCATATGCCATGGGTATGGCCCTAAAAAGACAAAAAACAAAACAACAACAACCAAAAAACTTCCTATAAGCAAAAGCCCAGGCTCAGATGACTTATAGGCAAATGATACACAAGATTCAAGGAAGAACTTTTACCAATCCTTATCAAACTCTTCCCAAAAATTAAAGAGGGAACACTCCCAATGACATTCTATGAAGCCACCATCACCATGATAACAAAACCAGAGAAAGACATCACCAAAAAAAAAAAAAAAAAAAATCATGGGCCAATATCCTTGATGAATATAGTATTTTTGATGAATATACACGCAAAAATTCTCAACAAAATATTAGCAAACTGAATTCAACAACACATAAGGATCGTACATCACAACCAAGTGAGATTTATCCCAAGTTCAAAGAGTCACAGGAATTTTTGGTTTCCCATTGCATACAGGAGTTTTGTTTATACCATACGGTAGTCTGTTAAGTGTGCAACAGCATCAAGTCTAAAAAAAACAATGTACATACCATAATTAAAAATACTGTTACAAAAAGATTATGACAGCATTTTTTAGTAAGAGTAACAGCAAAGATCACTGATCACAAGTCACCATACAAACATAACAGTGAAAGAGCTTGGAACATTGTGAGAATTACCAAAATGTAACAGAGACACAAGTGCGCAAATGCTGTTGGAAAAATGGGGCCCGTAGTCTGACTCTACATATGGTTGCCACAAACCTTTATTTTGTACCAAATGCAACATTGGCAAACTACAATAAACTGAGGTGCGTCTGGGAGTTCCTGTTGTGGCACAGCAGAAACGAATCCAACTAGGAACCATGAGGTTGTGGATTCGATGCCTAGCCATCAGTGGGTTAATGATCAGGCATTGCCGTGAGCTGCAGTGTAGGTCACAGATGTGGCTCAGATCCCACGTTGTTGTGGCTGTGGTGTAGGCTGGAGGCTGTAGCTCTGATTCAGCCCCTAGCCTGGGAATGTCCATATGCCTCAAGTGCAGCCCTAAAAAGCAAAAAAAAAGGTATGTCTGTATTACCTATTTCCCTTCTATTGTGTAAAGGTTATCCCCCAAATGCAGCAGGTTAAAGCAATCAGAATGCACATTTCTTGCAGTTTCAGAGAGGCAGAAATGCAGGAGCGATTTAGCTGAGTGGTTCTGACTCAGGCTGCAGTTCAGCTGTGCTGGGTCTCCAGTCACTTCAAGGCTTGACTGGAGCTAGGGAATCCACTTCTAGACAAGAGAGTACCTGGCTTCCAGCAGGGCTCTGCTCCTTCCTGGCTACCTCCCCCAGAGGGAAAGAAAAGCAAAAGAGGCTGCTGGGTTCCTACCCTGGCTTCTCCCTTATGACCGTGGGACCATGGCCAAGTCACTGAGCTGCTGGACTTTCGTTCCCTAATTTGAAGACCAGGTTAATGCAGTAGCAATTGCCTCTTAGAACAGGTGAGAGAACGCAATGAAATAGATACAGTGCTTACAACAGGACCTGGCACATAAACCGGACTTGACAATGTCAGCTGTTAACTGTTGTTTCCCGAATCTGCCTTTCACTCTGCAGCTTACCTCCTGTGCCAGAAATCTCAGAATCACAGAGCCAGAGGGATCATGTCCTCCCTCTCCCTTAAATACACATGAGGCACAAAGGATAATGTTATGTTTAGTAAACAAAATTTCTCAACCAGGGAGGGTCACACAAGGAGAGGCAAAAAGACCAGATAAGGCTGCTGCTGATTCTTCATCTGTACACAGCAAGCTCATAACTTCTTCATTCTTCGTTGCTCCAATGCAAAAGCCTTCACATGGCAAGGACTTGCAGGACCTGGCCTCAGGTCCTTCTCCAGCCTTCCGGGCAATTATTTCTCACATACATTAACTGAGAGCCTGGACTCCTTGACTTATTCTGAGCTCATGGCGGCTTTGTCTACACCTTCTCCCTTGAACTTCTGTTTCCTCTCCTTCCCACTTCCACCTTTCCAAATCCCATCCACTTCTCAACACCACCCGTGCCACAAAGCCTTCTCTGACCACGCGCTCACCAGTGGTTACTCCGGCTTCTGATTGCGTGTAATTCTCTAGGCTGTTTATTAATTCATTTGTGTACTCAGACTATTGTTGACAAGTTGTCTTTTTTTTTTCCTTTTTAGGGAAGAAAAAATCAGAACTCTACACCACACACAAAAATAGATTCCAGATGGATTAAAAAGCTAACTGGAGTGACTAGGCAATTCTACAGAGACAGCAAATAGATTAGTGGTGGCTTGAGGCCTCACTGGTTGGTGAGGAAATTAGGAGTGGCTGTCACAGATATGGCTCAGATCTGGCTTTCTCTTTGGGATGATAAAGTTGATTGTAATGGGGGGTTACACCACCCTATAAATATATTAAATCATTGAATGGTACACCTTAAGGAGAAAATTATATAGTAGGTTAATTTTGCCTTTATATTTTTTAAAAGTGTATTTCAATTCACAAAAGTACACTTACAATTTGCATATTTCATTCTCTGTGTATTACATCCTAATAACAAGTTTATTTTTAAAAAACTAACTGGATAAAGGGAGAACTAATAAAGTCCTATGAGACACCATGGAAAAATTGTTTTTATACTATTTGGATGCACAGAACCTTCGTCAGCATGACAAAGCACCAAAAGCAATAAAAAAAAAAAAAGGGACCTGTCATGTTTTATTAACCATACATAAATTTCCTGTCAGTCAATGACATCATAAAAACTTGAGGAGTTCCTGTTGTGGCTCAGTGGTAACAAACCCAACTAGGATCCATGATGACATGGGTTCAATCCCTGGCCTCTCTCAGTGGGTTAAGGATCTGATGTTGCCATGAGCTGTGGAGAAGGTCAGAGACATGGCTCAGATCTGGCATTGCTGTGGCCGTGGCTGTGGCATAGGCCCACAGCTGCAGCTCTGATTCAACCCCTAACCTGGGAACTTCCATATGCCATGGGTGTGGTCCTAAAAAAAGACAAAAAAGAAACTTGAAAGACCAGAGGAGAATATTTACTAAACATATATAAATTATATGTGTGCATATATGCATATATTTGTAACTTAAAAGGATTTAACATTCCCTATATAAAAAGTTCTTACAAATTAAAAATTATAAACAACCAAATATAAAATAAAAGAGGCAAAGACATGAACAAGGGATGCAAATGGCTGTGACCAAGACAAAGTGCCAGCTTGCAGCTGACGGGGAGGGATTCTGTCCTACAGTGTTACCCCATGCCTCCTCAGAAGTTAATATAGCACCTTACCCAGTGCAGTCCATGCATGTTTATCTAGGGCAGCATTTTTATTCCATTTCCCTCCAGTGTCAATCCACCTCATCTTTTTCATGCTAACAGATTTCTACATTCTCCATCTCTCCTTCTGTCACAGCAAACAGTCCTTTTTTAGTTTTTATTTGAAAGCAAAAACATTTTGTGTATATATGTTTTCAGGAAAACCCTTCTGTTTCGTATTTTTTTAAAATATGAAAATAAAAAAATGATTTTTCTTTTGCTATGTTGCTGCAGCTCAAGCTAACCTGTTTCCGTTCCACACTGAGTTATACGTGATCTGTGGAGAACAAGTGAGTAACATTTCAAGGGGGCGGGATGGGAACACAGGTTTTTCAGAGATTCCAGCCTCGGTGTAACACGCAAAATTATTATGCTTTCGGGAAACTCAAGTAATTGCCTTTGGCAAAAAGTATAATTTTCCATTTGCTAATGAAAATACTGAAACAGTCTAAGGTCCTAAATTGGCTTTCATGCCACGCTTCCCTGTTAAAAAGCATTTGAAAAAAATGCACACCGGTGGACAGAAGTAAAAGGAAAATCTTAGTCTTGGATTAGCCGCAAAAGCATGATGAGAGCTTATAAAGAATTGTGAGGTGATTTTTTTCTTCTGTGCTGAGGAATTCAAAGGAAAAAAAAAAAACTCTCAGGAAAGGAATTTCGCAGCAGTAGCTGAGTTTGAGGGAACTGTGGAAGTCACAGGTTGGAACCTCCAATTACCACCCCTTTCCCCACACACCATAGCCTACATTCAAAGGTCGATTTAGGAACCAACTGAAAATCTCACAGGCACCTTGGATACCACAGGTCAGAAGCTGGCCAAAAGCTGTTCCTCTTCCTGTGCTCCCTACAGCACCACAAACCCTATCGCCCAAGCTAGACTCCGGTCATCCTGAACCCCTCCCCCACCCCATCCCATCCCGCCAGCCACACACTGAGTCCTAAAGGGTCTGCCTACAAGACTTCTCAAATCCCTCAAGATTATCCTTCTCATTCCTATTCAGGCCTCATTGTTTCTCACCTGGACTTTTGCAGGGGTCTTCTAACCGTTCTACCTCCATACTGCTCCCCTCAGATCTCTTCTTACATAACCCCATCCTGTCCATCTGAAATGCAGATCCAACCAGGGCACTTCTAGTCAGTACCCAAAATCAGTCACTAACTTCCTGCTGGTTAATCATCCCAATGGCTACGGATCCCATTGGTTAAGCGTTCCACTGCCTAAGCATCATCTCAGCTCTTGGCATAACAATCCCTGCCCTCCAGAAACCACATCCCAAACCCTCTCCAGCCCCATTTCTCTCCTGCTTCCACGCAATGTATGCCCCATTTCTACAAATGATTTGGCACAGTAAACATTCTCCATGCTTTGCTAGGATCTGCCCTTGACAGTGGACAAACAAATGCCTAGAGTATAGCATTTCCCCATTGGACACATCCTTTTCAACCTTCAGTGCTCCCCCAGCCGTCCCACCGAACTTAGCTAGGTTTTCCCATGATGCCTGCCCCCACTTCTGTTATAGCACTCACTACATCTCATTCAGATAGCCTCTGTGTGCCTCCTTCCTCCACTTAGATCTTAAACAACTTGGGCAAGAGAATCTATCCTCATTGTCCTTGTACCCTCAACAGCTCCATAGGAGATTTGTAACGATTATGTATTAAGTACAACTAAACTAGCCAGGCATCTTCGTCCTCAACAGGTATTTAGAAAGCATTTTCTTGAGTAGGGAGACATTCTTCCTCCCCAGAAAGCAGAGCTCCTCACATTCCACCAAAGCAGGCTTGCCTACCTCCCCAAGAGGCATGTTCTTTCTAAAAGTATCACATTTGAGACCATGTCTTTATCACTGTCTTCCAAACCTGGCTGCCCATTAAAATTGTTTAGAGAGTTTTTAAAATATTCACAGTCCCAGGCCTTATCAATCCCAGATCAATGAAATCGGAATCTTAGGGGTGCTTCCCAAGCTACTTTGAAGAGGTTTCCAGGTGATGGTTTTGAGAAGTCAGAACTGAGAACCTCAGGTCTACCCTTAAAGTGAAATCATGGAGGGCTGAGCTAGTTCTCCAGACAGTACTGCCCCACACTGGCAAGGAAGGCCACCTCACCTAGGAAACTCACACTTTGGAATCTCTTGCTCCAAAATATCTAAACCCCATTCAGATGCCTAGAATTTGCATGGGCCAGCAATGCTAGCCCAGGCAGAGAGCCCTAAGCCCAAACCAGGATCTATGTGAGCCCCAGTCATCCCCCCTCAGGGTCCTCTTGGACTCTCTATCCTCAGGCAGAACTGATCAGATGCCACAAACCACTACGTAACTCACACCAATAGGGATATTCTGAGGATCTAGAACTGAGCTCCAAGGACAAGAAGGAGGACTGGAAAGAAAATCGTTTCTCCTGGTTGCCACAATATCTTTCACAAAATAGAATGATATTGGGCCACTAGAATTGTACTCAAATATTGATTTAGGATAACTCACTCATATAAAATAAAGAACAGGCATTCCTGTTGTGGCTCAGCAGAAACGGATCTCATGAGGACGCAGGTTTGATCCCTGGCCTTGCTCAGTGGGTTAAGGATCTGGAGTTGTCAGGAGCTCTGATATAGGTCGCAGACATGGCTTGGATTCCACGTTGCTGTAGCTGTGGTGTAGGCCAGCATCTGTAGCTCCGATTCAGCCGTAGCCTGGGAATTTCCATATGCCACGAGTGCAGACCTAAGACAACATTGAAAAAAAAAAAAAAAGACAAGTTCAGGACTCTGGACTACACTATGGTCCACTTTCAACTCCTGGACTTGTGCTGGCTCTATGAGCCTGGGGTGTACTGACTATTCCTGTTCCAGTGGTGGTGCCACGTCCAGTCCGCAATACCCAATGGTAGTGGGGATGATGGCAGGCATCCTTTACTGAGAGCACCCCTTACTGCCAGTATCAGAATAGTCATCCTGCCTCTTTTGCAAGCTCCATGCCACATGGCAGGCAGTCTTCTAGAGATGGCTTTTATCCCCTCTGAGTGCTCCACAGATTTTATAGACACCTCCAATTGATGTCCTCTCTTGCTTTGATCAATGGAGTGATGCTGTACACTCTCTTGGGTCTCTCTGAAGTCACATGAGACAAGGAATGGACACTGCTTTCAGTCCACCAATGGTCACTCACCTATCCTTCTCATGCTTGGACATAGTCAACATTGAAAGATATCACCTTCTAGGAATGCAGTGACAATAGCCTAGAGAGTTCAGAGAATAAGACCAAACTGCAAGTTGTGTTGGTCTGTTGGTGCTATAATAATTCTGAAAAGTAAACTTAACCTGACTAGAAAGTGAATTGCTATTTCCATTTTCCTGTCTACTCTGGGCAGGACTTTTCCATTTATGGTCATTGACAAAGGACAGCAACAATCTGAGAAAAATACTGGAAGCCAACTGTCACAGGGAACATTATGTATTATGCAGTATCATGAATAATGACATAACTAGCATTAAATAAGTAGCGTTAGGGAGCCGCGGAAGTCAGAAGTTCCATATTGGGTTAATTCAAACAGCTTCTAAATTCGAACAGCTTCTAAAGAACTATGGCACTGTGAGTAATACTGCCACATTTTTCTCTCAGTGGGAGTTATGAAATTTGCCAGAAATGGTCCATTTGGCAGGAAAGAACATGAAGAGACAATTCATGGACTCGAATATGAAGAGAGGAGTTCTGGACATTATGGTGAGTCTTTGTACATTGATTGGTCAATGAACTAATACACAAGTACTTCTTCTACCCTATGCTAAATCTTTTATCAATTATAGCATACATGGGTACATGAATTTTTTTAATACACTTTTATTTGACCCTGCCGTCTTCAGATTATTCAAACAGTAGGGGGAGAACATTTGAAGGAAGCTGGATTTTGGTATATCCAATTATGTTATGCTTAAACTTTATTTACAGCCCTAAAATGTAGCTTCTTCAATTGACTAACATCCTGAGGTTCACCAAGTAGGGAAAACAGAGGAGGACAGGTTATTCACTCATCTTTGTATTGCCAGGAAGAAAGACTGACACCTAGCAGTGTTCAAATAAATATTCACTGAATGAATAACAAACTTAACTGTAACACTGATTTGTCCCCATTAGAAAAGTCTAAGATATCCCACTAGCTTGTCCTCTAGACACATTTCTAAATGTTTTTGATATTTCTAAATGTTTTTGATGTGTAAATTTGAGTACAGACTTTCTGGTTCACAAAGCAACATGAGGTGAATTATCTCATCATCCAGGAAACATTTCCTGAGCCCCAGCAGATGTCAGGTTCTGGGGGGAAAGGATGAAGAAAAAAGTCATTGCTCTCAATGATCTTAAAATTCAGCCCAAGAAAGAGTTAGACATAATATTACAAGGCAGCATTATCAAGGGCTGTGTGATGATTACTTTTGTGTGCCATCTTAACTAAGCTAAGGGATATCCAGATTGCTGGTAAATTATTATTTCTGGGTGTGTTTGTGAGGGTGTCTCCAAAAGATATTAGCACTTATATCTGTAAACTAATAAAGAATGTCACTCACACCGGTGCAGGTGGCATCATACTATCCATTGAAGACCTGAATAGAACAAAAATGCAGATGAAAGGCAAATTTGTTCTTTCTGCCTAAGATGCTACATCCATCATCTTCTGCCCTTAGAGATCAGTAATTCTGGTTCTCAGATTCAGACTGAATTACACCACTGGCTTTCCAAGTTCTCCAGCTTGCAAACAGGAGATGGTAGAACTTCTTGGTCTCTATAATCACATGAGCCAGTTCCTATAACAAATCTCCATAAATAAGTGTATCATCAAATTGGTGGTAGAAGAGACTATATAAATGCATCCATGGACACGCTGAACTAGACCTGCCGGTAACACATCCGAGTTCATAAGGCCAAGTATGAAGCTTAGGAGAGAAGTTAGGGTTGGAAATATGAATCCTATCTGCTAAATGAAATTTCTCCAAGACATGGGAGAGGATCACTATTTTTGAGAGATGATTAATGGAGCATACCATATGTAAAAAGTAGAAAAGGAGAACTAAGGGGAAGGGCAGAGTGACCAGGGAAGGAAAAGAAACAAGAGCTCACAATGTTGAGAGTCAAATGATGAGGAATTAGGCCTGTTTTATCTTCTCAACCACCCTTGCATTTACCTCCATTTCACAAATGTGAAGACCAACACTCAGAGCAGCTTAGAGACCCGGCCAAGGCTCTGCAGGGAGCAGAGGCAAGACCCAGATCCCAGTCTTCTCACTGCAAATTCAAAGCTTTTAAACCAAGCATTGCTCCTAAGCCAAGAGTTGTGTTAAACGTTGTGGTTTGAGAGGGTCTCCGATGGCTCAAACTGAACAGACACATTTAATCACCAAAGTTCCAGGCAACCTGAAATTTTCATCACCAACGTCACTCTCTGGGATAAAGGGACTTCCGTGAGGCCTTTAAAATCGCACATTTGCAGGGAGGATTTTAACACATGCACACATTAGCAGGGCCTACAGTGGTCCCCACCCCTCCACCCCCAGAACAGGACTGCTTACAGACCCTGTTCATCAGATTTCCAAGGAACAAGTAACAGGTCACCAAGGATTCCAGAACATGAGAAGAGAAGAGTGGGGAATGTATTTTGTAGGCCAAATAGCTTCAGTGGCTACCAATTAAGTGAGCTCCCTACATCAAATGGGGTAACGGAAGGAACACAGCAGTGGAATAGGGCAGCCAGGATGGCAGCTGAATGATCTAGATTTGGCTCAGCTTCTGAAAGGCTGGAACTGGAGCTGAGCACACCCATATGAGGCAACACGGGCACCGAGGATCAGAGGGCAAGGCAAGACTCAAACCTCCAAGAGCAGAGAAATCAGAGGCCAGAGGCAGCAATGGAGCAGGAAGATCCCAGAACTCAGAGGGAGATAGAAGTGAGAAGGTCAGAACTGGTAGAGGAGGCTGAGGGGACGGCAAAGAGGGGGAATATGACCACAAGCCACCATGAATATTTATGATTGATGTTTATGAGCCAATGGGTTCATGGGTTGGACAGAAGTAGACCCAGTATCATGACCATCTTCGAAAAGATACTTTGCCTTTCTGAGTCTTATATTGCTCATCAGTATTTTTAAAAGAACAATTAAATTATTTCTTAAACCTTCCCCAAACCCAAAGGCAAACCCAAAAGCAAAACCACACTCAAAATCTTAAAGAATACATTGAGGAAACTGTCAGATGCTTAAGAAAAAAAATTACCCAGAGATTTATTTCTTACCTTCTAAACAGCAATTCCTTTTAGCAAGAATAAAAGTGAAACAAACCAAGGGGTGGAAACAAGAGGGCATTTTAAATCTCTAAATTGAAACCTAAAAGGAAGAAAGGTTTAAAGGTAGCATAATAATGGCTTTTCTGTTTTCCCACTAAGAGCTTTTTATCTAAAAGGTTCACCCAGAATGCTAACAAGGCAAAGCTTCAGAAATGCATCAAATGAAAGCATTTCCATTTTCAACGGTATTAATCCTCTCTGTGGTTCGGGCAGGATTAAAGGTAACCCCTAAGGAGCCGGCATCCCTTGGATATTTTCCAAGTACACCTGTTCAGGTGTTCTGAGGCAAGGTGTCCGATTCACCCCACATTCAGTCACCCACGGGCTTCTTCAGCATGTTGCCTGCTTGCTACAAAGGGCACCAGTTAGAAACCAATTAGATGAGAGTTCTTCTAATTGGATGCAGCTCACCACTGCAAATTTCATTTCGAGGGCAAACCTATTGTTAGGCCATATCATTTATGCTGACAACATTATCCTACGCAAAAAGAAAACAGATCTGGCATATAAATAAAAAAGTGAGATTGAAATTCTACCTTTTGTAAGATACTTTTCATTCACTCACTTATTCTGTAGATTCTAAGTGAGCTAGCTGGCAGCATTTGGAGCTTTAAAAGCTGTCTACTTTAAAACTGATAGGTTGTATCTTCAACAGCTGTATCAAAGCTCTCCCATGTTTTTAAAATACAAGAAATGCAAATAGGAGTTTCCTATTAATGAGGACGTGGGCTCAATCCCTGGCCTTGCTCCGTGGGTTAAGGATCCGGCATTGCTATGAGCTGTGGTGCAGGTCGAAGATGCAGCTTGAATCACGCATTGCTGTGGCTGTGGCATAGGCCAGCAGCTACAGCTCTGATTAGACCCCTAGCCTGGGAACATCCATGTGCCATGGGTGCAGCCCTAAAAAGCAAAAAATAAAATAATTTTTAAAAAAATGCAAATAAAAAAGAATCTTGGAGCAATGTTTTAAATTCAAGAGCCTCACCTCTGTACCAATGCAGAACCAGCAACATCAAAGTTCAACTGTTGCTTAAGAGTTCTCTGGTGGCTCAGTGGATCAAGAATCCAGTGTTGTCACTGCTGTGGCTCAGTTTTGATCCCTGGCCCAGGAACTTTGTATGCTGCAGGCCCAGAAAAAAAAAAAAAAAACGGAGTTCTGTTGCTTGCTAAAGATTTGTGTTAGCACAAGCGGCTTCACCTTCATCAAGCTTAAACAAGAAGAGGCCAGTCATGTAGGATAAGCAACGTTGGAACCTCATCAGAATCATCTTTAGAGGAGTTCTGTCATGGCTCAGCTGTTAACGAAATCTCACTAGCATCCATGAGGAGGCAGGTTCAATCACTGGCTTTGCTCAGTGGGTTAAGGATCTGGCATTGCCATGAGCTGCAGTGCAGGTCACAGACACATTTCTGATCCTGCGTTGCTGTGGCTGTGGTAGGCCGTCAGCTACAGCTCTGGTTGAATTCCTAGCCTAGGAACCTCCATATGCTGCGAGTATGGCCTTAAGAAAAAAAAAGGGGGAACACAAGAATCACTTGTGTTCCCACTCCAAAAGAGCATCTGTAATTTTCAGCACCAAAATACTGAGTAATTAGAGATCCCACACATCAGGAGGAAAATGACAAAAGTTGACATTTCTACTGAAAAGTCACTGGAACCAAGTAATTTGTCTCCAAATGTATTAATTACAGGAAGATGCTTTTGAATGGAGGTAACTGTTAATGCTAAAAATAATGTTTTCTCTATCAGTTATGCCAGCATCATTCAGACTCTCAGAAATCTCACCTTTTCTATCAAGTCTTCTCAGATAATGGGTTTTATTTTCATAGAATATGAGAAAGCATACTCGTTACATTCTCAGATGACCCCAAGCTAATGGGGTTTACTATACCAGGAAGGACAGACCTGAAGTTCAAAATGGCATCAACAAATTGGATTAGATGTCAAAACCCAAGCCAGTGCATTCAAGGAGCGCACACACACCGCAGTCTCTCAGAAAAGGGGAGCAACCTAGAGCTATCTTGGTCCTTCTCTCTGCAGTGGTCAGAAAGGCTTAAAGGCTCAGTTCATTCCCCAGAAAGTTCCAGTTTTACTCATAAGCAATAAAGAACAAAGTCAAAGCACAGAGAGGGAAACAAACCTTCCTCTTTTGTTCTTCTGGTATCCTTCCAGTCAAGGCTGGGGAATCTGCCTGTGTGAGGGTCCTGAAGAATGTCCTCCTGTTTTTCCCTTCATTTTCCTCTCTTTCCTTCCTAAGGGTCACACTAAGCTTTCCCTGGTGTTGAAGATTTGTAGGTCTCTTTCATAAAGTTGCTTTTTCACTTTTTTTTGGGGGGGGGATCTTTTTAGGGCCACACAGATGCATATGGAAGTTCCCAGGCTAGGGGTCAAATCGGTCAATGCCAGCAATGCCAGATCCTTAACCACTAAGCAAGGTCCAGGATTGAACCCATGTCTTCACAGATACTTGTCGGGTTCATTACTGCTGAGCCGTTTTTTTGGGGTTTTTTTTGTTTGTTTGTTTGTTTTACTCGATTCACTGCTGGTCTTGTTTCATGCTGACACTAAGATTTGGCCTCTCATTGGAAACCTTGTGATTATAATAAGTGACCTCCTGTCCACCTTGGCTGAAGACGGGAAGGGGTAAAGGGAGGGTCTGCCATATACACAAACCTAGGTTAAGGTCTGAAACCACCACTACCAGTCTTATGAGTTTAGGCAACACATTTCTCTCTGGTCCACAGTTTCCTCATCTGCAAAATATTGACTCTCTGTTAATCAGATTCCCTTCTAGCATTATCTCTTCACTGGTCTTGTTCTTTTGCCCTCAGCCTGCTCCATACTTTTCAGCCCTTGAGAGTGGTATTCTCAGACTATTTACTCTCTTAGTATCATCTTCCTAATTTGATCATGGCCTCATTGCACCTTAGAGCAGGAAGGGATCCAAACCATATTATCAGCATCAGAGGCAGAACAGCAAGCCCAAACTCGTTGTGACCTATTCTCCCTACTGTTCCAAAGAATATGCTATGGCAACTTAGCAGAATATGTTCTAAAATGCAAGAAAGGATAAATTAATAGAAGACAGAAACAAAAGGAAGGATAGGAACATAGAGTCTAAAAGTCAATTCAAGTATAAGAAAGGCTCCTTTTGAAAATTTTGTGAGTAGTGCCAATTCAGAGCCATGTATTTGGTGCTGAGCTATCTAGTAGCCAAAGGGAAAAGGAAAACCCAGTGAGTCCCTCAAGGAGAAACCTCCCTCTTCTCTCCAATGTTCTTTCCTCTACTCTTCATCAACTTCTAGCTGTACTTAATAAAGGACTTAAAGCTAACAGCCACTGCCTGAAGGAGTACTGATTGATGAGGTTGGAGTTCTTCATGCTTTGGCTAACTCACAGGTCAACAAAAAATAGAAATCATAATCTTAGAGGCTGATCTTGTTTCTTATTTGATGTGGGTTATGCAAATTTATTCCTTACTTGCATTTCTGCCAGGGAAAACCATAGATAAATGTTGGTCCACTGTAATATTTTCAAACTTGTTGTAACGTTTTACTCACTGGCAGGAGAATTGAAAGATGACTGCTGAAAATGTATTTCTCACTCTTTATAATACAAAGGGCCTTGTGTGCTCCAAAAAGAGTTCTTTAGACAGACAGATGGCCGAAAAGCACATGAAAAGATACCCAACATCACCAATACCAATTAATAGAGAAAGGCAAATTAAAACTACAGTGAGGTGTACACTAGTCAGAATGGCCATCATCAAAAAGCCTAAAAATAGTTTATGCTAGAGAGGGTGTATAGCAAAGGGAATATTCCTACACTGTTGGTGATAATCTAATAACTATGGAACCACTATGGAAAATAGTATGGATGTTCCTTAAAAAACTGAATACAGAACTGCCATATGATCCAGTAATCCCACGCCTGGGCATATATATGGAGAAAACCATAATTCCAAAAGATACATGCACCCCAGTGTTCAATGAAGCACTATTTCCAATAGCCACGACATTGAAATCAATCTAAATGTCCATGGAGAGAGCACTGGATAAAGAAGATGTGGTACAAATATGCAATGGAATATTACTCAGCCATAAAAAAGCAAAAGAACACTTTTGCAGTAACATGAATGGACCTAGAAATTATTACACTAAGGGAAATAAGTCAAACCGAGAAAGACAAATTTCATATACAATCACTAATATGTGGAATCTAACAGAAAAAAATGATACAAAAGAACTTATTCACAAAAGAGAAACAGACTCAAAGATTTTAAAACCAAATTTATGGTTACCAAAGGGGAAATATGGGGGAAGGGAAAACTTAGGGGTTTGGAGTTGACGTATACACACTACTACATATAAAATAGAAAGGAAGGAGTTCCCTTTGTGGCTCAGCGATCAACAAACCTGACTAGGATCCATGAGGATCATTGGGTTAAGGATCGGGCATTGCAGTGAGCTGTAGTGTAGGTCGTGGACAAGGCTCAGATCCCACGTTGCTGTGGCTGTGGTGTAGGCTGGCAGCTGTAGCTACTATTGGACCCCTAGCCTGGGAACTTCAATATGCCATGTGTGCAGCCCTAAAAAGCAAAAAATAAAAAAATAGAAAGGAAACACAGACCTTCTGTATAGCACAGGGTAACCTACTCAATACCATGTAATTACCTGTATGGGAAAAAAAATCTGAAAAGGAATGGATATGTACATGTATAACTGGTACACTTTGCTGTATACCTGAAAGTAATGCAACTTTGTAAGTCAACTCTACTTCAATAAAATTAAAAAAAAAGGGGGGGGGTCTTTGTTGTATCGTTAAACAAACATCTGAAGAGAGGTACCTTCTCAGCAGGGCAAAGACCATTTCCAAGAAACTCCATTCTAAATCATCAGCATGAACAAGTGCTACCTTCTCCTCAAAGAATAGCTGCAGTAAGTGATGGTCTTGGGATGGGAAACTCAGGAGAGGGAGGATTTTTCTGAAGTCTGGGAGGCAGTGAAGTACTGTAGAAAGATCCAACCTCAAGTATGTTTATACCTAAATAATGGCTTTCAGTTTACAAGTATTTATACATCTCCCATTGTCCTCCAAGCTGCAAAGTACATAAAAGAGCCCCACTTCTGGATGAAGATCTGAAAGTGACTAAGTGATTTTTTTTTTTCTTTTTAGGGCCGTACTCGAGGCATATGGAAGTTCCCAGGCTAGGGGTCAAATCAAAGCTGTAGCTGCCAGCTATGCCACAGCCATGGCAATGCCAAAGCTGGACCCGAGTCTCATCTGTAACCCATGCTGCAACCTGTGGCAACGCCGGATACTTAACCCTCTAAGCAGGTCCAGGGACCACACCCACATCCTCAACAGACACTATGTCGGGTTCTCAATCCACTGAGCCACAACAGTAACCCCAGGAATTTTTTAGAGATGGGTTGCATAGTGACAAAGATTCCCTTCCTAAGTTTTGTCATGCTCCTCTGAGCCTTCTCTTTGACAAGGCCCCCAAAGGGGCTTCCATATCCATCCTTACAGAGTTCAGTTTTAGCAAGAACCCTATCACGTCAGTTTAGCCGGAGTTCCCCACCCTAACTTATCCAATTCCCTTCCCCAAGCATCCTCCATGTGATGTCTGATGTCCCTGGCCTGCCTTCAGCAAGAGTCAGATCAGGCTAGTTTAGCCAGAATCCCCCCTTTATCCCAGATGTTTTCAGTCCATCCCACTGATCCCCATCCTGCTCCTTGGCTGTAAATCCCCACTCACTCATGCTGCATCCAGAGTTGAGTCTAGCTCTTTATCGAGGTCTATTTCCCTGCTTTGCAATAGTTCCTGAGTAAAATCTGTTTGTCTGTCTCTGGTTATTCTTTGGCAATAGCCATGGGTCAGGTCTTCTGATTCCAAAAGTGGTAGAAGCCCTTGGGATCGGAACATGAGTAGTGAAGCACTGGACCTGCTCCCTGCCCCCAACTAACACAAGCCACCTTCTCTAGGTTTGGAGGGGCACAAAGCACAACTCCAACCATCACTATTGGGCAAATGTAAACTAAGCCCCTCTTTAGCCTGCCTCTCTCCATCTGTCCCTGTTCTTCTCAGGTCCATCTCTTCACTGGGACATTGGTCTCTATATCCTCTTTCCACCTTTGCTCTGCCTGGCATTTCTAGGCGAGGAGAAAAAATGTCATTTGTCTAAAAGGTGGGAGTACAGAGGGCGTGCTTGGTCCTGGCTTGTCTCTGTAATCTATGAAAAGATATTATCCCATTACAGGTGCAGGGCGGTAGGAGCATTTTGCCCTTATAAAAGTAAATATTTCATTTACTTAGCTTCATTCTTTGCACATAAACAAGATAATGATGCCTCAGCTGCTACAAAAGGTTCCCTGCCGCTTAATACAGACAAGCCAGTTTCTTGGCCATAACTAGTCGTGAATGAAAAGAAATAGTCTGTATTACGTCATTCAAGCCTCATTTTAATTAGAGACCAAAACAGCCTGCCCACCACTCCAGCGATTCCAGATGAGAGCAGCTTTATCCCAACCTGTTCCCCAGCCCCAAACCAGACACAGAGCTCCCACACTAACTTGAAGCCAAATGCTGTTTTTAAAACCTGCTTAATCTGCTAGAGGAGGTCTCTGGATGTTTTCACTGACACAGTAAGAAAGAGACAGAAAAAGCTATGTTTCCCATAGCTCCCGTGGCCCTGTATAGGCCAATTTAGAATTCTTTGTCAGAAAGAGGTCCACTTTTATCTCCTGGCTACATTTCCACTATGGCCCAGTTTAATCTCTTCCTGTAAATGAAGTATGTTTTCATCCATTCTCTTCCGACAATGATGCACTCCAGTTAATTAACCAGAGCTGGTCTTAGATGAGGACCCTGAACCGCCCCTCCTTGCCTTGTCTACTTGGAAATGCCAACAACAAACTGTAGAGCAAGACCTAAGGGCGGATTATAACCTCTGCTGTTCCCTATAGTCATAGGGACCTTAAAACTCAGAAAAGAATACATTTCAACCTAATGCTCCTTGAAAAGACAGAGCTATTCTGAAAATCTTTGGGATGTCCTACCTGCATTCCAAAGGGAAAGGACTTCTGTTGCATTATGGTAATGATTTCATTGTTCCTGGTAAAATACTAATTTATATACAATGCGGCCAATCACGTACCATAGTGAGACAGGCAGCCCTATAATCTCCTTCAGTGGGAGTATAGCCACAAATGTGTATGAGTGTGTGTTCAAAATCTGTCCATTCTCAATGTGACTCTGCAACTAGATGAGCCGTCTATCAGACTGACCTCAGCATCACATATTTAGGATTGCCCACTGTGACAGTGCAAGCTGTCAGAGCCTCACCCAGATCCTCTTTAGAGTCTGGTACACTCACCCTTCTTCCTGACCCCAAATGAGAGCACTGACTGCCAATGACAGCTGCCACCCTCCCTTTAAGAAGGATCCTCATCAACAGGAATAGCTAACTTTCCCTGGGAAAGACAGGGAAGACAGAGTGAAGCCTGCTACCAATAACTACTATGGGGTGTTAAAGGCTGGCCCCTTTATCTCCCCTGGAACAACTTCGGTGTGCTCCAGAGTCCCCTATATACCATCGTACTGAAGCTAGGCCCTCCATCCTTGTCCAAGTTTTCCTGCAGGCCTCTCCAGCTTCATTAGCTCCACTAAAGACCTCACCTAAGAGCACTCATTCACCTAATCTCTTAGGAATTCTGTCTCAGTTCTGCTTCTAGGAATCCCAGACTAAGGCACTGGGTCAGCAGCAATGCTAAACATAGGAAATCACACTTGGATGTCAATGGCAGTAGCCCCTTCTTGAGAAGGTATATGCCTCTGATATTCATTCCATGGAGCTGTTTCAGCATCAAATAGGAGCAGCCCTGAACTTCAAAGGCTGAGTGTGTCTTAATACTCATATGGCCCGAATCTTACAAAATCAGCAGGAATCCTACTCAGGAAGATAGATGAAATATGAAGGGGTTAGCTTTGTAATAACATTTGTAAATAGTTTAAGCATGGCACCAGACTTGAAGCTCCTCAAAGGCCGAGGTTGTTTCAGATAAATGTGTCAAGGCTCTTGAAAGGGGCAGGGAGCACTTTTTCCCCTCTGGACTCTATTCTACCTCTTGGTAGCAGCACCTGGATTGTCTTGTGAATGTCCTGCCCGAACTCGTGGCCCAACTGGCTCTGATAGACTTAAGCCCTCAGATCCACAAGTGACTGTCACATTGCCTAGTGACAATGATCAGTTCAGGGGTGGACTCAGGAGCCAAGACTGGTCACCAAGAGACTGTGAATTCAAGCCAGTCTGAGACTGTTGTGGAAGCCAGAGGAAGAAAGAATTATTGAAAGAAAGAATTATTGAAAGAATTAGTTGTAACTTAAAGAAGGCAGGCCTGGAGTGGCTGGTGACATCTTTCCACTAGATGATAGCCTGCAGGAAAGTAAAGCCAACGCAGAGGCAAGCAGAGTAGAGAGATGAAAAGCAAACAATTTCTCCCCCCAAATATTCTTTGTCTATTACAAAGATCAGGGAATCCAAAAGATCATTTTAAGTTGTATTTCTGTCCATTTTAAATGCCACCACTAAACCTCAAATAATAGGCAAATAATAATAGTGTTTAAGGTATGAATGTGTTCATCAGAATGTTTTGGCACTGTTGGGCTTCAAGTCTCCCTTCAAGAAGACTGCACTCAAAGCCTCTGGCCAAGACAAGAATTACCTTACCTTGCCCCACCCATCTCGTTGCAATGTCCCTTCCCCCACCGTGAGCAACCTGGCCTACTCCTTCCTACTCCCTACCAGGAAAGGTATGTGGCCCACTCCACACCCCGCCTCTGTAGGGGCAATATATATAGGCACAGATGCAACAAGGGACTTTCCAGCAGACTTTCCCGGGACTCCTCCAGTCCCCTATGCAGATGAGGTATCCTGCCCAAGACCAGAAGAATCAATATGCCTCATGCAAATGAGGCACACTTGAGACCAGTCAGCACTCAGCCCTCACACATGCTCAGTGGGCCTGGGAGGAAAAATCAGGTTTTCACTCCTGTCTGTAACATGGAGATATAAAGGGAACTCAACTGTAAAGCAGGACCAGTCTCTATTCACGGGGCAGCCTGCTCTCCCTCTGAGAGTTGTAGTTCCACTTTAATAAGCTTTGTTCCAACTTTGGAGCTGCAACACTTTCACTTTAAAGAACTAGCTTACATGTTCTAATGCATCTGCCCCTTCAATCCTTTGCTATGCACAGACAAGGAACAGAGAAGACAACGCAACTATAACTTTCATAGACACAGAAGTGGCCGTAACACTGCCTTTACTAGTCAAGCAAATACTTTAACACTACAGCACTTACATCTGATTTTAAAAATAGCTATTGATCATTTACACTAATCCAGATATTGGGCTGAGATTTCTGAAGGATTCTAAGAATTAAGACATGATTCCCTTCCCTTAAAACATTTATGCTGTGTTTAGCTTCTGAGAGAAACCCGTTAGATTTCAACTCATCACCACTGGAAAGAATGCATGGACATCCGCTTGAAAGACATTATGTCGAGAAATGTTTTATTAAAAGCCCAGTGGAGAAATAGGTGAGTCAAGCCATTTCTTGGCTTTAAACCCCGAGCTGGTGTACAAAACCATAGATGATGACTCCACTGGGACACAGGGAAAAAAGTATTTTTAAACTTTTGAGATTGGAGAGTAGTTTGAACAGAACAGCCAAAAGGAACAGCCTGTCCTGTTGAGTGACTCACTTGAAAAATTTCCATTTTTGTGCCATTTCAAAGCAGAATTTTTGAGACAAAATTTGGATTGCCTTTTAAGTAGATATGCTCTTTGGATAACTTTATTTGGATGAAATATCATGTCATCACATCACAGATATCTATGGCTTCTGTTCTCATCTACCGTTTTTGATAATCTTTAAACTTGGTTTTTCCAAGATCCAGATAAACTGGTGAGCAATGAGCTACTAACTGCAATATCCTACTTCTACGTAGTATTTTCTAGCTTATGAAAGCAATTTCACATGCATTATCTCCCAGGAGGTGGAGAGAGTCAACCACTAAATAAATCTAAACAGTCACTTATCTTTTTATAGGGTATAATTTATTTTATTCATTTTTATTCTCTTTTCTCCATCTGTAGTACTTTCTATATCTCATTTGGATTTTTGCAACAGCCGCATAACTCATCCTTATTTCTTAGCTCTTCTTCTCAATATTCCTCAAGCACAGCTTTAACCATATCCCAAGTCCTTAGTGCCATATGCTTAGCAGAAAAAATCCAGACATCATAACCAGTCATCCAATGATCCATCTTGCATTTTCAATACCAGATCCTATCTACTTTTCACTCTGACAATTTTCACAGAGGAAGAGGAATTTGTGTCTCACTGAAGGACAGGAAGCTTTTGAATAAGAAAATAGATGTAGACACGGATTCTTGAAGGATAGTATGAATGACATGGGCCAAAATCCCATCCCAGAAAGGTTCAAGGTGCAACCAGGAATGTGAATAAGCCCAATTTACCTGAAACAAGGTCCTGGGGACACATTGACACCCAAAGAGACTTTTCAGCTCCAAAACACCTCAATTCTACTCAACAGCCCAGGGATATCCATTCTAAATACTGACTGCATCTGACAGGGACAACAAGTAAAAGGAACAGAAAGAAGAGAGAAATCCATCTCTAACTACAGAAACTAATCAGGAGCTTTGGCCAGAAAAGGTAACTCAAAGAGGAGATGGCCCCTGCAAGGCACACAAGTGCATGGGAGCTGAGGCTTAGGGTGGAGCCCAGAGCCCAACTCCAATCACAGCTTTGTCTCCAAGATGGTCGTGACCTCTTCTGTAAAGGGCTGGGGTCAGACCAAAGTGATGTACCAGGAGAAGCCATGTCTGAGTAGGTTCCATAGTCTTGGAATCATTTTAGTCTGATGCACTGTGGTCCACCATTAACAGCTATTATAGGAGAGGAACAGTAGTGCACAGGAACTTTTATCAGATACATAGAAACAGATATGCTTCAAATAATATATTAAATAATATATATACATATACATACATACAAAAATGAATATACATAAAATCAACTTTAATATGTATTATATATGTGAATACACACACACATACATATATGTATAAAAACCCATAATGCGAGAGTAAGTAGCTTAGAATAAATGACCCCTGTGAAAGGCTCCTGAGAGACGGCTGTTCAGCTCAGGTGGGCCAGTACTTGGGCTGGCTGTTCTCATTCTCAAGTATCTGAGGAGCTCATTAGAAATACACATTTCCAGGACCCCCCTTCAGAGATAAAAATTCAGTAAGTCTGGGATGATGCTCTGATGTCAAATCTGTAACAAACTCCCAGGTGATTCGGATGGATGCCCAACTAGCTTTGGAAACAAGATGACATTACTCTGCAAGTCAGCCCCTCAGAGGATGCTATACTCTTTCTCAATCTGGCTCCTATCTGGCTGTGCAGTTGAGGAGTCTACTAGTCATCGGGTGTACTAACTATTTATTTTATCAGTTCCTCTAGAGCACTGGGTTCCAACCTGTGGAGTCTTAAATGTTTTAATGTCTAGGCCATGCCTCAGCCCAATATCACAATTACTGGGAGAGGTCAGGCATGTGTCACTGGTTAAGCTCCCCAGGTGATTCTAATGTACAGCCAAGTTTGCAAGTCACTGCTCTATAGTCTTGCTACTCAAAGAGAGGTCCACAGGCCAGCAGCAACAGCATCACCTGGGACCTTCTTAAAAATTCAGAATCCTGGGTTCCTTCCCAGAACTGAATGAAAATCTGCATCTTAACAAATCTCCATAGAATGTACCTGCATACTCCAGTTTGAAAAGTGCAGTTGGATCGATATTAACCTCTTCGTTTGTTTGTGGCTATCAAGGTCAGTTCTGCAGAACTGGATAGGAAGAAGTACCAAGTCTTCTCCAGCAGACAACCAGGGTCACATGAACCAACCAGGAAGAAAGCGTTTTTTCAATGCCTAGTGACAGCAGGAAGATCCAGCCTGTCTTCCCAGTTCCTCAGCACTTCCAGACACTGCTCATTCTGACATTCCTATTTAGTAACTATCAGCGCTAGAAGAGCCCTGCATAAATTGACTAATTTGTGGGGCATATGCTCAGCCCAGGCCACTTGGTCTGAGTGGAGCTGCTCGCACCCCAGATCCCGCTGCCACAGGTCCCACGGAAGATATATAGGGATGATGGCAGATCCAGAGGGTGAGCTGGCTGAGGAGGAGTGCCACACAGTTGGAAAACTGCCTGTGCTGCTCTTTTCCTGGGAGGGGAGGAGAAGTTCAAGAAGACATCATGTGCAACACCTGCCTCGGGAGGCCATCTGCCAAGGAAATCTCTGACAAGCACAGGCTCAGGAACAAAAGTCTGGAGCAGAATTATTTCTGCCGTAATTGCCAATTTGTCCATGTCAGCACGACAGCCACATCTAATTTACTGTGCGTGGGCAGGGGTGCTTGTCACAGGAGGTGAAAGCCTTGAGGATTATACCAGCCAAGGAGCAGGACCCTTGCGTGAGTCACCTATGGGTCAGGCTCACTGGAGGACAGGTTTATCCTGCACCAGCAGTTTTCTTTCTCTCCCTGCCTAGGAAAGCATGGGGAGCAAGTGATATTCTCTTTTCCAGGCACTTCAGACAAGACAGGTTCCCCCCCGCCCCCCGTTTTTTAGGGCCGTATCTTTGGCTTATGAAGTTCCCAGGCTAGGGGTAGAATTGGAGCTACAGCTGCCAGTCAACACCACCGTCAAGGCAACACGGGATCCGAGCCGTGTCTGTGATTTTACACCACAGCTCAAAGCAACACTGGATCCTTAACCCACTGAGTAAGGCCAGGGACCGAACCCACGTCCTCATGGATACTGGCCAGGTTCTTAACCCGCTAAGCCACAACAGCAACTCCAGGGCAGTTTTATTATGTTTATCGGGTCATTTTTTTTTAGGGGGACAAGGAATGATCCCTACTTTTGGAGGGGTTTATTTTTAAATGATTTCTATTTTTTCCACTATAGCTGGTTTACAGTGTTGTCAATTTTCTATTGTACAGAGAAGTGACCCAGTCACACATACATATATACATTCTTTTTCTCACATTCCCCTCCATCATGCTCCATCATAAGTGACTAGATATAGTTCTCAGTGCTATACAGCAGGATCTCATTGCTTATTAATCCCTACTTTTTTTGTACTCTCTCTGCAACTCAAAAAGGAAATAAGTTTAATAAGCATGTGTTCCCTGTTTCTTCCGTCTGTTTAATCCACTGTAGCATCCTTCATAGATGCTATGTGGATCTGCAGTAGCTGGAAACCTCTTGAGACTGGCCAAAGAAAGCAAGAACTGTGCTTAATGAAGTGTGCGCCAACAGCATCCCCAGTGGTGTGGGGTGTGGTCTTAAACCCCAAATTGCTGGGCTCTACCCACAGAGCTCCTGAACTGCAGGTCTGGAGAGGAGCAGAGGAATTTCCATTTCTATTAAGTACCTAGGTGATGCTGCTGGTCCAGGGACTGCACGTTGAGAACCAGGGAGATCAGGAAACCCTGGGAGCGGCCGTGGGATCCGGCACGTAGAGACAAGCATCGCTAGGTAAGTCACCCCATCTTCACTTTGTGCACAAGAATTTTTTTTTTGTCTTTTGTCTTTTTAGGGCCACACCCACTGTATATGGAGGTTTCCAAGCTAGGAGTCGAATTGGGGCTGTAGCTGCCAGCCTACACCATAGCAATGCAGGATCCGAGCCGCGTCTGCGACCTACACCATAGCTCACGGCAATGCCAGATCCTTAACCCACTGAGCGAGGCCAGGGCTCAGATCCGAGTCCTCATGGATGCTAGTCGAGTTCTTTAACCACCGAGCCATGATCGGAATTCCAGTGCACAAACATCTTTGTTCCATACTTTGATAATTATTTCTAATTGCTTTCCAAAAGGTTCCAGTTTATGACAGCATTATGTGTGAATACTCATAGTCAGTACTTTTATTACCAGAACTGAATATAATTCCTTTGACTTATTTCATAGGCAAAATGATGATGATGGTGATGATGTCATTGGAAAACATACCCACTTCTTTGATTACTCTACGTGGTGGAATATTGTTCCAAGTTTATATCATCCTAAGTAGAAAAATTGAGACAAAAAAACCTCTGCCACATAGTAGGTACTCAATAAAGGAACAAATTATAACAGCCTTGCTTTGCTGGACAAAATCATATTCAGTTGCTGTGTTAAGAGAACATAGTGTTAAAAGAACATAGTTTTCACTCTTATCAATTCTGTGCCGTTTGTTCAAAGGAATAAAAGTTTGATAGCATTTTGAATTTCCAGTGCTAAGTATGCACTAATGCTCCTAGGCTTGTCCAATCAGCTTACAAGCATCCCTAGGCATCCACAGTAAGCAGGGAGGCAGGAGAGAGGCAAGCACCCCAACCTGGACTTTCTCCATCTCCCAATCCAATTCTCTCTGTTGTTTGTTTCTGTCACAGCATTCCCCAACCCAATTCCACGAGATTAAAAGAAGATCAGAGCCTTTTCTATGCATGTCCCTCGCCAACCAGCAGCCAGGTAGCAGCAAGTGGAGGTGGAGGCTGACTCTGCCCCCTTCTCTCAGGGGCTCCAAGCAGCCCAGGATTTGCTCTGGCTCTGGACCCCCAGAACACAGCAGCTCCCCAAGCAGCTGGGCTCATTACAGAAACTTCAGTTACTCCAATTCAAACCCAGAAGCAGGCCCAGTCTCCAATGGGCTTATTCTGGTGAGTTTTAATTTGATCTAAGTAATTCATATGGTGGCCCAAATGTCCTTATCAGCACAGTCACCTGGTAAGGAATCACGAAATCAAAGGCAAGCCTCCCAGCCAACAGTGATTCCCAGGCGAGGTTGTTCTCGGCTCTGGCTGCCCTTTGTTGTGAAGGCTTTGAACCAGTCCTCCCAGCTCACTTGCAAACAAAGTTGTGTAGGGATCCTTCTGCCTCCAGCCCCAAAGCCAGCTGCCCTCTCCAACAAGACCTCAACATACTTGTCAAGGTCAGTTGCTATTACCCTCTGGGGTTTGCCCGTCACTCCTACCTCCACACCTTGGACCACTCCCTCTTCTCCAGCCCCTGCTTCCTCAAGCTGAGCCAGGAACACCCTCGCCCTCTCATCTTCTGAATCCTGTCACCCACCAAGTTCATTTGGGGGCCCATCTCCTTGGGGGAAATGTCCCTGACAGCCTCTTCTCGGGGAGGACACCCTGCTCCCAATGAAAACAACCACGTCAGCAACACTCAAGCCTCTTGAGATACTCAGCCTCTTAAACACAAAACTGCTTAACACAACATTGTGCGTTTCACATCCTGTCTCCCCTCTAGAATGCAGGATCCAAGCCTCAAAGGTCTTTATGGCCCTCCCAGAGCATTGACGGCAGCAGGGATTCAGTAGCTCCCAAAAAAGTTTCTTTAATGAGCAGGAATCTTGCAGGCATCCTGGTATAACCTAACCTTTATGTCCCTAACAACTCTGCAAACCAAACCATTATTAGGTACAAGCCTAATCTGAGTTTAACTCACCTCAGCATACTGAGCAAGAAGGGCATGCGTGTGTATGTTGTGTGTGTGTGTGTGTGTGTGTTTGTGTGTACACACAAATCTCAACAGCAGCAGTGGTGTCTTTGAAATCTGGACACAAAGGCATCTCAGCATTTCCCTTGAAACAACCGCTCTGGATTTTGTAAAACTACCTTGTGTTACTTTGACTTTTCCCCATATAAAACCCCTTCCCGAAGATTCCTGGAAAATCCATTTCTTGTCTGGCTCCTATTCACACATACATGTCAGTAACAAAGCTTTGACAAGTGCTTGATCCAGTTGTTGCTTTTATCTGTCACATCATACCACACACCGACACTTTTCATCCTGTCACTCTGAAACACCCACTGCCCATCAAATCTCTTGCCTTACAATACTGTATACTGCTGCTACGCCAGCAGAGTTTTCAATCAACCATTATTGATTTTTATTAATTCAGGGTGGGGTTAACAGATGTGCATTTAACACAGATACAGGCAGATACAGCTGAAATGTATCTGCGTCACAGCTACAGACTATAAACCATTTAAGGCAATCAAGAACTGCCTCAATAAATGCTACCGGTCACAGGTAGAATGGCCAATTTACTCACCCAATGGCTAATTTAATCTTCCTAGTTTCATAGTAAAGGCCCTACTTGTGGAGTCAGATGAAATGTGAACTATGTTTCCTTTTTCTCTCTTGCTCACAAGTTCTCTTTTGTGCATCTATATTTTTTTCAAACATGGAAGCATTCTACATAAATACACGTGAATCTAGAATTTTAAAAAATTAAAGAACAATAAAGAGTAAAATGAGACCAAGTGCGGTAAACTGCATTTTACAAAAGCAGATGCAATAATACCTCTCATTCCACAAGCTCTGCCGTAATGATTTTGACATCCCTCCCACAGAGATGGAGGGTCTGTAACCGCCCCCTCTTTCCTCGTTGGAGCTTGTAGCTCCCCTGCAAGAAGCTTCTGCCTTGTCAAGTGAAATATTTGCACTTGGAGTCCTGAGCTGCTAGGTAAGAAAATTATCCTCAGGCAGCCATGCTGTGAGGAAACGCAAGCCACCTATAAGACCAGCAGTCCTGATCTTCAACCCAGTCTAAACAACAAACATGTGAGTGAAAGAGACCTCAGGTTATTTCCAGCCTTTAAGTCTCCCCAGTTAAGGCCCCAGAGAGCATGGAGCAGATTCAGTGCCTTTTTGGGGTTTCTAACCCATGAAATTCAAAACCTTAATGAAATGGCTATTTTCCCTACAATAAATCTGGAGCCGTTTGTTCTGCAGCAGTGGTAACCAAAACACCCAGTAATGTTAATTCACACACTTGCTTAATATCAAGATTTTCAGCATTAATCTGCAAGGTAATTAATTCCTTTGATATTTTAAAAGACATTGATAAAAAAGCATCTTACAAAAGCAGAATTCCCTGTGTTGCTTTAGAAGTCAAAAAGCATACCTTTGGATTCCAGCTCTGTCATGAAAGAGACATGTGACTTTGGGAACAATAATATCTGCTTAAGACTTTTACCTTATACAAATGTCATTTCACATTTATAGTTTCATGTACTCTTCCAGAAAACCCTGGGAAGTAGAACAAGCATTCAACTCTCTCAATCTCTTTCTCACCGTAAAGTGAGGACAACGCCTATTCTAATGACTTCACAAAGGTTTTGTAAGAGGCAAATGAGCTATTATAAGTGAACACACATTTGAAGGGCAAAAAATATGGATGTGTCAGCTCTGGAAACAGAAATATCAACACAGGCACAGTACATCAATCTTTGTCAGATGTGCAGACTCAATAGCTACATCAACACACACATTCTAATGTAGACTTCATAATCTTGCCACCCCAGAATAAATAAATTTGATTTAAAAAATTCAAACCTGGGAGGAGAGGCTTCCTTTTCCTGCAGCTCACGGAGATGTCGGACTCAACCATCCTTCCTACTCGAGGATCATGGGAGCCTTTGAAAGGGCTTAGGGGTGGAGCCCTGTGTTTTATAGAGCATGGCGGGCATCTTGACTAAGTTCACCTGGGCCACATCATGGAACATGGATGCAAAGACACTACACCTGGCAACTCCCAAGTGCACAGGGAGAGGGAGAGAGCAAAAGGGAACAAGAGAAAACAAGCCCCAGTGATAAAACCCCACAGGCACCTTTTGCTACATCTTCCAGAGAGCCTCTTTGGGGAACAAAGCTAAAGAACAAGGCATTTTATGACAACAGAAAGACTGATCTCTGAGACTGAGAAGGGAGTGGCAACAAGAAAAATGGAAATTGCCTGAGAGTGTTTAATGTTCACCCGTGGGTCTGGAACTTGGCTTGGGGAGAGCAAAGGACACTGCACCAGGAGTCTGAAGACCTGGGTTATCATCACTCCAGTTCTGCCACTGACTAATTCTGGATAAGTCTCCACTGGATCACAAGCTCCCTGAAAGTAGATCTGCGTCTTGCCCATCACTCTAGCCCTAGCACTAGCATGGTGTGCCTAGAGGAGATGTCCAAGAAAGGTTGATTCAATGAAGGAGTGAGTTTCATTAATGTACAAATGTACGGCTGAGGGAATATTGTCAACAATATTGTAATAACTTTGTATACTAATAAGACTTATCGTGATCATTTCCTAGTGTATAAAAATAGCAAATCCTGATGTGGTATGCCTGAAATTAATAAATATTATAAATAAATTACACCTCAATATGTGGTAGCTAAGAGTGTGGGCTCTGCAATCAAATACACTAAATTCAAGTTCACATACCATCATCTGTTACCAGTTATTCAACTCAACTTCTGTCTCCGTTTTCTCACCTGGAAAATAGGGATAATAGCCTGTCCTTCCTGTAGCAGGTGCTGATCATGCCCTCCCCATCCCTCTCCCACCATGTCCCAGCACAGCTGAGTTTCTGGCTAAACCTGACAGCTTCCCACCTTAAACATGTGTATCTCTGCTGGAAAGATTTCTCTTGCACCAGAAGAGCCTGCTCTTCAGAGGTAGAGGTGCTGGAGGGTAGTGCCCCATATAGAGAGTATGGGTAAATGTTCCAGGCTATGGTCAGGCAATTCTGACCTGTGTTCCCCAGCAGGGCTGGGATCTAGTAACCTACTCATTAACGTACCCTTTACTGGTGTTTCTACATCTTACATTCCACTCCTGCAAAACAGAAAAAACCAACCTCAGTTGTGTTTCCCAAATGAACTACCTGTACTCAAGGCCTTGTCTCAGAGTTTTCATTGGGGGTGTTATGGATGCTTTGTGTCCTTTCCAAATTCACATGTTGACTCCCTAACCCCCAGTTTCTCAGAATATAACCATCTTTGGAGATGGGGCCATTAAAGAGGTGATTGAATTCAACAGAAGCCGTTAAGGTGGGCCCTGATCCAGTCTGATCAGTGTCCTTATAAGAAGAGAAAATTTGAAAAAGGAGGCACCAGGGATGTACGTACACATAGAAAAGGCCACATTGCAGTCATGTGCAAGCCAAGGAGAGAGGCTTTAGGAGAAGCCAAAACTGCTGACACCTTGACCTTGGACTCCCAGCCTCCTCAACCATGAGAATTACATTTCTGTTGGATAAGCCACCCAGGGTGTGGTATTTTGTTATGGTGGTCTTAGAAAATGAACACAGGGGGAGACCCCAATAAAATACCACCTCATGAAGTTATCGTGAAAGATAAAGAATATGTCTACAGTACTCAGCTGATACCCACGGTAATTCTCAGTACCTGGCAGTTGTCATGATTGTTACTAGTTAGTAATGGGAGGCATAGGAATAGCTGTATGGTCCTCATCGCCATCTATAAAATAATCATTGCTCTGCTACGATTCCTCAAAGGGTAGTTGTGAAGCACAAAGAAGAGAGTAGTTGTAGAAAACTGTTAAGTGTTTAACATTCATGCACTCTTTTGTTCAACAAACTTTTATTAGCATCAGCCTTAGCCCTGGGCCAGGTGCCCAAACTGCAGAGCACCTCGCTGATCAGTATTAAGAACATCAGTCATGTGTAGCTCTAATTTAAATTACTTAAAATAAAATACAATGTAAAATTCATTTTCTCAGTCACACTTGTCAAGACACATTTCAAGTGCTTAAGAGCACCTACTGGCACTGTACTGGACAGAAGGGAAAACATTTCCATCACTGAAGAAAGTTCTACTGGACAGCACTGGTAGAGAGGGAAAAAAATAAATTTCTACTCTCAATGATTCTTTTTTTTTTTAATGGCCACACCTGTGGCACATGGAAGTTCCCAGGCCAAGGGTCAAATTGGAGCTGCAGCTGGAGTCTACCCCACAGCCATAGCAGAACCAGATCTGAGGCACATCTGTGACCTACATTGCAGCTTGCAGCAAGGCTGGATCTTTAACCCACTGAGCAAGGCCAGGGATCGAACCTGCATCCTCAGAGATATTCTGCGGGGTCCATAACCCACTGAGTCACAACAGGAACTCCTCAGTAGTTCTTAATCAACTACAAATGCAACCTAATAATGATGCTATTTCTGGAAACATACTCAAACGTCTACTCTGTGGGAGGTCAGTCTTTGCTCATGAAGGACAATACAGTGATTCCAGACATCCAAGTTCTGAGAATATGGTGTGGCTATTCAAATCACTGCCAATAACAGCAAGGACATTCTTCTATTCATATCACGCAACTGAATGTCTACTCTAGGAAAGCAATGACAGACATTCTTCTATTCATATCAAGCAACTGAATATCTACTCTAGGAAAGTGTGTGCAGCAGGACACACAAAGATAGGAAAGCCACAGATTCTACTCTTAAGTTTATAGTTTAGTATTAGGAATAACAGATATATACAGACAGCCTCAGTACACAGAAGACTGAAAATAGCCTCACTAAAAGTGATTGGCATAACAGCAGCAAGAGTGGAAGTGCACTTAGCTTGGAGCCCAGAGTTTTTACATGTGCTTTTACTGAACTGAAAAACCACCCTCTTAGGCTCGCTATTACTATCTTCATTTTATAGAAAAGAAAATGAGCAAAAAAAGGTTGAGGAATGCCCAGGGTCATGTAGTGTATAAGCTGTGAACCCAGGCGGCCAGATCCAGGGCTGGAGCACTACGTCCATACTAGTTAGGATGGCAGCAGTGTGGCTCATGGTGGAGCGTGAACAGACCCGAAATCACGGGAGGACCCACTTGGAAAACCAAATCTTATGTCCCCCTCCTACACAGCTGTCTCAATTTGGATTTCCTCCAAAGCAAAGCAAGTGTCAAGGACTAGGGTGCAAGAGTCTGATTTGGCAGATGATGTCAGGAAGTAGAAACGAGGGAAGAGGGACAGTGGGATATGGATGGAAGAAAAACCAGCATCAGGGTATGTTACCCAGATCACTGCCATGAGCAACCGCCTCCCACGGTTGTCCACCTATAAGACAGAAGACTCAACCCACGGACATTTCCCCAACAGCTCCCTGCCCTCACTGGCTGCGAGTTCCCCCAGGAGTGCTAACATCACCCCACTTCTAGTCTGCTCTTCACAGCCATGCAACTCCTGGAACCTCAGAGAGAACCTGAGGCAGAATGCAGAGAGGTTCACATCACAGCCTGACACACCACACAGCACCAGGTGAGTCTAGAACTGCCCTTGGAGCTGTGGCTGATTCAGAGGTAGGCATCTGGGGCATCTCCTGTTATCACTCAGATTCTCCTTCTTGGGACTCATCAAATGATTTTTCCAAGCACAGATTTGTGGCCTAGGAATTGGAGATGTTGGATCAAAAGAGGACACCAGCTTTTCCCTCGTGGAGCTTCCAGCCCAATGGAAATTCATTTCTGACCAGTTTTCATACAGGAATCTTCCCAGTGTCCACCAAAGTACTGGAACCTAGGCTTGAGGACCACCCACTGTGGTACAAGCCACCGAGTGCTCCTTTTCTGGTTGCACAAGTGCTTTTCCCCCCAGACTGGCTGTGTCCCAGCAGCTAATAAGCATTTTCCTCCTGAACTTTAGTTGGCAGAATTTCTTTAACCTCATTTCAACTACCAGAAAACATCATGCACTTTTCCACAGAGCCCAAAACATTACTCAGAAAGAAATGAACCTGAGGGAGAGAGGGGAAAAACCCACAGAAGCTATATCATTAGGATTGTCTGTTCTGAAGCCAGGCTGCCTACATTGTCATTTCATCTCTGGGTCTGTTTACCCAAGGCCCTTCAGTTCCACTCTTGAGTTCCGAAGTTTGAGGTTTTCTTGAGGAAAGGAGAAGGAAGATGAGAAAATCCACTTCATTAAAGTCCGAGGTGTTCCCCCAAAGTCTGGCAACTTCTGCACATCAGTAACTCCAGGGACGCGATGTCTCATTTGGAATAATTATTTTTTAAAGGGGGGAGGGGAAGACTCTAAACAAGATATGAAAATTAAAGCACTAAATTAGAATCAAGTTCTGTTGAGACAGGAATTTTATCATTTCTTTCCCCCCAGACACGTGTGACTTGAAGCATCTTGCAGAATGATTTGCAGTTTTATGAAAAAAGACATTGAATGTGGTTATGTCCACACTGAAGAATTTCCAGCCCATATAACATTGATTTCTAACAGTGCCCCATTGGTCATCTTTTACTCCTATCACCACACCATTAGCCTGGTTAAATCCATCATTCAGAGATGTGTGCTGAAGAGACCAAAGTTTGTAAATGAGCTCTATATTCCATCAGTTTATTCTGTTCCATTGTTAAGACCGTCAACCTTCAACATAACCTTACAGTACAGGCCGTAGATCACAAGGAACTTGAAGAGGGACGATAGTTCAGTGGAGCCATTTCTCGACACTACAAAGACAGGTCAGGACAGAGTATGGCACACGGCCACCTTCACAGGTGTGAATGATGGTGTTAGGTTGGGTCTCCCTGGGTTCAACCCTCTGAGATTCTGACGTTAGGTCTGGAAACCTCCCTTACAACAAGTCCAAGACAACACTTTACCACAGGACAGAAACTTACAGAAAGCCTATATCCACATCCATAAGCACTGCTTAATTCTTTGGTTTGTGGATATTGTTGGCATGACCTATAGACAGCTCTTTAATTCAAAGAACACTCCAAACTCTTCTATCTGTGACATCTCACTTGGAATCCGGCCTCAGGTACTTTTCCTCTAATCATGAAACCATTTCTCATGGCAGAAATTACTTAGAATGGCATCTGCAAATCTTAAGTGTACATTTCCACAAGTTTCCTTTTTTTTTGTCTTTTTTTTCAGGGCCGCACCCATGGGATATGGAAGTTCCCAGGGTATGGATCGAATCAGAGCTACAGCTGCTGGCCACAGTCACAGCCACAGCTACAGCAACACCAGATCCAAGCTGCTTCTGTGACCTATACCACAACTCACAGCAATGCCAGATCCTTAATCCAGTGAGTGAGGCCCAGGATCGAACTCGCGTCCTCATGGATACTAGTTGGGTTCACTACTGTTGAGCCACGATGGGAACTCCCTAATGCAAATGTTTTAAAATGTCATCATTAAGTAGGATGTTTGATAGGTGACTTTGGGAAATTAGACATAACACACCTAAAAAAACTCCTATGCCAGTTTTGGGATTCTTTACTAAATATATGTTAGCGTTGAATTTTGTGAAAGTTTCATACGATTTTTTTTTCATGTATTGATCTATAATTCTGCATAGGTTGTAGAACCACGGCATCAAATCCAGGAAACTCTGATAGTTGGTCCTTATGGTCTTTTACAGTTCTAATTAGATATTGCAAATTGGGGTTCGAGGTTCCCAATAAGGATGCCTATTAAGAAGTAAAATACTTGTTCACTTCAAATATACACTTCCCATTACCATATTAGAATGCTGTAAGGAGAAAAAGACTTAAAGACTTTTGTGGAATTTCATCGTGAAGTCCATATGGTTTTAAGTAACATTTCACCTTAGCAAGAAGGTCTTGTTTATTTATGTCCTGTTGGTAAAAATAAAAACAGAAAAATAAGCCTTTTCTCCCCCTTCTTTGGGCAGGGTCAGTGTTATAGCCATTGAGATGAAATGGGACTGTGCTTGGTTTCATCTTCTGACATATTCCCAGCCTTCTGAAAGCCCCCTGCAAACCGGAAGCCATTTGGCCTCAGGCAATAACAAATTTGCTATACTGGGATCCACCTCTCTTCCCCCAAGGCCTCCAGTTCAGGAAATATGAAACAAACCTGTCTCTGAAAAAACTGGGCATTTTAGAAGCTTTAAGGACAAAGTGTTAACTCCCCTGGTGGTGCCAAACCACAAATACTTTCTTATATGCGTTGCTCATGTTTAACATTTGGGCTCAGAGGAAAATAATTTCCAATCCACCTGGCTCTAGGTGGGAGACGCCCCCATCCTAGTTCTGATTTTGTTTCTCTTTATCTTCTTCTGTCATAGAAAACAATGGAACCCTACAGTGCACTGACAGGCAGGCAATATCGCCAGGCATCATGGCATTATTGACTGCTTTCACCTCTCTTCTAGTCTTTCCCACTGGTCATCCCTCCAAGGATGTCTGATGTGTCCCTCTATCCAGACTGAACCACTCGAAGGACATGACGACCATGGACAAGTCATGGCTTGCATTTGCAAGTGAAGGAATGCTCTCAAAGTGGCTTATGCAAAAGCAGGCTGGTGCAACTTAAAAGTCCCAGAAGTAAACAGTCTCTGTGCATAACTGGATCCAAGTGCTCCAAGAACGGAGTCAAAAAGGGGCCCCTCTCCTCTTCCCCTGCCTCTTGGCTGAGCTCTCCCCTAGGCCCACTGCATTCTCAGGGAGCTTTCTGCCTGCCGGCTTCAGCTTGCATGACACGCACTCTGCAGAAAGAGCTCTTCTCTTGCCCAATAGACCCACCAAATTCCTGGAGAGGCTCTCAATTCTGCTTGTGTCACATATCCTGTATCAGTCGGGGTCTTAAAAGGAAATAGTTCACTCAGATTGGATGACTTGAAGGGAGGTTAATTAAGGGACTATTCTCAAATATATAGGCAGTGTGCAGGGAAACCCCAGGGAACTGAGGCACTCTGGGGACATACACTGGGATTTTTATTTTTTTATAGGTTTGGAAACAGAAAGAGCCATCTGCCAGGAACTCAACCTTAGGTTGGTGATTGCGGTGAGCCCATGGCGAATGCATGGCTTTCTCTGATCTCCTTTCTCCCTCTACTCCCCTGTCAGTGTTTGGCAAGAGCAGAATCTGACTAGAAGCCAGAAGACAAGGGAGCTGACCAATGAAGTCCATGCTGGTCAACACTTTGGGGCACAGAGTGGGGTCGAGAAGGGTGGAGAGGGGATTCAGAGGTCAAAGGGCAGATAGCCATGCCCATCCCACGCTCATTCCTGCACCAGACCCATGGCCAGGGCAGAGTCCTTAGACCTGAGTCCATGCCCTTCCCTGGAGCTAAGTGTGAGTTCAGGCTCACCTCAAATAAGTGAACTGGGAGTATTCGCCACTAAGTTTGCATGTGCTTGGCTTCCTCAGCAAATACCAAGATGTTTTACCAGAAAAAGAGGGACAGGATCCTGGGCTGGCAAAAATAGCAGGAGACTACCACAGGGCAAATGTGTTTCTCTTGGACTTGTTCCAGCTAATCTTAGAGATCCACCAACATTTCCCCTTGGCCTTTTCTAAGCAGGCCCAGGAGTGAGGGTAGCTTAGCAGAGATGGCCCTGCCAGCTGAGGGTCAGCCTCCTCACCTTACATGATTTGGTCATGATCTCCAGGCAAAGGTCTAGCCCCCTGGAAAGTTCCCTGGAAAAAAATATCCCATGCTGACAGCCTTCCCAAATGGATGGCTTCAATTTGAGTAGTCCATTGGCTCACCACCACTCCCCCAAGGCTTGCTCATTCCAGGCCCATCTATACTGGATTCCCCATCAAGCAAGACCCCCATTCTCTCTGCATCATTTGAGACCCAATTCAAGTTCTCTCATTCCAGCCCCAATCCTAGACCCAGATAAGTTTCAACTCTGCTTTCTATCCCATGTACTTCCCATTTCAGGTTCTCAAATCCAGAATCCCATAGGGATTAATAAAACCAAAAGTCATTTTTTTTTTTTAGCTAATTGCCCTAAGCTATTATTCTGCTGGCGCTGTAAGATGGAATTTTAGAGCTTCCAGCTCTCAACAGTTTCCCAGCCCTACACACACATACACACAAGGATGTGTCAGATCCTTTTCCAGGACTCAGTAGTCAACACCATCATAGCCTACACAGCAGTCACTTGGCAAGGAAATATGCTTAATACAGTGGTCACAGAGGAGTGACAGGACAAGAATAAAGAGGGAGGGAGAGAAAACCAGGGGAGAAACTACTCAGTGTAATTCGGAGCTCTGGTGAAGTAGTACCTTCAAATCCTAGACAAAAAATTCCTCTAAATCTTACCAACTTCAACCCCCTTGTCCTCCTGATCCCTCCTCCCCTTTTGCCCAAAAGAGAGGAATAAATAGGAATTTTGCTTTTAAAGGGCCAAGGAAAATGGAGACTCTTTTCTCAGGAAGATGGCAAAACACCTGTCACAGTTGACACGATGCACTGAGTGTGTATCTTTAATAGAGTCATAACTATTCTTCTGTCTTGGAGGAAGATTTGACAATCACCGGACCTGTTGCTATGGCAGCTTGATGGTTTTAATAACTGGAAAGAGCCAAGTCATTGGCTTGGTGGGTCTTCTTTTTTCAGTAGCAATTTCTGTTCTTTCCTAAGTATTTTTTTCCTTTTCCTTTGTAGGCCTCCCTCTGGGTATCCCTGAGGGAACAGTCCCTCTTTACTCTTAACTGTGTAAGGAAGAGTTGATCCTTACTGAGGAAGCTTGTGATGCTGTGTGACCTTGGGTAAGTAACCTAACCATGCTTGCCTCTGTTGCCTTTTTTATGATGTAGGGAAAATCATCAGGGCCACATCACAGGGCTATGGTGAAGATTAAGTGAGATAATGCAAGGGAGTTCAGAACACTGTGCCTAGCATTAGAAAATGTTGGTTCTTACTACTGATAAAGGAAAATATGGGAGTTCCCTGGTGGCCTAGCAGTTAAGGATCCAGCATAGTGACTGCTGTGGAACAGGTTCAATCCCTGGCCTTGTAAACATCTGCATGCTGCAGGTGCAGCCAAAAATAAAAGGAAAATACAGGAGTTCCCATCGTGGCGCAGTGGTTAATGAGTCAGACTAGGAACCATGAGGCTGCAGGTTCGATCCCTGGCCTTGCTCAGTGGGTTAAGGATCCGGCATTGCCGTGAGCTGTGGTGTAGATCACAGGCGCGGCTCGGATCCTGCATTGCTGTGGCTGTGGCATAGGCCAGTGGCTACAGCTCCAATTAGACCCCTAGTCTGGGAACCTCCACATGTCCCAGGTGCGGCCCGAAAATGACAAAAGGCCAAAAAATAAAAATAAAAGCAAAATACAAGTTAAGAGTATCTTATAATAGGTGGCAGGAGTACAGATAGGGTATGCCGAGAAGGCTCTGTGAGCTAGACCTGAGAACACAGGTGAGAGTAAGTCCTCTTCTCCATCACTTCTGTCTCCTGGTCTTGTGTCTTGGTTAATATGTGCTTTGCTGTACCTGCCCTCTGTCTTCTCTCTCCAGGAGGATTGTAAACATCACAGAAGATGCTATGAGGTCAAGGTCTGCGACTCTAATGCCCCAAGGCTCCAAGATGTTTTGCACATAGTAACTACTCTGAAAGTATCTGGTAAATAATACCTACATGAAGAAGAGGGCATTCCAGCAGAAAAGGCTGATAAACCCCTGAAAAATGGGAATCTACGTGAAGATTCTGGCCTCTCAGGGAACTTTTATCCCATTCTCCCTGGCTCCCATTTTTTCATTGGTCAAAGTTCATCTCCGCAGAAGCCACTCCTCTCACGTGTTAATTTTGTCAACTGTTCCCTGAGCAGCCATTCAGAAGCCAAATCCCACACTCCAAGATGTTGCATTTCATCCCCTCCAGGACTGAGCCCAGGTGGGGCACTGAAAAAGGAAGTGGAGAAAGGAAATGAGAGGATGCCCAAGGAGTCCAAGTCTGTGCTTTGTCGTTCCCTGGCTCCTTCCTTTTCCTTGTATGAATGAATACATTCTTTTTAGTTAAGCAATGCGTGCACATGATCTTAACTGTGAAAATATTAAAGCAAACAGATAAAAAGTACCACTTTTCTCTCTGAATATCACTGCAGTTTTCAGCTTAATACAAACCTATCCAAATGCGAATATATATATATATGTATAAAATCCCCAATTGCTTCATCTGTAAAACAATTTTTAAAATACTGAGCTCACCTATTTTTGAGTTCATAAACTTACATACATATGGTACCTGGCCTGAAATCTGGAATGCTGTAAGTACTCAACAAATATTAGATGTCTTCTCCTTGAGGGCTATTGGACATATGATTCTTCATGCTATATAAAAAGAGTATATCATTTAACCATGGAATAAAACATGCTGTTCAACCATCAGAGAAACTACTATCTCATTCCTTCTTGAAACCACAACCCAGTATAAATCATTTGGAGATTTGTTCGATGGCTAAAGTGGTAAAAGAGCCAAGCCCCACCCACCCCACTCTCTATTTCATGTTATTTTGATGGCAATGAAACTTCTCTTGAGAAGGCCTTGCCTACTGACCACGGACAATACATGTTTCTCTCTCTCTGTTTGGTCTGTGATGTTTCAAGTTCTGCACAGGATCTAATAACTATGGATTTTTCAGTGACCTATGAAATGTTTGAAAACTGGGGGGAAAAATTGACTTTAATATACACAAGAAACTGAAAAACTGAATTTAATAAATATTTAATTAAATGTCTGCGAAGTCTAACATTATATCACCATTTTTAACAGCTAGATTTAAGTTCATAAAAAATGTCTCATTTTACCTACAAATAATATTTTGGTTAGATCTTTCTCACTACAGAAGTATGAATACATACTCAGGAAATCTTGCAATGATTGCTGATAAATTATAAACAATGGTAAATTGGATTACAAGGAGCCAAATCATCTTTTTTTCCAGCTACACCTGTGACCTACAAAAGTTCCCAGGCCAGGGATCAAACCCAAGCCACAGCAGTGAAAATGCCAGATCCTTAGGCCACGAGGGAACTCTGACAAGTAGTCAAATCATTAGAAAAACAATAATAATAAAACCCTTTCCAAAGTTTTCAGTGGAGAGTAAGGTTGAATATAAGATGAGATGCAGACTTGTGGTTCCCAGGGACGAGAGGGGAGGGAGTGGAATGGAAGGGCAGTTTGGGGTTTTTGGATACAAACTGTTATATTTGGAATGGATGGGCAATGGGGCCCTACTGTACAGCACAGGGAAATGTGTACAACAGAAACTAAAGAAAGTAAATCAACTATACCTTAATAAAATAAATAAATGCCACTTGCTTCTGTTAAAAGGAAAAAGGTGTGATGCTCTTTTTCATTTTTCAAAGTTTTATTAAAGTATAGTTGATTTACAACGTTGTGATAATTAATTTCTTCTGCATGACAAAGTGATTCAGTTATACATATACACACATCTCTTCTTTTTCAGATGCTTTTCCCACATACACTATCACAGAATATTGGGTAGAGTTCCCTGTGCTCTACAGCAGGTCCCCGTTGGCCAGTCTTTCCATATACAACAGTGTACATATGATTTTTAATCACAGCAATGAGATATATGGATAAGTACAAGAGGAAGAGTTGGCCTAGGGTTTGTGAAAGTGTTAAAACAAGCCCTAGGAGATCATATTCCTTTAACTAAACGATGCATTAGAAAGTTCAAAAGTACTCTAAGAGACGGTGGACAGAAGACCCACCACATACATCAGAAAAGTTATAACCACATATTTAATCCTTTATACCTGCATTAAGGAACCAGTTCCATTGTCAATAGCATCAGTTCTGTGGCTTGTCCTATTTTATTTGCTTCCCTCATGTCTGTCCTACCTGCCAAGTAAGACAATAAAATCTCCAAAGTCAGGATTCATAACGACTGTCTCTTTTTATCTCATCTTGGGACATGTAGCAATCACTCAGAATTTACTTTTAAAACTGGAGATTAAAGAAAGCAAGCACTTTCAAACACATCCTTTAAAAAAAAAAAAAAAGACTCTTCCAAGTTTGTTACTAACAACATATGAAAAGAATCCCGAACTTTGAGTTGTAAAACGTTGCTGTGAAATTACATTTTCAGGAACATCTATTGTTTCTTTGTTCCTTGCCTGAAAATGTGTTTCTCCCTGGGATATTAGCATATAACAAATAAATCCTAAAGTACCTTATTTTCTTGCCCAAATGCAGTACTTAACTCTGGTTGATTTCTCAGCTAAAATTACTTACAGGAAGAAAAACTGCCTAAGTGTCTTTGATTATTATGGAATATTTGCGTCCTCATCAAGCAGTGGCAACCATGTTACACACACACACACACACACACACAATAAAACACGCCTTGAGTGGCATTGTATTTAAACGATGATGCTTCGCAGTTTGTTTTTGATGGAGAATTATTACCTAGGTGGATTTCCACCTAAGGATTAACATTGTTCTGTGGATTTCATCACTATGGCATTATAGCTGTGCTTTTCATAATGAAGGGAAAATCCAGCGTCAAACAAGCAATTTGCAATGGTTTCTTTACTCCCCCACCCGTGTGAGAAGAGGAATGTCAACTATTCCAGTCATGATTTTCTAAGCTTTTTGTTTCCTAAAGAGGAATTTACCTCAGCTCCTATAGAGAAGAGACCAGAGGACTGCTTACAAAACCAAGTCATAATGTGCCCCAACATGACTGTGATTGCAGCAACATTTCTTTTCTTTCCTTTTTTGGCTATTTCTTTGTTATAAAAATGAGTCAAGAATAGTCCCAGGCTATTGGTTCTCAGGAAAGAACCAACCATACCAGGTGTAGCAACACTCATCCCCTCCCCAACCTCAAACCCCAGCAAACAACTCACCCCGGATCAGAATGGGACTTTTCACAAAAGATGGAGAACTGAGGGGCTGTTAACTGGGTCACTGGCATCTTTTAAAAAACCTGGGCCAAAGAAAGAGAGGTTTGTTCTCTTAGCTAAGTTATCTCTCCCAAGCTCATTCTTCCTAAGAATAGTCCCTACTGTTTAGTTTGAAGTGAACTCAAAGATCTCCCAAACCATGGAGTTCCTGTTGTGGCTCAGTGGGTTAAGAATCCAACTTAGTGTCCAGGAGAATGCAGGTTCGATCCCTACCCTTTTCAGTGTGTTGAGGATCTGGCATTACTGTGAGCTGTGGTATATGTTACAGATGTGGTTCAGATCCCATGTTGCTATGACTGTGGTGCAGGCCTGCAGCTCCATCTTCAATTCAACCCCTAACCTAGGAACTTCTGTATGCTGCAGGTGCAACCCTAAAAGACAGAAAAGAAAGATCTCACAGCCCAAGCTGACACTTAGGTGCTTCCGGCTCCTCTGAGCTCGGTGGGCTCCAGTCTATCTCCACCAAAGGGATTTCTTATTCTCTTCTCCCTTGCACACCCACCAAGTTTTCAAACTTGCATTTATTTAAAAACCAGCACTGCTGAATCTAGTTAATTCATTTCCCACTTCTAGGAAGCGGACACATACAACCAGCAAGCAGCATGTTTAAGCAGCATGAGATAGCCAGGGTTACCAGATTACTACACTGAGTTGGTTGGACTCCAGTCTCAAATAATCAATTCTGAGGTTCCTAGCACATGCTGTTTTTGGGGGGGGGGCACATGTAGGATTCTCACTAGGTTTTCCGTAATAGAGAGAATGACTTTAGAACCCTGAGCTCGGGAGCACTGACTCGCAGTCCTCACATAACATGGTCTGTGGGGAGTGCCTCCTATAGAGTTTGTGTGGGCGCCGCCCCCTCTCCTTACTGTGGGTTTTCCAGTGGCCAAGCCCAAATGAATGGATGCTTTTCAAGATTTTACTGCCTAGCATTGCACTGGATGCTTTACAAACACTGTTTGAATGAACCATCCCAGGAACTCCATGAAGTATTCAGTCATTCAATGTTAGAAAAAAAAAAAAAATACACACACACACACACACACACACAAGGGATGTTTAAATGTAAAGAAAACTGTATGGGCTGCTAGGAACACCACACTGGAAAAGACAGATGCAGTCCTTTCCTCTAGGAGTTAACATTCTAGTCTGGAAATACAGACAACAAATATGTAAAGAAATAATTTGCAAGGAGAGCAGCAAGATGATATAGTAGACAGTGAAGCAGGCACTACTTAGGTAATGTAATCAGGGATGTTATCCCATAGGCCCTGACTTTTGATCTGAGACCTGAAGGTATTAAATCTGCTTTGCGAGGTGGGAAATTGAGGCTCAGAGAGGTTCAGCAAAGGGCTCAATATCAAATATCAACTGAGACTTTGTTAAATTCTAAGCTATCCTTGTCAATCATCAAATCTGTCTGCTTTCCGCTATACCCTGCTGCCTCCCAAGGGGACCTAATAAATACCCAAATTCTGTTCTTTGTTGGATGCTGTTGTAGTAGAGCTTTCATCCTAGTTAGGTTGCAGAGAGAGGGGGATGTTGCCAAAAAGAGAGATGAAAACAAAGAACTAAAACTCAAAAGCATCTTTATTTATATGATAGGATAAACCACAGCCAATGGTAAAGGATACACATTTAATTCTTCTTTCTTCACTTCCTTAATCCTTCCTTAATTTTTCACCAAAACTAAAATGTTCAATTCTTTTTCTTGTGGATGGTCATAAATGGGTCCTGATTTAATCTCTAGATACCACAGATTTTCAGAGTCTATTTTTTAAGATCTGAAAGTTACATAAAAACCTAAGTCCTCATCAAAGTCCAGAGTTCCAACCCTCCCATCTCTATAAAGATTCATTTAAAAAAAAGAAACTCAAGGGGAAAAAAATGTCCTTGTAGGCTGACTGGACAACACAGAGAGCTGCCTTGATTACAAGTGACATTCAAAGAGGTTTTCTCTTGCACTTGGCCATTTCCTCTTGAAGTGACACTCAACGGGAGATAGGGTGTTTATTTAGGACACTTCCAAGAACAATTTTATTGAACACAGGTTGTACTGAAGGTGAAGAACCTAGCTACCTTTGATCCCCAGAGAGAAAAATCTCCTCCCAGTAAATACAGGGCTACTAGCCAAGGACAGAGAGTAATCAAGGTGCTAGCCTCTAGGGAAAGAACTAAGCTTCAAGCTTGGAGCACAAACGAAGGGATTGGGGCTCAATTTAAAGAAGGCAACTCTGATGGAGAGAGAAAGTTCTCACAGTTTTCTCCTATCAGAAAAGTTTGACCATGGCCACCCTTATTTCTCTTGAAAAATAGGGGAGCTATTCATCTCATTAATGTACAAATAGAAAAGCAATCCGTTTAATTTCACAATAGCCTAATTCAGAGAAGGACTGGAAACCCAAGACTCGGAAGAAAACCTCACTCCATCATGACTCCTCTGTGAGGTGCTGAAGCACCCTCCATCTTTATGCTACCCCTTTAGATATGTTATTGTTGATAATACAAGTATGATAGAGCTCGTGTAAGGTTAGAATCTGAGCTCTGGAATCAGACAGAGGGAACTTGGCTCTGAGCCTTCGTAGCTGTGAGATCAGATTTTCATGAAAGGAGAGTAACCAATCGTTTCTCTAAGGCCTTGAAAAAGCCTACATGACATAACCTCCCCCGCACCCCATGCCACTTCTTCCAAAAAAAGAGTAATATTTTTTTAAATAGTAATCAAGATTGTAAAATCAAAGACATGGGGGGAAGAAGATGAGAAGGAGGAGAAGAATAGAAGGCAAAAAAGAAGGAAGACAAAGAATGACAATAAATCCAGAATTGCAAGGATTCCTAAAGAGATGTGTGGATTGGCACTCATTTTAGTATGCGTGGGATGAGTGTTTTGAAGAGATGTTTGGCAAGTCTGAATATTTGAGGTAACGTGATTTTTTTGTGTCATATACTGGTAAATCTGAAAGGCATCCTTTCAAAGGCTCTCTTGCTGAGCAGTAGGTTTGCTTTTAGAATACACTGTAGACATGGTGTTTGACTTTCCAGTAACCAAGCCCTGCAGTTAGGTAGCAGGCCATGGCAACTCCATCCTCACGACCAGATGAGTCCAGGGACCTATGCCAATTTGAGTTGAGGAGACTCAAGTTGAGAGTATCTCAGGGCTTGTTGGAGGAAGAGGTTCTTCCACACAGTGGACAGTAAAAAAGGAAGCCCAGACCCAGACAAAGCCTTTAGACACAGGAGAACCAGCCTGGAAGCAGAAACACCGCTTGAAGGATGGAAACAAAGTGAGCCTCAGAGAAAAGGGGCCTCTAGCCCACTTACATCTGCACCTCTCACTAGGAGATACAACAAATGTAAGTTCAGTAAATCCAGGAACTGCTTCCTATTTGTCCTGTCTTGCAAAGGGACAATGCATATTAGTGCATTAAAGGCTCTGGAAAGTCCTGCAGTAAACTAGCTCCTCTCATCCTGCATTTGCTGACCCAACTTTTCAGAGAAATCCCCGTCTTTATAATACCTGTTAAGATGCCATAGAACCTACTTTGAGACACATTGATTGTTGGAGTTGAATGACTTTAGCCTGGATCAGCAGCCCTTTCCTAAAAACAAAAACTCACGACTATCACTAGCTCTGTTAGCAAATCAGTACAGTCTTCCATCTGACATTCTGATCAGTTGTCTTTCATGTAATCCTCCATCTTTACTTTTCACGTCCATTTTTCTTCACACATATTTATGTCTTACGGGTGGTTTTCAGAGGCCACGCTGACAAGTTCTACTATTTGATTTGTACAAGGCCTTAAGGTAACATGTATGCATGCCTACTGCCTCCCCTCTCTATTCACTTCTTCCTTTCTTATTCATATCTTTTTTCTTATGCATTTCATTATTTTCTTTGGCATACACTCCAGCCTCTGAACTCTCTAATCTACTAACTTGCTACTGCTTCAATTATATGGCTTCCTGTTTTCAGTGGTATCACAAACACTTAATGGTTTGACTTTCCAGCACTATTTCCACCCCTCCCTACATGGTTGTAGCAGGAAGCACCATATTCTTACCTAATTCCACCCTCATCACTGCAATTTTCAGGCATCAGCCAATCACAGTCCTTCCCTAGGATTTTTCTTCCCAGAACTGAGAGAGAATAAGCCTCTCTAACGCACTCTCGTTCTCCTTTCCTTTGCCTTACCTCTTCCATTCCTTTCTTGCTTTATTTTGTTTTGTTTTTAGTTACTTAATGAATTCCATTACATTTATAGGTGTACAACAATCATAACAACCCAATTTTATAGCATTTCCATCCCAAACCCTCAATGCACCCCCCCACCCAACCTGTCTCATTTGGAATCCATAGGTTTTCCAAAGTTTGTGAGTTAGTATCTGTTCTGCAAATAAGTTCATTGTGTCCTTTTTTAGATTCCACATGTAAGTGATACCAATTGATGTTGGTGTCTCATTGATTGTCTTCACTTAGCATGATAATTTCTAGGTCCATCCATGTCACTGAAAATACTGTTATTTCTTTCCTTTTAATGGCTGAGTAATATTCCATTGCATATATGTACCACATTCTTCCATTCCTTTCTCTCTCTCTCAGGGGACAGAAGTTACAAGATATGAGTTGTTTCAACCATGAAAGATAACCAGTCTTCCATATGAAATGAATGAAACAAACTAAAGAAAATAGAGGCAGAGAAAAAGAGACCATGTTACATGGGTATTCAGGTCAGGTTCTCACTGTTCCAGAATCCAGCTGCATCTGTGGCCCTTTATGTAATCTGGTATTCCAAGTTCCCTGCATAAAGTGGTGGTCTGCAAACTGAGAGCCCAAGTACCAAGCCCAGCTACAGCCTAGTTCTGTAAATGGAGTTTACAGCTACATACTCTGTTCTCTTTGCAGACTGTCAGTGGCTGCTTTTTGCTACAATGGCTGAGTTGAGTCACCACAACAGAGAGGATACAGCCCACAAAACTGAAAGTAGACATCATCTGGACCTTTAGAGAAAAAGTTTGCTGACCTCTGATCTAAAACAACTCACTATTCTTCTGACACTTTCTCCTTTTTTCCTGTGGTATCTCCAGGTGGTTTCTGTCCCTTGCAACCAAAAAAAAAAAAAAAAGAGAAGCTGTTTCTCATTCATCTTTGCTCATCCCCTGCCCCCCGTACCAGGTACAGAGTAGACGCTCAGTGAACTACATTTCTCCTCCCAACATCTACCCAAGTTAAATCACTTTTTAAGAGAAGATGTCTTTTCAAATACTCCTGCATCTGGCAAAGAAGACCAGCTTCTAGGTCAAATGTTAACAGGAGGACCACACCATCCAGAAATAAATCCCCAGTCATTGATCATTTCTTAGTAGCCTTAGTCTAAAGCAGTTGTTTTCAGAAACATGCTCTCTGGGCAGCTGCAGCAGCCTCATCCAGGCACTCATTAGAAACACAGATCCTCAAGGCTCCACACCAGACTTTCTGAATCAGAAACTGGGGGGCGGGGGGGCCTGCAAGCTGCATTTTAACAAGACCTCCAAGTCATTCTGATGCTCTGAAACAAAAGCCAGGGATCAGCAAACTTTTCCAGAAAAGCAAGAGAGTAAATACGTAGGCTTTGAGGGCCAAGAAAATCAAAGCTATTCCATGGTACTGACATAAAAAGACAGAACTGTAAACTTACAAAAATTCCGTGTTGTAGTTCAAAATATAATATTATATAGTTTGTAATCATTGTAGAGTACAATTTACTGTAACACAGGCCTACTAATGAGAAGACTGAATATTTTTCAGGATAATATTCCACTCAATTGGGTTCAAAGTTGATGTTCCCTACCATCAAATGGATTGCAGACATTCATCTATAAAAATGATTCTCAGCTCACGGGAACAGGCCATGGACCAGACGTGGCCTATAGGACACATTGCCAGCCCTTGGTCTAAAGCATCAATGGCTGAAACTCAAAGAGGGACTGAACATTCGTTGCAGGGTTAGCAGAAAACCTTTGAGAAAATCAGCAGTTTTCAACTGGGGAGGGGATGACTATGCCCCGAAAGACATTTGGTGTTGGTCAGAGACATTTTGGATTGTCACAAAGGGAATTGCTACGGGCATCTAAAGGGTGAAAGCCAATAATGCTACTAAACATCCTGCAATACACAGGACAGCCCCCTAAACAAAGAATTATCTGGCTTAAAGTGTCTGTTGTGCTGAGGTTGAGACACTCCCACGTAAATAATCTTTTGCAGCTCACTGCAGGCCTGTGGACCTCCTTTTGACCTCCTGTCTACTCCTGAGCCATACAGGCAGTGCCCAGTCCCATTCCTATAGAAACTCTCCAATATAGTCTTGAACATGAAACCTTTAAGTGCCTGTGCAAAGATAGCTGCAAGAAGCAAGGTTGCTCTTTCTGGAATTTTCCAAATTTTATTGCTGAGGCAAAGTTCATGTCACCTCTAATACTATTTAATTTCAGAGCTGTCCTTCCAGAGGGAGCTTAGAGACTGTTTTCTTCCAGGTAGAGCCTCATGCAATCAGATATTTGTTGTGAGGGGAAAATAGAAAACAAGCTATTCAATAAGATCTTTAGCAAAAGAAAAGGCCCTAGAATATCCTAGGGTGTTGAGGACTTTACATGACAGCATTAGAGAATAATGAAGCCTTTTGGTTTAGGAAATTTCAAATGATCCTACTTGTGAAAAGGAAGCAATAACTGATGTTATCCTACTCCCATTTCTCCCTTTAAAAATAGCACATCAGAAGTTTCCGCTGAGGCACAGCGGAAACGAATCCAACTAGCATCCATGAGGATGTGGGTTCGATCCCTGGCCTCGCTCAGTGGCTTAAGGATCCGGCTTCGGTGTGAGCTGTGACGTAGGTCGCAGAAGACCTTCGGATCCCGAGTTGCTGTGGCTGTGGCGTAGGACTGAGGCTATAGCTCTGATTCGACCCCTAGCCTGGGAACTTCCATAAGCCTCGGGCTCGGCCCTAAAAATAAAAATAAAATAAAATGAAATAAAAATAGCATATCAGGAGTTCCCACTGTGGGACACTGAGTTAAGAATATGACTGCACTGGTTTAGGTTGCTGTGGAGGCGTGGGTTTGATCCCTGGGCCAGTGCAGTCAGTTAAATGATCCAGTTGTTGCAACTTGCAGCGTAGGTCACAGTTATGGCTCAGATTCAATCCCTTGCCCAGGAACTTCCATATGCTGGAAGTGCATCCATTAAAAAAAAAAAAAAAAAGATATTTTGGAGATATTCTGGAGGCCCTACTTAAATAAAAGATGCTTCTCCATGGTGCGATGGTGTGGTCCAAGTTACATGATTAGGCTATAAAATCAGATTTGCTAATGGCTCCTGGAAATCAGCTGAAGCTAGGTGGCCTTTTGCTGGAGGCAGAGAATTAAAATGGGGACATATTGCTCTATGCTAGGGAAATGTTGTTAACTAAGATTGAATGAGGGTTTACTACATGCCAGCACTCTCCAGCTGTCTTGCTATATTATGTTAATACAACAACCCCATGAGACGGGTACCATTGCCCTCACTTCACAGTTGAAGAAACTGAGGCTCAAAGAGGTGATTTAACTTAACAGATCAAACAGCTGACAGAGCCAATAATGGAATCCAGGTATATCTGGCTTAAAATGTGAACTCTTAAACATCAGTGAGTCACTAAGGCTTTGTGGATACACGTGGAACCGCCAAGAAACAAGAAATTCATAACGAGACCCTGTGTTTATTAACAACCAGTAGTTAGTGAGTACCTAGATGTTCACTGAACGTCTAGAAGTGGGTACATCCTTTCCGATGTGTGGTGTCCCCTGATGCTGGAGAGCTTGGTAAGACTGAGTTGTATGTGAAGTTTCACTCCATTTTCAGAGACAGCCTCATCCCCTCACCTTGGTGAGACTCCATGGACAGGTTGGGTGGGGAGGCTGCCTTCAAGAACAATACCCAAGTCTGGGAAATTTTCAAGTTTGGAAAGCATATCGTATAAAATGTTTAAAAATCAGCTTATTCTTTTTTTATAATACAAACCACAGACAGTAAAATCTTCTTGGCTAGAGAATACAGTCAGAAGATAGAATAGTGACTCTCAAGGGAGAAAACTGAGTGTCAAAATCCTGGGCCAAAGCCAAAAGAGGACTCCTGGTTGTAAAGAGGCGGAAAACTGTCATGCTGCTACTCTACTGTCAGGAAGGAAGGAGTTTTCCTCAGCTCTGCTCTAAGAATTAAGGTGACATGAGAGAGATTAACAAGAGCACATCACACGCAAGTTTAATAACGTGCATGCATGAGAGACCCAAGCAAACTGCGTAACTTGCCAAATTGGCCAAAACTCTCACCTGAAATACCATCTTCATCTGCACACAAAGGAGGCTGTTTGAGGAAGTGGTTTGGGACTTCAAAGGAAAGGAAGGCAACTGACGGGAAAATAGAAAATCAAATATTTGTTAAATAAATATTTGCTGGGCTATGCAGAGACAAGGAGGAGTTGCAGAGTGAACCCTGACCTTAGACTGGCCTAGAGTTTCAACCCACAAAACTTATCCCATATTCTTTGCAGACATCTCTGGTGATGACTCTATTCTGAGAAATTCCTTTTTTTTTTCTTTTTAGGGCCGCATCCGAGGCATATGGAGGTTCCCAGACTAGGGGTTTAATCAGAGCTACGGTTGCAGGCCTGCACCACAGCCACAGCCTCAGCCACACCAGATCCAAGCCACGTCTGTGACTTACACCACAGCTCATGGCAAAGCCAGATCCTTATCTCACTGAGCGAGACCAGGGATCGAACCCACATCCTCATAGTTCCTAGTCGGATTCCTTAACCACTGAGCCATGATGGGAACGCCAAGAATTCTTTTTTTAAAGACAATTTTAAGAGTACCCATTGTGGCATAGCAGTTAAAGAATCCGACTAGGATCCATGAGCATGAAGGTCTGATTCCTGGCCTTGCTAACTATCTAAAGACCTGTTCTTTCAGTTTTCCCAGAGCACGACTGCCTCACTCCTGTCTCCACCCTGAGCTCCACTCAGGGGGTGCTGTGGGTCAGCAATTACGGTGGCTCATGTTTTACTCCATGTAGAGGCTGATGGCAAATGCCACACTTCAGTTTACAGTACTGAGGAGAATTCTTCCCTAAGTAAATCATACTTGATTATACTGACAACACTAATGCAACTGGCGGAAAAAAAAAAAAAAAAAACGTGGAGAGCTGGATTCTTCCATTACAATGATATCGGGATAGAGCCTCCTAGTAAAAAGATTTCTTATTTTGTTACAAGAAAAGCCTTGTAATTAGGCATGCGATATTTCTCTGGAAAAGACCTACTGTCGGGCAGGCTTCACATACAGAAATTCAAGTAAATATATTTACAAATGTGAAAAAAAAAGGAAATACACAAAAAATATCCATGTGTTCAGCTTTGAGTAATGGAATGATCAGGATATGCATTTCTTTTTCATGATTCTGTATTATCCAAATTTTCTTTAATAAACATGTAGTATTTTAATGAAGCTTCTAAAATATGTAAATATCAAACAAAATTAAAAAAAATTTAGATTCTCCATTATGCTTACATTCTGGGATTTGAATGTCCTGCTTTCAAAAAAATAAAAAACAGCTTGGTATTCACTTTAAGAAGTGAAACGGAATCATGAATTTCAAAACACAGCATATTTTAATTTCATTTCACTCCATGAACAAAGATAAAACAACATACCTTTAGGGGAAAACTTTTACTTAAACACGTTTCAACTATCAGTGATAATAGAAAGGGAAATATTTATGAGTCTGAATAAAAGAAAGAGAATTCTTTCAAGTTCTTAACGAAAGACATTTTTTGAGGAGAATTAGCTAAAGGGAAAAAAACATCATATAAAGAGTTGAAGGAAAAATAAATTATTTATTGGCTCTCCTGCAGCACCTTCTAAATTTTAGATCTGCATCAAAAGATGCCTGAAATGAGCTAATTTCCGTAGCATATTTCCATTTAGAATTACATTGTAAGTTTCAAAATGCCCTTGTTCTGTGTACATATTATACATGTGAAAAGACAGGTACAATGCTACCTTAATCATATAGCAAGAGCCTTCTTCACAGGGTAGATGTATTCCTGGAAAGACGGATGCAAATCAAATTATGTTTGAAATATATTTGGGAAGTCATGCTGTGAGTGAATCCTTTAGGAAACCGAGAATCCTTCAATAATACGGGAACAAACCAAAAAAACACCCACTAAATGATCTATCTGGCAAGCTTAAATGTTTTTCATATTTGCTTTCTTCCAAAGAGACGTGTTTGGACAATATGCAGAGAAACCCCTGACAAAAATCTATTATAGTAAAGGTTAGAATTTCAATTTAAGAACAAAGAACACTTGACTAGTTAGAACAATCTGAGTAGAACTAAAGCAAAACATATACCCTGCCCCGAGAGAGGTAAGCAATTCTTACCCATACTAAGCACATTCAGCATATAACTAATTTCAGAATGTATTTTCCTTTTTATTTTAATTGATGGCATCTGTAAGCCAGTTGGCACTGTGAGAGCTATATGAATTCCAGATAGCTTTAAAAGAGTAATTATTTTCAGACTACTCAAGTATTTTAAAATATTTAATCTAGAATTCAGATTTGCCTTGTGTGTTTGACATTTTGTCAGGGAAAATTCAAACCCTTCAAAACAATGATAATATCCACTGTGATTATAGCAAATTAGACTCACATCCTCAATCTCCTCCCCTGGGGTTGTTTTGGGACCAAGACATAAACAGCTCAAGAAATTAAATTGCAATAACTAATTTGCTTTGACATTAAGCAAGAGAAACTGGAGGAGGTTACCTGAACCAGGAGCACTGTTTCCTTCCTTCCCGGGGAGAAGAGTTACCCCCCAGGGGAAGCTGGGGGAATGCAAGAACCCCGAAGATGCAGCTCTTAGACTGGAGAGACCGCTCCCTGGTTCTGCAAATCTACGCCTGGAACAGCCACTGGCTCCTAAGAATGGCCACCACCTTGGGGCAAATAACATGATATAAGTGGAGAAAGAATGCTGAGTTTGTTCTTAATGACAACAGCTGCCATTATTATGTCCCCTCCACTGGGGCTCATCATGGGCTAGATCTTTCTGCTGCTTTTACCGCATCTGTTATTCACAACACTGTTCCAAAGAACGTATCAGTATCTCCATGTTACTCATAAGAAAACTGGAACTAAGCTAGAGAGATTTGCTCAAGGTCACACGGGTAGTGAACGGTAGAAGGGAGTTTTTCTCAATCTTCATCTGAGTCTTAAACCCAGGGTTTTTCAAAGCTTCAGATGAAGAATCAAGAATTGATGTCAGTTGGGAGTTCTCGTCATGGCTCAGCGGTTAACAAATCTGACTAGCATCCATGAGGATGCAGATCTAATCCTTGGCCTTGCTCAGTGGGTTAAGGATCGATCGGGCATTGCCATGAGCTGTGGTGTAGGTCACAGACACGGCTTGGATCCTGTGTTGCTGTGGCTGTGGTGTAGGCCAGCAGCTATAGCTCTGATTCAGCCCCTAGCCTGGAATCTCCATATGTCGCAGGTGTAGCCCTTAAAAGAAAAAAAAAAGGGAATTTATGCCAGCTGGGGTAACCAGCTTCCAAAATGGCCCCAGGGACCCCAGCTTCCTGGGATTCACACCCTGGCATAGTCAGTCTCTCCCGCCTCCCAGCACTCTGCACCAGGGTGATCTCTGTGGCGAATCCATATGGCAGAAGTGATGGGATCTCACTTTTGAGATGAGGTTATAAAAGGCTGTGGTTTGCCTCCTGAATTCTCTCTTTCCCTCTCTCTGTCTCTGTCTTTCTCTCCACCACCTCCCTTTTTGTCTTTTTAGGACCATACCAGTGGCACATGGAGGTTCCCAGGCTAGGGGTTGAATCAGAGCTACAGCTGCCACCCTACACCACAGCCACAGCAACACCAGAGCAGAGCGGCATCTGCAAACTACACTGCAGCTCACGGCACCACCAGATCCTTAACCCACTGATCGAGGCCAGGGATCAAACTTGAGTCCTCATAGATACTAGTCAGCTTTGTTACCACTGAGCCACAATGGGAATTCCGATGGGAGAAATTTTAAAAGCATAAGAATAACATGACCTCAGTCCTCAAGTAACTTTGAACGGGAAGGAAAGAGAAAACCTCTATGTAGGTAGATGACAGTTTTTTAAAAAATGTTTCAGCGGTTTTTCTCTTAGGCTTTTCTGTATATAGATATCTTCTCCCTAGTTAACACAAATTATCTAACCAGATGCTTTGGGGATATTAGGATTATTACAGAAGAGCTACAAAGAGAAAGAAAGGGTTATAATTAAGCTTCTTAAATTCAAAATAGCATTTTTCTTGACAGATAATTGGTTATAAGCCAGACATTGTTGAGAAAGAAACAATTTTCTGAATTCTTTTAGCTCCCATTTAACGTATCAAGAGCTAATCCCGGCATATTAAATCACAGACTATCTTCCAGTGTAGAGAATACAACTTCCTACCTGTGATGGCTACCCCAGGGAAGAAGGAAGATAATGACAAAGAAGTAAAGAAAAATTCAGCCTGCAATGGACACTGTGGTCCCCCCAGAATCTCCATCAGGACTGAAAGACCCACCCTACCAGATGCTAGGCATGCTAGGGAGCCTTCTTGGTTAGTGCCTCAGCTGAAGAGTCACCTTGCCCAGGTTATGCCTCCTCCACAGGGCAGTTCCCATCTGATCACTGCTAAATGCAGGCCAGTAGAAAGGCCTGGCCCTCTTGTCCCAACACAGGACAACTCTAAAAGGTCATCCCTGTCTTCCCACAGTGCTAGTTGGGGCCACTGAGACTGCATCACACCACATCCTCCCCCTCTGCCCAATCAGGCTTCCTGCCTTTGCCTCCTTACGGCTGGTAATCCCAAGAGGACTCCCTAATAGACCTTCTGGAAACTGATCTCTCTCTCTCTCAGCATCTTCTTTCCAGAGAACCCAAGCTGTGACACGGTCCCATGGGGTCCAGTGGCACATGGTTGAAGAAGAGGGTAGATCTGCACGTGTCCTAAGCCACAGCATCCAGGAGAGGAAGGAGCTGCTTGTACATGATTGGCAGATGGCCTCTTTCCCAGATCATTATCTGGTACCTAGGAGATGACCTTGCCTCCTGGTGTTGCACCAATGCAGGGAACCCCAACATAGCTAGGGGGGTGGAGTGTGGGAGGGTTGGGTGAAGAGAAGATCAAGTTTGTTCTCCTGGGTCTCCCTGGTTTTCAATGCTGTGGAAATGCTGAGGGCTAGCAAACAAGCCATGTCCCCCCGCCCCCAACTAGGCATGCGGGTAGAGACTGCTCAGACTAGGGGCCAGTGTATGATAGTGCAGACCTTCAGAGAGTCTTCAGTTCTTAGACAGCAAGAAGAGGCTAAAGCAGCAGGGAAAGGAGACAAGATCCAGGCTGAGATCTAAACAATTAGGTGTATATTCAGCAGCAGTCATGACAGCCACCAGCAGCGGATGGCAGCAGAATGGCAGATCTGGGTCCAGACCGGCAAACCCAAAGGTCTGAGCCAAGGCCAGAGAGCCCTCTTTCACCCCAGTCCTCCAAGGTCACTTAAACCATACCTTCTTCCCCCCCATTCTTTGCTACAATATTAGAAATGAGGAGAAAAGGGAGCACAGAACTCTAAAGACTGAAGTATTTAGCTGAGCCATCCAAGCAGAGTCTCCTGTCAGCCTGAGTGAAGGTGATATGACTTCAGTGGTGGTTAGAACAATCTCATGAGATGCTGTAAAGGAAAATGAACATGTACATTTGTAAAATGCATTAGGCTATCAAGATACCTTACTTCTCTTTGACATTTCTATTTTCGTAAAGTCTTTGTTTTCAAGTGGATGAAAACATTTTCTAGGGCTGGAAACATATTAAATTAGATGAAACCTGCATGTATAAGTGTTTTCACTGCATTGTACAAGTTGAGGGCCAGCACCCCCCAAGCAAGTGCTCCGTGTCAGGTAGGGTGCCCAGATTAGAAGCCAATGAAGAAGGGTCTGTGGACATCAAGAGTCAAGAGAGGACCACGCCAGCTGCCCCTTGTGATTAAAAGTCTCTGAAAGAGTGTGTGAAAACTAGACTAACCACACACCCCTGTTTTCTTAGGAAAGTTCTGGTTTATACATAAGATTCCCATGTACCATCCAGTTAGCATCCCCTTTCATTCTCAGAAATATCCCAGTTTAGATAAGAAATTACATGGTCACCTTAATTAAAAGTTATTTACTCAGAAGGAAATAACTATATATTTAACTAAATTTCTCTGCTTAAATAATTTTTTTTTTTTCCTAGGGCCACACTCGCCTCATATGGAGGTTCCCAGGCTAGGGGTCTAATCAGAGCTGTAGCTGCCGGCCTATGCCAGAGCCACAGCAACACCAGATCCGAGCCATGTCTGCAACCTACACCAAAGCTCACGGCAACGCCGGATCCTTAACCCACTGAGCAAGGCCAGGGATCAAACCCACAACCTCATGGTTCCTAGTCGAATTTGTTAACCACTGAGCCACGATGGGAACTCCTGCTTAAATAATCTTAAAGTGAATCCTTTGATAAACTAAAAACCATTTAACCTGACCCCACCCATTAAAAGTGAGAGAGAAAGGGATGGACCGATTCTTGGCTTGCACAGGGATTACTAGATGTCTTCCTTTGTTTTGCTTTAGGGGCCTGAGGGCTCAGAAGGAGACCAGATCATCTACAGACAGCACAAAGAGACCCAATTTCCTTTGCACATTCGTGGGGAGTCAATTTGCAACCCCCTACACATGTATGAAAAGTTAACCATCTTAGGTAGTCAACTGAGGGCTGAACAAGTGGCACAGGTAACTAGCATTCAGAGGAGAAAGAAACCACTTGCAGCTCCAGTTGTTCTTGACAGCATCATTTAAGTAGAGGTAGGAGAAACAGGTAAATGGATAAATGGATGAAGCAGATACGGTGTATACATACAATGGAATATTACTCAGCCGTAAATAAGAATGAAATAATGCCATTTGCAGCAACATGGATGGATCTAGCGATTATCATATTAAGTGAAGTCAGACAAATACCATATAATATCACCTATATGTGGAATCTAAAATATGACACAAGTGAACTTATTTACAAAACAGGAACAGATTCACAGACACAGAGAACAGACTTACAGTTACCAAAGAGGATAGAAGGGGGGGAATAAATTAGGACTTTGAGACGAACAGATACACACTACTGTATATAAAGCAGATAAACAAGGTCCTACTGTGTGGCACAGGGAAGTATATTCAATATCTTGTAATAAACTATAATGGAAAGAATATGAAAAAGAATAGAGATCTATGAATAGCTGAATTACTTGGATGTACACTGGAAACAAACACAACATTGTAAATCAATTATACTTCAATGTTTTTAAAAGAGAGAGAAGCATCATTACAGGCAAAACCAAAGCCCCTGGGACTTGGTGGGAGGAGGAGAGGACCAGCAGGGACAAGTTTGCAGGAAGCTCAGGGTTGCTGCAAGTTATTAAAACCCAGAAGGATGGTGAGGCCTGGATGAGGAAGGTGTCCAGGCCAGAGAAACTTTGCAAGAGTTTTGGAGAGACATAAATTCTCTGGGATTGTCCATAGGAGAGAATTTGAAATACAAAATTCTAGAGTTAGGTACAAAGATGCTGACTGAGATGAGAGTAGATATCAAGATGGCTGGCTTTGCTGCTCTTACTGTCTACTTTTTTAAATAGGAACATTAGTATGGTTGAAATTTTAAAATGCACAAATTACATACATTTTAAAAACTTCCCTACTCTTCTCCCCAACTGCTCCCATCTCCTGTTTCCTTATTGATCCTTCCAGAGATATTCTATATCATAGAAGCCAAGAATATTCTCAATCATTCCCTTCTTTTTTTGCTTTACATCAATTTCATCATTGTATATAAATAATTCTGACCTTGGTTTTGTCATTGAAAAGTAAATCTCGAAGATTGTTCTATAGCAGAATATTACAAGTTCAGATTGACTTGGCCTCATAGTGTTCCATTATATGGACATACTATAATGTCTGTTTGCTGAACAGCCTCCTCCTAATGGAAATCCTAGTCTTTTCCTATTGATAGCAATGCTGCAATCACTGCCCTTCTGCATTCACCACTGCACACTTCCAAGTACCTCTAATCGATGTTTCTAGAAGGGGAATTGCTAAGGCAAAAGGCAAAAGATAAGTGAGCTTGTAATTTTGAAATATTTTGTGACGTTGCACCTTATGAATGCTGCACCAGTTGGTGCTCCCACCAGAGACTCTGTTTCCACCAGTGAACTCAGTGGGCTGTTAAACTTTTTGACTTGGGGCCAATACTGAGAGGTGGAGAGAGAAGTAAAGAATACTTTCTTCTCCTCTATTCCTGCTATTTCATGAGAAGTAAAGGGACCCCCACACATACACCTATGTATTCATTGCCCCCACTGCTCAGAAAGGTAAAGTCACTTATCAGATTAATAAATTTAGGAAGCATGAACTCATCATTCTCCCCTAAGCTTCTCTTCCCTGGCACAAGCTGCTGCAGAAAACTGTTCTTTTTCTTTCCTCCACACAGCAGAGAGAGGCTGCCACATTCTGGGGGCCAGTCTGTTTGACCCCCCAGACTAAACCTCATCTTACAAATTAGGCCTTATCAGTAGCGAGAAGGCTATTTCAGCTCCCATCTGCTGTTCCCTTATTTTATTTCTCTGTTTGTTCACAGTTCAGACAGGGAAGAAGATAAGAGACCCAAGTAGGTGGCTGAGATTTAAAGAGATGGCATCTTGCTTGTTTCCTAGTTTACTTGTCAACTAGGAAAAACTATCAAAGATTTCAGTTGTAGACCTGGGTAGAATATTTCTCCAAGTGAGGTCATCTGCCTCTGAATCACTAGGAGTAGGAGAGGATGGGAACTATTTAATGCAGATGCTGGGAGTTCTTGTTATGGCTCAGTGGGTTAAGAACCTGACCAGTAACCATGAGGATGCAGGTTTGATCCCTGGCCTTGCTCAGTGGGTTAAGGATCTGGCATGGCCATGAGCTGTGGTGTAGGTCGCAGATGTGGCTCGGATCTGGCATTGCTCTGGCTGTGGCATAGGTCTTCCAGCGGCAGCTCCAACTCGACCCCTAGCCTGGAAACTTCCATATGCCATGAGTGTGGCCCTAAAAAGACAAAAAAAAATTAAAAAATAAAATGAAATAAAATGCCGATTCTGGGCCCAACCTAAAATTTCTAAGCTGGAATCACTAGGGGCTGACCCGGGCAGTAGGGGGAGAGAAGGAAGTGAGGCCCAGGGGTTTTCGTTTTATAAAAAGCTTCCCTAAATGATATTTAAAGCTCAGTTAGGTTCAGAGAATATTACACTCCAGAGTCATTACTAGTCCTAAGAAAATCCAAGTAATCTATGTGATGAGGGTGACCAAGAACCAGGAAAGAAGAGGCTAAAGAAAGTAAGACCCGGGGGAGAAAACCTGAAAGGTTAAGAACAGGCAAGTGCTAGCAAGGAGTAACAAGGAGGAAATATTCATGAGCCTATTAAAGAAATAGATAAATAGCTTTCTCCTATTAGGGAGGGTACTTCAAAGCTGACTGGCATCAAAGAAGAGGGATGAATAGGACAAATGAAAGCTGTGGGCTTCAATTATTTATCGGCATGGTGAAAAACGAAATTGGGGGGATTCAGAGCCTTCAGTATATTCTAAATAAACTGCTCTTGCCTGGCTGGGTTGATTAGTATGTTAAAAGGCTGATGTTAATTAGTTGCCTCCATATTGTTCTACCTATCCACAATACAACTGAGGAGTTATTATCTCCTCCTTGTTAATTGGCTATTAACAGCAGGAAGTAATTGCTTTGGAAATTATTCCCTGGAAAGTGCTTAAGGTCTAATATTGAGCAATGTATCTGTACACATGTTTGCATATGAGCCAGGAACCAGTCCCATAGGCTGAGGCTTCCTCACGCTGCCTGCACTACAAAGCAGGCTTCAATTCTTCTCATCTAATTTTTCACATTCATTCTTCCCAAACCAGGTATGAACCAGCTTCATGGCCAGAGAAGCTTCCAGAGGCTAAACCAAAACATGCTGGATTAATTCATTTTTTAATTCATTTGTTATCTTATTAATGTCTGTTTTTTACATTTACTCTAGAAGCTTGTCAAATTTTGGTGTTTCATGAAAGAAGATGAGCCACAATTATCTGAAAAGGTAAAATATTCTTCACTTTTCCATCTGCATGTCTATGTATATCTTAATGTTGTCTATATACTACTTCAGTCGAAACAACACATTGTCCTACACTGAATAAAGATGCAGATACGAGAATATAGCTGTGTGCTATCAGGCCAGGTGCTGTCCAGTTTTATCATTCCCCATACACCCCATGCCATGTTTCCTCAGCATGGCAGATCCTCTCTCTGATCAGACATTAGCAGCACCACCAAATACTCTGGAAAAGAAGCAGTATGAATGCAGGCAATTGGATTAAAGGAGACAAGTCAAATGAATGCATTGATACAGTTTGCAAAACAGCAGTTTGCAGTACAGTTTGCAGTTTGATTGCAATGCAAAATTAACACTTTAAATACCTTTTATCACTTTTCAAATTGCCAGAGGTTTTCTTAGTATTATGATATTATACCTTACCTGGGCAGAAATACATTCTTGCATACTGCTCACAGGAACATTAATTAGTACAAACTTCATGAAAGAATGACAGTAACAGATTTTAAAATCTAAAAACAATGCTGCAGGGCCTCAGAATTTGCATGATTCCAGGGGTTGCCATGTATATGGAGTTAACATCTAAGTGGAGTTAACAGGACTATAGGCCAGAATCTTACTTACTTTCATACACTTTGATTCAAATATTCCTTGTTTTCTTTTTGGGCCACATCCGTGGCACGCAGAAGTTGGCCAGCTAGGCCATCAGAGAACTCCCAAATATTCTTCCAATTATAGAACTTTTCCTTAGCAAATGATTAAGGATGTGAGCAAAGACTAAAGTCCTTATGACAAAGTAGTAGTCTGTGATAGTACAAAATGAGGGAAAAGGTAAGAATAAAAAATGAAATAAATTGGTACATCTATATTCTGCAGTCACTAAGAATTAAGGGACAAGTCTATACTGGGTGACCTTTAGTGACATGGTGAGGCAGGAGGTAGACGGGCCCCTGGGCTGAGAACAACTGAGACTTGTTAGGCTGAGTAAATTGGGCATTGCTTCTCTTTACACCTCAAGGAGAAATTTAATGGCAGGAACTGAGCTCTACTCAGTTAGATGATCATATCAGTCACTCCTGGGGTCAACCACACATATGCAGAAAGACTCCTAGGGGTCATAAAGGAAGGGGGCGCCAGGCCATAATAAGTCCTGTTAAGCATCACACAACCCTTTGCTCTGGAAACCATCTTGGCCAAAAGATGTGTATGCATATCAGGGAGGGCCCTGAATCCAGTCAGGTGTGGGAAATAGAACAAGATAATTGCTCAAAGGAAAACAAAGATCCTGAAGAACCTTCCTATGTAAGTGATTTAAATCACTTCCCTTGGTGCAATTTAGGAGGACACCTGCACACTCACTCTTCTTTTGGGTGTATATTACTGCTTTGTCTTAAATAAGCAAACTACTTGTCTGTGTGCTCTCCTACATGTTATACTGTGTCTAATAATAAGCTTTGTACCTGTTTTCACAGTCTTTGCCTCCTTAAAACATTCTTGTTTTCAAGGGGTGCAAGAATCAGGGCAACTCTGCTTTTAGCCTCTAGCTGGTCTAGTGACTAGGATTCCTGGTTTTTATCCAGGATGCCCAGGTTCAATTCCTGAGCAGGGAATTAAGATCTCAAGCTAGCACGCACTTCTGTCTCTCTGAGATCACTAATATTAAAGCTTCATGTGGCTAAAACAGTACGTGTGGGACAAGGCATTCTTTATTGGTAACTGTAATCAATAGTTGAGCATCAACATACTGTAGTGCTAGGTACCCCTCAGCAACCAGATTGCCTCGTCCAAAACCCAGCTTTCACACATTAAGACCAAGGGGTCTTAGGCGAAGTTCTCTGCCTAGTGGGAGGATTTGGAACTTGGTTAGTGTTTATAGTTATGTGTATCTGGAGAGAATAGAGGAAGATAAGGAAAGGCTCCATCTTCCCCCTTCCACAAAAGGCTCATGACCTGGCTTAATCTAGTAATCCTCAGGTGTCTGCCCTGGCCTTCCCTAACTAAAGGACACACATCATCATTATCTGACCATTTAGCTCATCTTACTTTTCCATCACAGTAACTACTTAACCTATTATATATGTATTAATTTATTTGTTATCTCTCCCACTTGCAATAAGCCCTGTTAAAAAAGAAATAAACCCCAAACTGAGTTATTTGCCCCATGACAGTAAACCAAGATGTACTTACCCACTCAGCCTCTCCCAGGAATGTGGCCTTGAAGCAGACCATCTGGTATTTCCTTACCAGCCCTAGGGAGGCAATCTGCATAATAAAACCCTGGCTGTTTCCTTCCTTCCAAAAGAAGACGACCTCCAGGCTGGAAACAATCCTTTCTTTTCTTTTGCTGTTAGCTTCCCTGCCCCACCCTCCTGCCTATAAAAACCTTCCCTTTTGGGTAGCCTCTTGGTTCACCCTTCTGTTTACTGAATGGAATGCTCCCTGATCCATAAATCTAGTATGAAGCCAATTAGGTCTTCAGATTTATTCAGCTGAATTTTTTTTAACAGTCTTATGGGGCCTATTGATTCTGTCCTGTTCACCTTTGAATCCTCAGTACCTAGTGACTGGCAATCATATTGTAATAGCCGAGCAAGGCTCTGTGAGGATCCTGGGCACAAAAGGCTTTCTGTGTGCCCCATTTCTTGTTTTCAGGAAATGAGCCTCATTCAGCCTCCATGGCCTTCCCTGAATTCCAAGAGGCAGGTTCAGACAGTTGCTGGCCAGGAAAGGAAGGGGATGCAAAGACAAGGGAGGAACAGTCATGCTTCAACAGGACAGCCTTGGGACAGGATCCTGGTTCCCCTCCAAGGGATACACATAATGTAGGCATCTTACACACCTAAGAGAAAAGTTATATTCCTCGTGCTTCTTTTAGAAATGAGTATTTTTTGAAATTGAATAGCTTGGAGCCCTTCCTTGTGCTTCTTCAATTTGATTGCACCCTACACACAATCACATGTAAGCTAAAGATTAGGTACCCTGAGCACAACTGCTTGTGGGTTAAAGATTAATCAGCACATGAAGTTTTGCAGGAATTTTCTTAATTTGTTCTAATCTGTGATCGATATGCCCTTTCTACAAGGACTGCTATTCTAGGCAATAACCCAGAAGACCACCACCAGGATCACGCTGAGATCTCCTGGCACAAGTTTCAATGACTAAGATCCCCCCAAAGAAAGAAGAATGCATGTTGGCTCCAACCCTGATTCTTATCTGAAACCCTGTTTTTTGTTGTCGTTGTTGTTTTCATTTTCAACTATAAAACTCCCTCCAATTCTTCTCCAGAGGGGGGCACAATCTATAAATAAGGCATTAGCCTGCTATGGCCTCCTTTGCCTTGCAGAACAATGAAATCTATTTTTTCCTCCTTCACCCAAAACTGTGTCTCTGTGTTTCTATTCAGCATCAGTGGACAGAGGCCAAGTTTTGGCAACAATATGAGCCCAATAAATGTTAAGCCTGGGGAGGGAGAGAGCCTTTGAATGTGATACCATCATCTTAGGTTCAACCTTAGTTGACCATGTATTTCTAAAGACCTGATGACCAAAATGTGGAAGATCCCCCACCTCCTTGCATGGACAGCATAACTCTTTTACAGACATCTTCATTACTGTGTTGCAAATTCTGCTTCAGACCCCAGGCAGGCTTGTGACAACTGAACATACCCTTAAAAGCTACTCTGCCAGTTTCCCCAAATGCAGTTTCCAAGAGTACTTCTGGCCACTTGTCTTGTTTTCCCTTTTCTATGATTAGTTATGGTCAAGATGAAAGCAATCTGCTAATAAATCGCTTCAAGAGCACTTTAATTCAGATGCTCATGTTCAAATTTTTTAGTCTCAAAACAAAATGCTCAAGGGAAGTCATGTTAGATGAACTGAAATAAGATCCAGGGCTTTGTTTTTAACCAACACTCAGCCAACAGTCAGGCAATGGGGACGTGACTTTTTAAACAAAGGAGACGGTGCAGCGAGAGGGCTAAGAGCATGGATTTGGTATCTGGCAGAACTTGAATTCCGACCATGGGACTTACAGGGTCTGTGGCCTTGGGAGTGTTGCATAGGCTCAGTTTTCTCACATGTAAAATCGGGACCATAATTAATTATGTCATAGGATTGTTGGAAGGAATAAGTGAATTCATGAATAGGAAATGTTTGGCGTAGTGCCTGTCAGTGCTAAAGGTCTAGTTACTGTAGGCACCATATCACTGTTGTTCAAAGAGGACCATCCAGCACCCTATGGCGATGTTCTTTAACACATTACACGCCTGGTGTTTGGGATGAGAGTGCTGGTTTCTAACCAGTGGATGAATGAGAAGGCAGGATAGGGAAAAGCTGCTAGGATCATAAGAAATTGGAAGAATGTTCGAGTATCGATGAAACTACTAGCAAAGAACAAGCTCTTGATTGCTACCATAAGAGGAAGTGGCAGAATTCAGTAAAACTGAGGTTCAGGGGAAAGCTCTTTTGATAGAGGATATAACAGAGGTCCCCAGAACTGAAGACCTGCCCAAGAAACACCATTCCCAACCTCACCAGGAACCATGACCACTCCTCCAGCCTTTTGAAAAGAAGACAAATTAAAGCAAAGCAAAGTCAGGAAGTCACAGCCCCCTGCCAACTCAGGCCAAGCTTCAACTTTCAAAGGGAATCCAATAGCTAGGCTAATTGGAAATGTTAGGTCACTGACTTACTTTACAGAACCTGGCCCAAGATGAGAGGAAACAAAGCATCCTCTCATTCTTCAAACCAAAACAAGACTCTTTATATTTCAAAACAAAATCTTATCTAAGTGGATGGTCAAAGAAGCTGGCAGTAGTACAGGAGGCCTTCGCTTTTCTACCAGTAGTTTTGTTTTTTCCAATGAGGCTATTTCTACCCAAAGTGCAAAAAGGAAGATCTCTATTTTTTTTTTCCCATTCGAGTGTAAAGCAAAACTGAAGTGCCAGATTCTGCTTTCTGTTTTAAGCTGTTGATTCACTGTAACGGTGAGCTCAGATATCCTGCAGCAAACGGGAAATGAGTAAATACTGTCAGGGTTTTAAACTGCTATCTACACATTGCTTTAGGGAGAAAATAGCAAAGGACTCCAGTGAAAGCAGGAACATAGCAAAGGACTCTAAACTCAGAGTCAGAAAACCTCTTGATTCTTGAGCAACACACTCATAAGCTTTAGGAAGTACACAGTTCTGAATCTTCTAGGATAATCTCATTTATGGTTTACACTTTGCAGTAAAGAGTCTTCATTAAGGGATTGCTATACAGTGACAAAAAATTAATTGGTCGATCTAAGAAAGAAATGGAAAATTTTATGTGTGCCAAATTTGAGGATTCTAACCTGGGAAGAGCATCTCAGAGAACTCTGAGAAATGTTCTTCCCATCAGAAGTCAAAGGACAGCTTACAGAAGTTTTTGGAGACAGAGGGCTGTACCTTCAATGATGTACCACTGACAGTTTATACAATCCAGATCTAAATGTCATGGTGGCCCCTTATAAGATCAAGAAGAAACGTTATCTTTAAGAAGTTGTCTTGTTGATGCTAGGAGAATGTCGCTCTTTATGGCTGAGCAGGTTTTTCTCCCAGTGGGGGAGGTTTCACGGATGTAAAATGCAGACACACAATGCACAGGAGAGGAGACGAAAGGGTAGAGAAAAATGTTTGTGCTTCAATTTTGTCTTACCCTAAAATATGAATTTCATTTACACACACAGACACATACATACACACACACACTAATATCTATAGAATTTTATGGCTTTTATACAAAAAGCGTCTTCAATAAAGACTACATGGCCAAGTTTTTTGGTTGCCGTATTCAATTTGTATTCAGTGAAGTCAGTTCCCAGGACCTTCTTTTCAGCTCTCGTTTTGCAGGTTCTCCCTGAGGAATGTCACCTCTTCTCTCCCCATTTACACCAACTCCCAAATCTGTCCAGTGGCCTCACATCTTACTTAGGAGTCAGGATTCCATCCTATGCTCACTGGAGGCAGATGCTTTCTGTGTAGGGCAATAGACTGCCCCAGAATCTACCTGTTACTTTCCCCTTCTCTCTTTCTTTTAGTGAGTGCCACACCCAGAGGGTTCAAAAATGCCCCCATGGTTCAAGCAGCACCTCTAGGAGATGGAGCTATGTCTATATCTGATGCTGGAGCTGGAAGTCCTCAGGCAGGCAGTCAGTAAGGGAAGGTAAAAGTAAAGCTGAAGAGACCAAGAGCAACCTGGAACCCACCTCTGGAGGATGGATGAAACCACCTTTTTTTTTTTTTTTTCAGGGCTGCAGCCATGGCATATGGAGGTTCCCAGGCTAGGGGTCGAATCAGAGGTACAGCTGCCAGGCCACCACCACAGCCACAGCAATGCAGGTCAGGATCCAAGCCAGGACTGCAATCTACACCACAGCTCAAGGCAACGCCAGGTCCTTAACCCAGTGAGCAAGCCCAGGGATCGAACTTGCATCCTCATGGATACTAGTCAGATTCGTTTCCACTCAGCCAGGATGGAAACTCCTAAACCTCTGTTAGTTCTTGTCACTGCTCACCTTGATGGTGAGCAACAAGCCCTGCAGAAGCTGGAGCCCTTCATCATGGAGCAAAACACACACTCCTATGCCAGGGGTTCGAGCCACGGAGCTCAGAGCCCAGGGAACGTAGTGCAGCTTCCGGCCCAGCTGTTGCTTCACCCCAACGACGTGAGTCAGCAAATCAGCAACAATGCCTCTGAGCTCCAAAATGGCTGCAGCTTCCCTTCCACCTCCCCATATCCCAAGAATCTTCCTCGTGACCCAATCTAACCAAAATCATACCCTAAAAAGGGAAATCTGGGAAGTTTCAGCCTAGCCAAGGTGGTATTTTACAAAGTCATCACAGTGAGTACTTACTGGATGCTGCAAATTAAATGTGGCCTAGACCTTGCTCCTGATTTCAAGACCACGGTATTGACAAGTTTTCTGGAACCCTCCCCCAGCTTCCCCCACAAGCATTCCAACTCACTGTGCTCTGTACCATCTGTAATGATTTCCCTCTCAAATCTATTCCCCTTCCTCTCCTGATCCCAATTAATAAGATGATCTAAGCCTGATACCTGGGATCAACCTCTCTTCTTGCCTTCCCCGCTTCTAGTCAGCTCTAAGCCTAATCAATCCCAAGCCTTCACTACATTTCACATCCATTCCAGACTCACCACTACACCCTCTTGTTTTTCCTACCAGCACAGCAGCCTCTCAATGGGCTGTTCCGCCTCCAGATTCAGTGCATGAAATCACTTGGAGAGCCTATTAAAGCTCAGCTTGCTGGCCCCCAGGCCTTGTTTCAGTGATGCTGATGCTGATACTTAGAGTAGCACTGCTGTAGACCTTTCCCCACCAGAATCATGTCTCTAAAATGCAAAACAAATAGGCCCTTTTCATTCGTGTGAATTATAATCACGTTTCCCATATTATTCCTTTTTTTTTTTTTTTTTGGCTTTTGAGGGCCACACCTTATGGAGGTTCTCAGGCCAGGGGTGGAATCAGAGCTGTAGCCTCTGGCCTACATCAACAGCAACCCCCTATCTGAGCTGTGTCTGTGATCTACACTACAGCTCACAGCAACGCCAGATCCTAAACCTACAGAGAGAGGCCAGGGATTGAACCTGCATCCTCACGGATACTAGTCGGATTCATTTCCGCTGAGCCACGATGGGAATGCCTCCCTATTACTTTAAGTTAGGTAGGATGCTGCATTTCTCACTCTCTCTTTTCTCCACTCCCTTCCTCTCATCTCCTCTTCTCTCTTCTCCGGAGACAGGTGGCATATATGAACAGGATAATTTGAAGAAAGAGTAATGAAGAATATATTTACAAAAGTATTGGGAAAGCACAAGGAATAGAGCAGGGCCTGAGAAGGGGTGCAGGAGTGGCTACAAGAACCCAGAGACAGAAAGTGGTTCCTTTGTGTCACAGAGAAGGCCAGACCCCAGGAGCTATGGGGCGGGGCGGTGGTGGCTTGATGTCATCTCCTCTCTTCCTCCAGTGTTTTGCTGGGGCTCCTCATTGGCAGAACACATTTGGAAGGCAGAGGACACGACAGCCTCAGGGGCCATAGAACAGAGTAGAAAAGGGTGGGAGAGTAGAGCTGGAGGGGCAAGTGGAAGACACCTAGCACACTAATGCCGTACCTAGAAAACCAGTCAACTGGATGAAAGGCCCTGTCCTTATGTACTCAGAGCAATGACTGCCCTCTTGGGTGGAGGATCCCAAATGATACTGTGCACATATCCTAGTGATGAGCCAACCTGGGCTTTCTTAATAGTGACATCACTTTAAGATAATGGGCATTATCTTGATGTGTCTGGAGGCTGGACAGAGGAGAACCAGATGACAGCTTGACTCTGCAAATGATACAAAACTGATGTGGGAGCAGAGGAGGTACATGTGACTCCCTTGAAAAAGGCAGCAAAGTTCCTGTCATGGCTCAGTGGAAACGAATCAGATTAGTATCCATGAGGACGCAGGTTTGATCCCTGGGCTTGCTCAGTGGGTTAAGGATCCGGCGTTGCAGTGAGCTGTGGTGTAGGTTGGAGATGCGGCTCGGATCTGGTGTTGCTATGGCTGCAGTGTAGGCTGTGAGCTGTAGCTCTGATTTGACCCCTAGCCTGGGAACCTCCATATGCAGCCCTAAAAAGACCAAAAAACAAGAAAAGAAAAAGGCAGCGTGAGGGAACGTCCCTGATGGCTAACAGTCTGGTTGTACACAAGTCCCAAGCTCAGATCTCCCTCTGCTTGCACCCCAGCAACAACACAATCCTGCACGATTTTCATCACCACGGAGCATAACTCTGTAGATGGTTTGCTTGGTCAGTGGGTGTGGATAAGCCTCTCCCACCCCTCTCTTTGTGAGTTGGCTTTACTCAACAACAGAGCTGTTTTTGCAAAAGAAGATGGGAGTAGGGGGCTTAACAGAGAAGAAAAGGTGCCTTGGATTCAGCCCCAGAAGGATCAGTCATGGTTGTACCTAAGAGAGCTACTTAAAATGTGTGTCATACATCACGTCTTCCAATTACTCATCAAAGTTACATCAAGGGCTTATTCTCTGCAGGAACTAGGGTAAGAGATAAGTTTGAAAAGATGGAATCAAAACTAGGAGCTTATCGCCTGGAAAAGGGGATGAGATATTAACATAAACAATTAGAGGAGAAAGAGTTCATAATATATGACAGAGAAGATAAAGCTGAAACTGACAGCACTAATGGCCTGAACCTAGCCAGAACAACAGACTGGGACTTGAACCCATGTGCTGGAACTTGAACACAGTCAAAAGCCAGATTGGGACTTGAACCCACGGTTTTGAATTGGAATTACTCACCCTGTGTCTGGACTCACGGAGGATCAGGTTCTGAATTTAGACCTAGCCAAAACCCAAATTGGGACTTGAACCCATGGTTTTAAATCAGAATTACTTACACTATGTCTGGACTCATTGAGATTCATGTTCTTTATGCCTCTGCACAGAAGGAATTCAGCGAAGACAAAGTGATGGGAAAGAAACAGATTTATTAAGACAAGACGCTTGTGAAAGATGCAAGCGGACAGGCACGGAAGCCCTGCCCTGATGATCCGGTGGGCCGCAGTTTTATCATCCAAGGGGAGTGGTGGTTGGAAAGGCCCACCTCTTCCTTTCTGGGAGTAGTAGCTCCTCCTTAGTATCCGGTAAAGTGTGTATTCAAATCAGCTGAAGGGCAGTCCTCAAACTCTTGCCCTTGGTCTGAAACTGAATGCAGGCCTCACCCCATCCCCACCCAATGACCTGAGGCAATTCTCGCACCTCCACTAATCAAGCAAGCCTGCCTTTTCAGATGGCTTTCTTGAACATAGTGGTCTCCCAACATCCCCCAGTTTCCCTCTTTATCTATGATCCCCTTTTGGGACTTCTACAACTACCTATGCCTACTCTATCCCTATCAAAGTGATTACACTAGGACTTATAAAGATGGACATATAAAAGGAAGAAGCATACATAAATGCCTGCAGCTGGGAAAGCACTGAGTGCATATAGGGGATGTCAGAAGTAGGAAAAGGGGCCAGATCGCATAGGCCCTTGAAGAGTCAGTTAAGGAGGATGTGCTATGTTTGTGGCACATCAGAGCACTGATGAACTGTTTTGAACAAGGCATGATTTGTTCACAGCTTTGTTTCACAGCCAGTAACGTCATGTAGGGAGAATCTTTGGGCTCTAAACTTATTTGATCAAGCATCCTATATTAAAAAAAAAAAAAGGCATGCAATAGCTACATATTCATTTATAAATTATATACATGAGGTGTTCCCATTGTGGCTCAGTGGAACTGAACTGGGCTAGTGTCCAGGAAGATGTGGTTCGATCCCTGGCCTTGCTCAGTGGGTTAAGGATCCGGCATTGCCATGAGCTGCGGTGTGTGTCGCAGATGCGGTTTGGATCTGGCATTGCTATGGCTTTGGGTAGGCTGGCAGGTGCAGCTCTGATTCAACCCCTAGCCTGGGAACTTCCAAACTTCCATGTGCCACACCTCTGGAGCTAAAAAAGCAAAAAAAAAAAAAAAAAAATTATACACATGAGACACTGTCCTGGTACATTATGTACAAAGTAAAGCATATATATATATATATATATATTTTTTTTTTTTACAGCTGTTCTTGGGCTAGGGGTCAAGTAGGAGGTGCAGTTGTCAGCCTATGCCACAGCCACAGCAGTGCGGGATCCAAGTCACATCTATGACCTATGCTGCAGCTTGCAGCAACACCAGATCCTTAACCCACTAAGCGAGGTCAGGGATCAAACCTGCACCCTCACGGACACTATGTCAGGTTCGTAACCCACTGAGCTACAATGAGAACTCCAAGGAAAGCATACATTTAAAGAACAGGAATGAAGGTGGGAAATATACAAGATGAGTAAATACACGTGCTTTCATGTTCCCCAGATACCTTCACTTGTCCTTTGGGTCAGTGTACCCTATCTTAGAGACAATTAGGAAAAAGATAATTTTCTAAGAAGATAACGGGACCCCCTCCATTAAGTACCTATGTCTTAAAGCAGAAGATCAGATGTCCCATCTTGGGAGTGAGGCATGCTGTGGGAAAAGACTGAAAGGAGAAGAGACAGGAAAGAGGGCCAGCACTGGGGCAGGATTACATGACGGTTCAAACTATGCTGTACACAGTGGAAGTTCACCTCCTGTCTTTCAGATCATGTTTTGAATTCCTTCCATGACACTAAGGACATAAAACTAACTCCTTATTTCAAAGAGCTTATTTTTAAGCAGAGTAAATAAATATGCCCAGAGGGAGTGTTGGGGCCCATGGTAGGCCACCCAAAATATGCCTTGATGGCATGTGGATTATTTGGAATTAAAGTTACTCCCTGCATCTGAGGGGAGAAGGACAACTTTATCACCAGAGATGGGGATTTGGGGTGAAGAAGCTTCTTCCTACCCCAAGTCTAGACTCTCCAGGTTCTTCACTAAACAAACACCCAAAACTGAAGTTTCTTTGTCCTGTCAATTCCTCACTAATTTGTGGTTTCTCTGCCTAAGAAAATATAAAAGCTGCCTGCTTTTGGCCACTTCTTAGAACACATCTCTATGAGACTTCCACGTTCCCAAACTAAAATTTATTTCTTTTCTCTTGTAAATCTGCCTTCTGTCCATTTTGTTATTAGTCCAGCCACAAGGACTCAAGAAAGCTTGAGGTGGAAACCTCCCCGTCCCCAACAGTCCCCAAATTAAAATGCACAAGGAGCTGAAAGGATAGAGCCCAGGGTCAGCTCATTCCCCATGGCAGGGGGCAGGGGGTCAGAAAAGGATTCTTAGCGGAAATGACTGAGCAAGGCTTGCAACCGTGGTTAGACCCTCTCTTGGTAGACAGAGGTTGGGTCTTCCAGGTCCAACGCATAGGCTGCACTTAAGGGGATGGTGTAGGGCCCACCGTTCTTGTAGCACAACATATGAGTCAAGAAAGGTGGGCTCTGGCTGGATTAGAGATGGTGGAGGACTTGAAGGTCAGGCCAAGGAGTCTGGGCTGGCAAGTCACAGGTGCCCGAGAAGGACGTGAGGAGGAGAGTGGCAGCAAAATATATAAGTCAGTCATCACACCAACTGCTACCATTTACAAGCCCGTACTATTTACCAGCCCCTATGCCGGCCTCTTTAGCTATGTCCTATCATTCGACCCTTAGAATAACCCTCTGATTTGCATGTCCTCATTGACCCTATTTTTATCTTATTTTATTTTTTTATTCTTTCGCTTTTTTAGAGCTGCACCTGTGGCATATGGAAGTTCCCAGGCTAGGGGGTCTAGCCTTGTTGCTTGTGTTCTTACATGTTATTTAAATAGTTGGTGGCAAAATATCTCCTTTTAGGGGGCAAACTGTTATTTAGAAAAACATCTTGAAGGGCTGTTCTGATGGTGAAAAGATAGGTTCCAGCCATGATGCAGAAGACGGTAGAGATAAAAAGAAAGTAGATCAGCATACTAAAGTGAAATTTATTTAACATTCCAGGAGAAAGTAGACAGTGCCCGGGTAGAAATTAACAGACCCGCAGTAGTCCTTCTGAAGAGAGGGAGACAAAAAGAGAAAGAGAAGGCAATCCAGCAAAGTGGAACAAGACTAGAGCCTGAGAAAAGACAGACAATGAGACGCCCTTGGCGTGAGAAAGGCCAAGGGAGATTTATTTAGACCAGAAAAGTCTAATAAATAATTCGAGTTGTCTGTCTGGGCTATACTGTGACTCCACTTTGGTAAAAGCCTGTTCACATTAGCTGTCCTGACTGGGGTGCTTTAGAGAAATTTGTAAAGGGAGCTTTGGGCACACTTAGGTGAATATGAAATAAAATGGAAAGAACAGCCAGAGGAGGTGAACTGGGGTCAATATGAAGAATTATTCAGTGACAGCAATAAATTGAAGAGAGAGGTAAGAAAAAAAGGTAAGCCTCCAAGTATTCGTGAGAATATTAAGATCAGAACTGGGCTTCCACTGCATGTGAGAGTGAGGCTGCAAGCCTTTTTTGTTTGTTTTTAAATATTAAAAGACAGGATGACCCATAAGTCCTCAGGACTTGGATTCCTAGACAGCTAATACTTGAATTATTTATGTAACCCAGATATCTGCTGCAGCTCCTTGTCCCTCAACGATCAAGCTGAACTTGGCTTGAACTCCACCTTCTTGGCGTGAGAGTCCAAAACGCACCACCGTCTTCTTACTGTGAATTCCCAGCCTCATTTCCTCATGGTCCCTGAACCCCTGCTCCCCTGCCAGGACCTAGCATCTCTCTGTACCCCAACTACCATTTCCCACAAAAAGAGCCATTTGAGCCAAGCATCTCTGAGTGGCATCCATTTACCCCACAGACATCTGCCAGCTGTTCCCCCAGGACATAGCCTGCCACCCACGAACACTCCTCCTCACTCTCACTGCCTCGGCCCTGAGATGTATGGTGCCCCCACTTCTCCCTGGGGGTACAGTTCCCAAGCCTCATTGATTGACTTACCCCCCCTCACCCTTCACCCCTCCAATGCTTGGATTAGACTTTTAATCCTTTGACTTACAGAGGGCCTCAGCAGTTTCGAGCAAGTATTTCGGCTTTGAGGACACTCTGTACCAAAGTTTGTTTTCAGAGTATGATTTTATTGGACTTCCTTTTTTTTTTTTTAAGCTTGAACCAGAGGGTGGAGGATTAGGCCAGTAGAAAGTCTTCACAAGTCGAGTTATGAAAACAGTCCCTATCATTCCAAAAATTTTCTTCCAAGCTCATTTTAGACTTTCCAGGGACTCTGTCTCTGTGTGTGTGTGTCTCTCTGTCTGTCTGTCTGTCTGTCTCTCTTTCTCACACACACACACACACACACACACATATACACACACACACCAGCTCACCAGTCTGTCCCTCACTGAACCACAGGACAGCCAGGATTGCTGGAAGTGCGTCAGTCTGACCAGTGCCACCAACCTAAGCTCAACAGAGGTGACATCCAGGACAATGATGCAGAAGCAGCCTGGGGAGCGTGTCCACATCTGCTTCTCTTTAGTCATTTTTATCCCCCACTCTCTGCTTTTTATGTGCTTGGCCAGCCCCAGTCCTGACAGAATTCCAAGGGTTATCCATCGCTTGCAGAGGGTGAAGACAACTCACAGCTCTGTCTTCCCACTTCCTCTCAAGAGCCTTGCTTGCTGAGCGTGATCTCTCATCGATAAAATGAGGGAGTTGGTGGGAGACCCCTAAGGTTTATCTCAGCTTGAATTAACATCCTAGGACCATGACCTCAATGTTTAAGGACCAAAAATGGAAACTTATTTGCCCTCAGATGGGAGAAAGCACTTCTGTTTTGATTATAATTACCTTTTAATTTATCTCAAAAGCTCTCAAATAATTAGGAGGTATTAAATTCTTCTTTTATCAAATATACACACACACACCTTCCCTTTGGAACTCAGGTTTACATTTAAAATATGTATACTTTTGAAGTTCTTAAGGTTGTACCATATATATATATGTGTGTGTGTGCATGTGTGTGTATGTATTTGTATATATAAATATAAATATACACACATACACACACACGTATACATACATATATGAAATTCCTCAACCTCCGAGAAAACAGCAACACTTAGCACATTCTCTGTGCCAGCAGGCACCTTCCTAAGTGCTTTGCATACATTAACCCAGTAATGCTCACATCAGACCTATCAGGAGAGAATCTCCCAAAACGACCTCTGCCGGAAGGCTTGATGGACAACCTTGCTGGACAGAGACGGCTGCAGCCTTGCTGCAGAGAGTCCCCATCTCCATTTTAGCCTGTTGGGTGTTTTTCTCTGGAAAACAGAGCCAGGAAGGGTAGCATTCGTCTAACCCTCTACTTCCACACTGCCACCTGCAACTGCTTCCTAATGGCATCTCTTCAAACCAGCTCCAGGATGCCACATCCTCTCCCCACATAATTGCAGAAGGACATTCCTCTGAATAAATTTGTCCTCTGGGTACATATAATTCAGTTACAAAGCTTGAGACCAGGGCTCAGGTGATTGCCAACAGAAAGCTGGACCTCATGGGTCGCACTAGAAAAAACATAGAGTTCACTGCTGAGATCAGACGCAGAGGTTAGAAGAGACTAAAGGAATAAAAGCACCATTTAAAATCTCTCCTTTCCTCCCTAACAATGGCTTTTTCCACTCCTTTTCTTTGTAAGCTTATTAAATATTTTATCAGTTTCCACTGCCTTGAATTCTTTTCATCTCATCTTTCCCATCTTCCAAACTTTCCACAGGAGAGTGTCTTCTTTATTTTTCTTAGGATAAATAAATCCTTATTTTCATCACTGTTAGAAGCATTTCTTAAGTGCCTAGTCATTTGCCCCAGACACGTCAGATACTAATCATTTGCCCCAGACACGTCAGATACTAAGCAAATTCTAGAACCTGGATGGCTGCCTCCTACAACCTTCTGGAATTTACAGGTAGAATTAAGGTAGGTGTGTGTATGTGTGTGTGTGTGTGTGTGTGTGTGTGTGTGTGTGTGTCTCTGTGCCCATGCGTGCGCAGTCCTATAAATTTGTTAGGATGACACAGTCATGCTTATCTCAGACAGGAAGAGAAAACTACCTCCTCTGAGAGGCTTTTTTCAAAATCCCCTCCCATTTTTCCAAGAACACATACTCCTTCCCTGTTGTCCACACCCTCATTATTTTATGGCAAACGTCTATTCTCATGTCTGTCTCCCCTCTATCTAGACTTCCCAGTAATAGGACCTGCTTATAAGATCCGTCTTTAAAATCCCAGGCCCCAGCAAAGTTCCTGCCACCTAGAAGGTACTCAGTAAATGCCTTCTGAATGAATGAATGAATGAACAAATAACTGTCTATTCTTAACATAATCTTGGAGAGACGTCCCACAGAAGTATCTGAACAGATTCCACTGTTCTAGCTGCCAGTAGAAGGTCCCATCCCCTGTCTCCCAGATTTAGGGACCTTTATTTTCCTTCATAGGTCATTTTTCTGTGCAGTGTTTTCATTTCCCCCATGGTTGTCTATGGTTTTATTGGTGTAGTGTTTATCCTACTGCTGGTGAAGTCAGCAGCTGCCCGCCTAACTCAGCTTTAGGATGGTTTCAGGATGTGCTTTCCCCAGAGTGTTCCTCTTCCCACCCCAGCCTGCCCAAATATAAGAACACCTTTCCAAGTGAGCTGGGACTGATATCATAGGAATTTCCTCTGTAAGGGAGCAGAGGTCCACACTTATAATATTTAGATGGTAAAGCCAGAGGTCACTTGCATGAAAGAGTCAACCTTGCTTAGCATGGACTAAATGCTCAGATTGGGCTACAGGCCCCTGGAAAACAAAGAATGATTGCAGACAAAGGGTGAGCCCAAATAACATTTTCTGGGGAGGAACAAGGACAAAGCCTCTATTTTGATTATTTTGTTTTGTTTGCCCATGCCATGCAGAAGTTCCCAGACCAGGGATCTAACCCATGCCACTGCAGTGACCTGAGCCACAGCAATGACAATGCTGGGTCCTTAAGCTGCTAGGCCCCCCAGGGAACTCCCAAAGCCCCTATTTTGGAAATGACCCTGACCCAGGAGCATCTGTCAGGTCATGGGTCTCCGATTACGCCTTGCAAGACAGCTCTCTGTACCTAAGATTCCCACACCTACAGTCTTGGCCATCCTTTGTTACTTGTTCATAAACCCCACCTGGAATCCTTTCCACTGAATTCATTTAAAAAAACATCCAAGTCTCTGCTGATTCTTATGCTATTTGTAATGAACACAATTTCCTTATTCTGTGTGTGATCAAGGGAGCTTCTGGCTTTGTGTCCCCAAGGTAAGGCAGCTCTCACCAAAGCAATAGCCTGCGAAGGTCCCATCCGAGCTCGTTAGTAGAAAGTGAGGCTGCGAAAGCCAGCCTGTTTGCTTTCTCTGTGTTCCATCTTTTATCCCATTTCCATCCCCCTTTTTTTCATTTCCACATTTGCTCTGATTGTTCGTAGGTTTCCCAGGGTTTCTCAAAATCAAATATGCCTGCCGCACAAAGAGGGCATGGCTAGCTCACTCTCTGATGGATATAGCAAATCACATTACAGTCACTTCAGAAAGGGCCTGCCAAGCTTCCCAGAAGAGTGCATGAAATTTTCCTGTGTTGGACGAAAACCTTTCAACTGGAAGCAAATCCTGGACCGAAAGATCAGAATGATCTCACATCATAAAAAACAGTCAAGCAGCCTTCCCCTTATTGGAAACAAGTTACAGATGATAGCTGTCGGGTGTAAAATGCCCCCCTCAAGGCTCTGTCCACTTGCAGGGCCGCCTCACACGAGCCAACTTACTGTTACAGATCGTAGTTCTTCCCATGTCGGGCACATAATATATGCCCTGTATTTTTAATGACCTGACACATAAATTTCTCAAAAGGCCTGGTAAGGTAGATATTATTCCCATTTTACAGATGAAGAAACTAAGGCTTTGATACGACCCTCCTGCCCCCTGCAAAGTTCTACAGGGAGTTAGAGGCAGAACCAAGTCTTAAATGCAGGCTTTGCACCCCAGCATCAGTATTCCTTCCACTTCTCCTTACCCAGAGGTTTGGCATCCAGGACTTCCCCTGAAGATCATGACTTGTTCCTTTTATTGGCAAATTATCTCCCTAGTACAAGATGAAACTGTAAGAAACTAGGATGTCAGGTCAGTTTTGGCATATGTTAGTAACACCAAGCCTCCAGAATCCAGTATACACTAAGTTCCTACAAAGGGCCAAGTATTTTTTCTAGGCCCTGGGCTCCCAGCAGAGACAAATTCCCGCCCTTAATGGAGCTTCCATTTTAGGAGGTAAGTAAGGAATCTACCTTTTTGATGGCCCTAGTAATGAGGAAGCTTCATAATGTTCATACTAAACAGCATACCGGCAACCATTCTACTTATTTAATATACACTAACATATAATAATTTCTATATGCTCCATGCTGTTATAGGCACTTTGCAAATAATAATGTTAATTTTCATAACAACCCTATGAGGCAGATGCTGTTGGCGTCATCATTTTATTTAAATTTTTAATTTTTTGTCTTTTTAGAGTTGCACCTGCAGCATATGGAGGCTCCCAGGCTAGGGTTCCAATCGGAGCTACAGCTGCTGTCCTACAACACAGCCATGGCAATGTAGGATCTGAGCCACATCTGCAACCTACACCACAGCTTATAGCAACACTGGATCCTTAACCTACTGAGCGAGGCCAGGGATCAAACCCATGTCCCCATGAGTACTGTTGAGCCACGATGGGAACTCCACGACTGTATCTTTCTTTAAGAACCTGAAATACTCCAAATGGATGAGACGTTTCTCCTAGATCTTTGTGGCAATTTATAGGTTCTAATTTTGAGTTTGAACATCACTTCTCATTAATATACAAGCAACATAAAATACAAGAAGTAGTATGCATATAGCCATCACAAAATACCATTCAGATGTTAAGCATCGAAAAACAAAGACTGATAAATGAGTAATATGATGCTTGTGGCACACTATAGAGAGTTCAAAGGGACACTGTAGCAATGGCAGGGAGAACCCAAAAGCACCAAATTCCTGTGAGAGGGATGATTTAGTTTTAGCTAAACAACGTAACTTGACACAGTAAAAACAAATAAAATTGCAAACAATAACATTCAAATAAAATAAAATAATCATTTGATGTGATGAGACTTTAAATCTGTCTAGGAGCTATAACAGGGTTTCTACAGAGTTTTATGTTTACATACAATTAACTTCGTAATAAAAAATAATTACGTAAGCAGGGAGGTCATCAGGCCTGAGAAACCTAGCACTTCAGGTAAACCATATAATATAGCCTCTGTGAACAATCACTAGAGAAGGTTTACAATGACTCTCCTTGTTGCCCTGGAAATGGGTCTATCCTATGACCGACCCTTGGCCTTAGGACATCAATATCCTACTCTCTGAGACACTGGGCAGATATATACCTGCCTCATTGTTAAATGGAAATATTCAAGTCCCTGCTGTGGAACCACACATGGCCAGTGCCCATCTGTGGCTTTCACAGATTTTCTCGTTCCAAGTAATCGGACATGAGAATCAACATCTTGTTTCATCCTTTTCAGTTAGGTATGAAATTGTTTCCTCTGGTAATTAACATGTAGGACATAAGAGGAAATTAACTGATGACTCTAAGACATTGATTCACCACATTAAATCAATCTTCCTATCAGAAAGCCTGCCATTGCCATTAGCTCAGGACTCATTTTTGCTGGTGCTCAGTTACCCTGCTTGAATGGATTAGGCCAATTAAACAGATTCAAGGACACAATCCTACCAGGCCTACAAATCTATGGTAATCAAATTTAAGTCACAGATTGGTTTTCTTGGCCTGGAACAAATAAGAAATAAGGTGGCACAGCACTAAAAAATGATACAGAAGCAGCTGGAATTTTAGATGAATCTAAAAGAGACACAGTAACTTTCCTCTAAGAATATCTCATGTGTGCACAATCCTTTAAAACTACAGCAACTCAATTATCTAAATCGTCTTCATCTAAAAGACACTGCCAGGGAGTTCCCGTCATGGCTCAAGGGTTAACGAATCCAACTAGGAACCATGAGGTTGCGGGTTCGTTCCCTGGCATCACTCAGTGGGTTAAGGATCCGGCATTCCCGTGAGCTGTGGTATAGGTTGCAGATGCGGCTCAGATCCCCCGTTGCTGTGGCTGTGGTGTAGGCCAGCAGCTGTAGCTCCGATTAGATGCCTAGCCTGGGAACCTCCATATGCCGCGAGTACGGCCCTAAAAGGACAAAAGACAAAAAAGAAAGAAAAAAAAATAAAATAAAAGACACTGCCACTCTTACCCTCCTCTTCCTACCCCTCCTCAGCACCCCCACTTCCTGCCAAGAGACCTTCACGGGGTCATTAGCAGAGACCTCCACTGGTATTGCCTGAGGGACGGATCCCTATAAAGTTCCCCAACCCTAGCATCTTCCTTCTAATGACAGACCCCCGAGCCCATCACACCCGTCGCAACAGGGCTCTACACAGTTCAACCGCAAATCCCATGCAGGACTACAGTTCACTCATATGTCCTTCCACTAAACTGTAAATCCCAATGAGGGCTGGATTCTGTCTGGTTCACCAGTAGGATACACATTCATTCAATGTTGACTGAATACCCTCATCTTGGAACCTCCCCCCGAAAAGCACCACCCTGTGGCAGAAAGGGCACAGTCGCGTGTCTGTCTGTGGGATTTTGTGTATTTTGTATATACTTTGTATATATTTTGTATATACTGTGTATATTTTGGGCTTTCTCACAGGGAAGAAGATGTTAAATGGGATAGTGGCACATTACATGTTGAGAATTTTTGTGAACTAGACCTAGTATCTAACCTTCCTTTGTAATATTCATTCTGTGGAGAAAACTGTTCCAAAAGGTGATCAGGTATATGTATTAATTTCATAGGGATGCTGGAACAAAATATCACTAACTAGTTGGCAAAAAAACGACAAACAAAACACCAGAAACAGATTTTTCTCACTTCTCACTGTCCTGGAGGCCAAATTTCTGAAAATGATGTGTTAGCAGGGCTGCACTTCCTCTAATCTAGATAATAATCCTTCTTTGCCTCTTCCAGTTTCTGGTGGCTCCCAGCATTCCTTGGCTTGTGACAGCCTAATTGTCTCTGTCTCCACTTAACCTTCTCCCCTCTGTCTCTGAGTTCCAATCTCTTTCTTGGTTCTCTTATAAAGACACCAGTGGGAATTCCCATTGTGGTTCAGCAGGTAAAGAAATCAACATAGTCTCTGTGAGGATGCAGGTTCCATCCTGGCCTTGCTCAGCTCAGTGGGTTATGGATCTGGCCTTGCTGCAAGCTGTGGTGTAGGTCATAGATACAGCTCAGATCTAGCATTGTTGCAGCTGTGGTGTAGACCTGCAGCTGAAGCTCTGATTCAACCCCTACCCTGGAAACTTTAAGGTGTGGCCTTAAAAAGAAGAAAGAAAAGACACCAGCTTTAATCCAGTAGGACCTCATTTCACCTTGATGGCACCAGCACAGACCTTTTTCCAAATAAGGTCACCTTCCTGGGTATCAGGGTTTAGGACTTGAACATATTTGGGTAAGGGGAGCCACAATTCCACCCACTCAGGCATAATAGCACCAAAATCTAGTGTAGTTATGTTGCATATTAAATTAACTGTTCTAGCCTAGCCTGGAAACATAACCACCATTCATAATACTGAAACTTGGAACACGTTTTGCCATTAGCATAAACTTACAACCTGACTTTTAAAATGCAACACTGCAAATAATTAAGGGTGTATAATAGAAAGATATTCAATAGAGCATTGTAACACTACAAAAAATTGGGAAATCCCCAAGTACTAAACATGGTTAAGTTGTGTTATAGCTATACTATTGCACAGCTATGTATATATATATACACACATATATATATTATTAAATATATTGCTATTATATATTGTAGAGCTATATTATATTATAGCTATACTATTACTATGCAACAAATAAAATAATATGAAAATATGTTTGATATATTGCCATTAAGAACATGCACATACAGATTTAACTAGAGATTTTGTCTCTTTTTTTTTGTCTTTTTGCCTTATCTAGGGCTGCACCCGCGGCATATGGAGGTTCCCAGGCTAGGGGTCTAACAGGAGCTGTAGCTGCCGGCCTTCGCCACAGCCACAGCAACGTGGGATCTGAGCCATGTCTGCAGCCTACACCACAGCTCACGGCAACGCCAGATCCTTAATCCACTGAGCAAGGCCAGGGATCGAACCGGCAACCTCATGGTTCCTAGTCAGATTCGTTAACCACTGAGTCACGATGGGAACTCCTAACTAAAGATTTTGAAGCATGTGTTTATAGAACTACATATATAGCTATATAATCTCTATCTAGCTATATGTGTGTGTGTGTGTGTGTGTGTGTGTGTGTGCATGTATGTGTATATCTATATACATACATATATCTTCCCTTACTGCATATCTAGTGTAGGCAGAACTCACCTACCAACCGGTTTTCAATTATTTTCTGAAAATTGTATATAAAAGCAAACTGCTTGTTTTAAAAGCAATATATGTTCAGTACCAAAAACATAAGCAAAAATAGATGAGCAAAATATTTAAAAATTTGTGTCCACAATTTTACAATCTAGAGCAAACAGCTTCCAACACTATAGTGTATATAAGCACAGAAAATAAAAAAATAACTTGGAAAAAAATACCCCAAAATAAGGCACACTTAGGTGGTGCATCTACTGGTAGAAGATGTAGGATTAGCCACTGAGTCACCCCTAAAGAGTCAGTTATAGTCAAGGACCTGGGAGTGGAAGACATTAATTTAACTTCAAGCATGATGCTTATATTAAAACAAATGCAGGAGTTCCCATTGTGGCTCAGCAGAAACGAATCTGACTAGTATCCATGAGGACACAGATTTAATCCCTGCCTTGCTCAGTGGGTAAAGGATCTGGTATTGCCATGAGGTGCGGTGTAGGTCGCAGACGTGGATCAGATCTGGCATTGCTGTGGCTGTGGAGTAGGCCAGCAGCTGCAGCTCTGACTCGACCACTAGCCTGGGAACTTCAATATGCGGCCCTAAAAAGGAAAAATAAATGAATAAATAAATAAAACAAATGCAGGTTCGTAATAAGAAGTGGAACTCATTCCCAAGGGAACAAGTTCATAAAAGTTTGAGAAGTACCATATTGTCTTAATGTGGGTTGAAAACTTATGGGTGTTTTATAGTTTCTTCTTTTGGCTTCTTTGTGTTTGCTGACTTTTTTTTCCTGAAATGAGTCAGAATCACATTTATAAAGAAAATAATAACTCTATTTTAAAAGTAAAATGAAATACCCTTTTCTTCCCCCATCACCTGTTTTCAGATTGGACTAGTGATGCTGAGAACAGTCAGCAGCCAGGAATTCATCATGAACCTGATGCTCACTCCCCACAGCCCACCCGCTGTCCCTAGGAAGGATTTCCAGTGCCTGTGGGTCTCCCCACATCTGTGCCAGAATCTGGCAGGTCTGGACAGCCTCTGAGACCCCCTTATCCACTCAAATGCCATCAGCCTTGGCCCATAGAATCCCACCAGACTGTCAGGAAGCACAAAAACTCAGCTGTTTGCCACCAATCACATAATTGTAACTATTTTGACTCAGAGATAGGTCAAGCTCCTGAGAAGGGGAAAATGTATCCTGAAGGTGGACCATGTACTCTACTTCCTCTGTTCATTCTCACAGTCTTGGTGCATGTGTCCTATTGTTCAGAAGGGGAAACTGAAGTTCAGAGAGGTTAGGAAACTTGCCCACAGTCACACATGTATGGTGTGGCAGAGACATGATTCCTATCCAGCTATGTCTGACTCCAGATCTGGGGTCCCTCTGCCACTCCCACTGCCTTGTTCTGAAGATGAACATGTCCTTCCTTGTCCCTTTCTCTCTCACCAGACCTCTCTCCCTCCCTCTTCCTGTTCATTCTAAAAGCTGGTTCATCCTTGCTTTCTACCTGAGATGTTCTTGGCCAACATCTTTTAGATAAGTATGGTAATTAGCCAAGATTTCCTATATCTGCAGCCTTATTAAAGCCCTCCGGATGCTACTACAACGATATCTTTGTAAACATTTGTATTATATGATACATGCGGTGATTCTATGCTGAAATAAATACAGAGAAGAACATTAATAAATGGAGTTAAAATGAAAAAAAAAAGATTTCCTATATCCATGAAGTGAGGAGGCAACTTCTTACTCCTTCACTGTTCTGATTCTGATAAATGTTTCCTATCTGTTCAAGACAAGACACCCATCTATAACACTCGGCCTAAAAACCTTAGGAGTTCAGCTCAGGTAATTGCCTCAACACTGGGGGCTTTTCCACCCAACAGTGACAAATTAACTTGCTTTTTAATTTTCCAATCCCATTCTATTTCAGTTCATTATTTTTCCTTTGCCTCCTTCTTTCTTCAGAATTTGTCTCCCGCCCATTTAATTGCTTTTAAAAAATGTTCAATTTTTTTATCTGCCCTGTAACTGTCCTCTGAGGATAGCAACCAATAATTGCACTCTTTAGTCACAGGAAATCTGCTATTTAAAATAAGGTGCTGATCGGACAGTCATAATGTCCTCAGAACATGTAGACGATGTAAGAGCAAAGATGATGATGCTCTCATTTCTAAATGCCGTTTCATTAATAGGATTCATATCTCGAGTCCTCGATATTCTCAGCTCTACTTTACAGGCTGAACAAATAAAATTCTAAATCATGTTGAGGAAAGGAGCAGTACTGAAAATTAGGGTCTGTTGGAAATCAGAGACCCTTATCAGGCAGCCCCGCCATCCTGGGACACACACTTCATTTCTGAATGCATTTCAGAAGGCATGGGCTACATTCTTCGGAAAAGCCTAGAGGGTATTCATCTTTCCTTTCAGGAGAAATAAAACCAACCTCTTCTTTCTAACGACGCATTGTGGGAATGACAGAAAAAACAAATCAATAACAAGGCTGAGGGGAAAAAAAATCTCCTGTTTAAACAGAAAGGAAGATATTTGTTCCAGCTCTTTAAAAAATACATTTTATTTATTTATTTGTTTGTTTGTTTATTTATTTATTTATTTATTTATTTATTTATTTATTTTTAATGGCCACACCCATGGCATATGGAAGTCCCCAGGCCAGGGATTGAATCCAAGCATAACTGAGACCTATGCTGGAGCCATGGAAACACCAGATCCTTTAACCCACTATGCCAGGTCAGGGATAAAATCCACATCTCCACAGTGACCCAAGCCTCTGAAGTAGGATTCTTAACCCATACCACCACAGCAGGAACTCCAAAATATATTTATTTTAAAATCAGAAGTAAATGGGGGAAAAAAAGAACCTTGCAAAGGGGGAGACAGGAAAAGAGAAAATGGCCAGATACAGGCCTATATGTCAAAGGTAGACACCGAGAATGCAAGAGTTAGGGGAAGTATCCATGCTGATACTGGCTCTATCACCTGGATAAGACCTGTAGCTCTTGTAGTCTCCCTTCCCGGTACTTTAGGGAGCTGACAACTTCATAGGTGGCCCAGCAAGACTCTTTCCAGGGCCGTGCTAGAGCCAGGGTATGCTGCGGCCACCCCATACTGGTTCCCAAGAGCCCACTGTTAAATTTTTAGGAGTTTGGGAAACTGGTTGACATCGCATTGGTAGCTGGAAAACTATCCATGATGGGAGTATCTGCAAAGAAAGTAGCAAATGCAGCAAATCAGGACTTTTTCTGCCCAGACAGCCAGTTGTTAGACATTCACAGCACACCACTGCCTCTTTCTTAGCCTGGCAATGCCCAGGCCTGCCAAGTACCACCCAAACACATTCACAGTGAAAGAAGAAAAGCAGTTGTGACCTTCCAGATGGATTCTACCAATTGAAACATGAGGCTATATAAATACCAGAGCTACATCTAGATGATTTCTGGTGAGGTCAGAAAAGCAGACCTACCCAGCACATTACTCCTGGAGCCAGAGTCTTTTAGATCCCTCAGCCCTTGCCCTTCCCTGCTCTGCTCTGATAATCCCATGTGGATTGCCAACAGAGGAAGCATGTTCTGAGGTCCCAAGACATCACTCTCACTCTCTGGTGAGTTCTCACAGGTCCCATGGTCCAGAACCCTGGTTTTCCTGCCAAGTCCTGCTCTTCTCTCCACCTCCTGCCTCCTCAAGCCACTCAACAACTGTCTCAGCCCCACCCATGGCACACCTAGAGGAGCAGCCTCAACTAAGGAAGTGAGCAACATGGACCAACCTCTTTTGTCCACCACTGTATACCCAATATCTAGCATAGTGCTGGGTGTTTCACAGGTGCGCCATATTTATTGAACGAATTAAGGAATTCAGTAACCAAATCTCTGCTCATCTACTCATTGCTGGCATCAGGAGATCTTGGTGAGGGGCAATAAGTTAAGAAAGTCAAGACAAGATATCAAGAAACTTAGATTCTAGCCCAACAAGCCTTGACAAGTAACTCACTTATATAAGTAATTTCTTTGGACTTCAACTCTTCAGCTAGGAAATAGCCCCTGGATGATAGCATTTTGATACTGGCTCTACCACTAAATAGCAGACAGAGCTTGGCAAATTGTTCAACCAATCTCTAAAATTAAGATTTCCCCATCTTTAAGTGATGACAAGGAAACCTATTCCTTTATTCCACTTCAAATATCAACAGTGAGATGAACATGAGGATCATATACTTAAAAAGAAATTAAACTCAAGTTCAAACTCTAGAGCCCCACCTGACAGCCTCTTTTATCAGTTAGGATGCCTTCAACTACAAATAACAGAAAAACTCAAATGAACCTTGATTGAACAAAAAAGGGAGGTATCATTCCCTAATAATTATCTAGTGGTAGGCCAGCTCAGAGTTGGCTAACTTAGCGCACAACTCCACAAGGCAACACCCAGATTTCCTGTTTCTTTCCACAGAAGTTTCTGCTGGACTGAGATTTGGGGCTAATTTCACTCCTGGTCCAAGATGCCATGAATTTTGAGTAGATATGACAATATCCAGTAGAAGAAAAAAGACCAGTTCTGTATACATCTCCCTTGAAGAGCAAATAAATTTCCCCAGGAATCTCCCAGAAAAATTCCTGTCATGTCTCATTGATCAAAACTGTCCCAATGCTCCCCCAAACCAATAATTGTCAAGAGAATGGAACCATTATTATTGGCTTAGACCAATCCAAATTTGTCCAAGTCACTTAGGGAAGGATGGGACAAAACTGGAGCTCTACCAACATAGAACATGGAACAGAAGGTGCTGGATAGGCAACCCAGATCATCTGGTGGACCCTTCCCACTCCTACTGCCCCCTCCCAATACATACACACACACACACACACACAGAGCTGCAGCAAGGAAGATCCACACCATGTGACAGCATGACCTGGTATCATTGTTATAAAAGTAGAGATGAAAGTAGTATTTTCTGAGCCTCTACTATGTTCTAACCAGTGTGCTAAAACAATTTGCCAACCTAATTCTCATGCTAATCCAGTGAGACAGGGTTCCATACCCATTTTATAGAAAACAAAACTGAGTCACACAAAGAGGCTGAAGCAGGAAGACACTGAATGGCAAAAATGGACTTGAACTCAAGTTGGACTAACCATAAATAGCATAATCTTTCCACTTAAGCAGCCTATGTCATGAATGAGCAACTAGAAGTGATGAATACATTTTCTTTAGACTAACTGCTTGAAAGGGCAAGCTCTCGCCTCTGGGCTCACTTGCCCTGGGCTTACTCTGATGCCAATAAATTCAGCTATTTTTACAGGGAAGGATTAAAAAGCTTTGATAGCCCTATCCAGATTCTGCTCTTTCTTCTCTGGTAGCTATTTCGGAGTTTTCTTCTATCCATGCCATTTTTAATATATTCTTCTGTCTTTCTAATGATAGGAAACTTGCTGCTGCACGGTTCCATAAAACATTATCTCATTATCTCATTTTGCCTCTCACTGTAAAGTATTTTGTAGCATTGAAAGTGGTGTATGAAAAAAAATTAATTTCATTAAATTAATGGAGAGTGTCATGACTGCTCAGTTACGACTCGGATGCATTTACAGAGGGGATTGTATTCATCAAAGCTTGTCGTTTATTTTGCCATTTTCCTCCCACTTGGCCCCACTATCCTTCCCCAGGAAAGATGAAGTAATTCTAAAGAGCATGCTTCAAAGAAATATTGCTGCCACCAACAAACTGGGAAATCCCAAATGTAAAACAGGACTTTATATGGCCAAGCAAAATAATGCAGAGTCAATGCATGTATCTTGACCATCTTCCTAAGAGACATAAATGCTATAGCTGAATACAGCATGCTGTAATTTATAGCAGTGCATAAGGTAACCCAGGTGAATGATCAGCACTCTCCTAGTTCTTCAGTTTACACTGAAAATATTTTCTAAAGTTGTTAACCATTTCAAAGGGTCCACTTACCCTTTCTCTACAAAGTCTCCTTATTCTTCCAGGTTTTCCTTGAGGTCTACTCCACTGACCCAAGCTCACTGAACTCTTCCACCTCTAAGCTCATGTGTTCACTGGTTCACCAAATATCGGTAGAGCAATGAGATAGGCAAAGCTCTGTTCTAGGCACTGGAGATACCATGGAGAAAAAGACAGGCCAGACCCTCCCTTCCTGGAGCACATTCTGTCTGTACCATGTGGTTCATCACTCAAGTAATGGCTCCCCCTACCCTCCATAAAAATAAAGATAAAAAGAATCTCTCCTGGAGATTGGATTAAGATGGCAGAGTAGAAGGCCTGGAGCTCAACTTCTCTCCCAAAAAACAAAACTACAACCAAATACCGAGTAACCTTCAACCAAATGGACTGTAAACTTCCAAAAAAGATATTCTACTCCAGAAGACAAAGAGGAGACTACATCAAGACATAGGAGGAAAGATTATGTGATAGAAGCAACCTGATACCTCCCGGGTAGAAAGCCCCACAGACTGGAGAGTAACTGTATCACAGAGACTCAGCTACAGGACTAAGAGTTCTGAGCCCCACGTCAAATCTCCATGCCTGGGGATCTGGCACAGGGAGAAAGAGCCCCCGGAGCATCTGCCATTGAAGGCCAGCGGGGCTTGTGTGCAAGAGCTCCACAGGACTGGGGGAAAGAGGAGACCCCATTCTTGAAAGGTGAACACAGACTTTCATGTGCACTGGGTCCCAGGGTAAAGCAAATTCTCCATAGGAATCCAGGTGGAACCTGACTGCAATTCTTGGAGGAGCTCCAGGAAAACAGGGGTGACTGTGGCTTGTTGTGGGGGAAGGACATTGGAGGAGAAGCTCTTGGGAACATTCATCAGCCTGCATTTCTCTGGAGGGGGCCATTTTTTGGGAAAATCTGGTCCCTCCCATCAGTGCTGAGAAGCCCCAGGCCAAACAATCCAAGTGGGAACACAGCCCCACCCATCAGTAAACAGGCTGCCTAAAGACCCCTCAGGCACACAGCCAGCCTCTAATCTCACCCAGAGACAAAGCCCCACCCATCAGAGGGATAGGAATCACCCCACCTACCAGTGGGCAGGCACCAGTCCCTCCCATCAGGAAGCCTACAGCAAGCCCCCTCCCCCATACCAACTTTACTGAAAGGGAGGCAAACACCAGAACTAAGAGAGGCTACAACACTATTGTCTGCAAAAAGGTTACCATACCAAAAACCTGTAAAAATGAAAAGACAGGAAACTATAACTCAGATAAGGGAGAAAGAAAAAAGCCCAATAAAACAGCTCAGTGATGAGGAGACTATCAGCCTCCCAGAAAGAGACTTTAGACTGTTGATGCTGAAGATGATGCAAGACATTGGAAATAAACTGGAGGCAAAGATTGATAATTTACAGGAAACACTGAGCAAAGAAATACAAGATGTAAAACTTAAACAAGAAGAGATGCAAAATACAATAACAAAAATAAAAATTTCATTAGAAGCAGTCAACAGTAGAATTCAGGAAGCAGAAGAACGAATCAGTGAGGTGGAGGACAGATTAGTGGAAATCACTAATGCAGAAGAGAAAAGAGATAAAAGATTGAAAGGAAGTTAGGAGAGTCTTAGAGAACTCTGGGATAATGTTAAACGCACCAACATCCGCATTATAGGGGTGCCAGAGGGAGAAGAGAGAGAGAAGGGGACAGAAAAATATTTGAAGAGATAATAGCTGAAAAATTCCATAATATGGGAAAGGAACCACTCACTCAAATCCAGGAAACACAACGAGTACCATATAAAATAAACCCAAGAAGGAACACCCCGAGACACATATTAATCAAAATAACCAAAATTAAGGACAAAGAAAATACTGAAAGCAGCTAGGGAAAAGAAACAAATGACATACAAGGGAACCCAGATAAGGTTATTAGCAGATTTTTCAGCTGAAACTCTGCAGGCCAGAAGGGAGTGGCATGATATAATTAATGTGATGAAAGGAAAAAAACTTCCAACAAAGACTACTTTACCCAGCAAGGCTCTCATTCAGATTTGAAGGAGCGATCAAAACCTTTACAGACAAGCAAAAGCTAAGAGATTTCTGCAATACTAAACCAGCTTTACAACAAATACTAAAGGAACTTCTCTAGGCAGAAAAGAAAAGACCACAACCAGAATCAAAAACACCACAAATGACAAGGCCCACCAGTAAAGGCATATATACAGTAAAGATACTAAATTATCTATGCACAATTATACTACCAAAATCAGAAATCATAAGAAGAGAGCACAGATGCAGGACACAGGAGAAGCACTTTCAATTGAGAAACCAACAACTTAAAACAATCTCATTTATATATAGACTCCTATATCAAAACTTCAGGGTAACTGCAAACCAAAAATCTACAATTGATACACAAACAAATAGGAAAAATCAACTCAAATACAACATTAAAGATAGTCGTCTTGTGAGAGGAGACAACAAGAGAATAAGGGAAGAAAAAAAAGAGCAACAAAAACCCCACACAGTTAATAAAATGGCAATAAAAACATATATATCAATAATTACCTTAAATGTTAATGGACTGAATGCCCCAACCAAAAGACATAGACTAGCTGAATGGATACAGAGACAAGACACATATATATGCTGTCTTCAAGAGACCCACTTCTAGGGACACATACAAATTAAAAGTGAGAGGATGGAAGAAAATATTCCATGCAAACGGGAATCAAAAGAAAGCCGGAGTAGCAATACTCCTATCAGACAAAATAGACTTTAAAATGAAGAACATTCTCAGAGACAAGGAAGGGCACTACATAATGATCAAAGGATCAATCCAAGAAGAAGATATAACCATCTTAATTATCTAAGCACCCAACATAGTATCACCACAATATATAAGGCAACTGCTAACAACCTTAAAAGAAGAAATCAACAATAACACAATCATAGTGGGGGACTTTAATACCCCACTTACAGCAATGGACAGGTCATCCAGACAGAAAATCAATAAGGAAACACAGGCCCTGAGTGAATCATTAGATCAGATGAACTTGATAGATATTTATAGGACATGCCATCCAAAAGCAACAGAATACACATTCTTCTCAAGTGCACATGGAACATTCTCTAAGATTGATCACAGCTTGGGCTACAAATCAAGCCTCAGTAACTTTAAGAAAATTGAAATCATCTCAAGCATCTTCTCTGACCACAATGCTATATGACTGGAAATCAACAAGAAAAAAATGGCAAAAATACAAACACATGGAGACTAAACAACATGCTACTAAACAACCAATGGATCACTGAAGAAATCAAAGAGGAAATAAAAAAATACCTAGAAGCAAATGACAACAAAGATACGACACTCCAAAACCTCCGGGATGCAACAAAAGCAGTTCTAAGAAGAAAGTTTAGAGCAATACAAGCCTACCTCAGGAAACAAGAAAAAGCTCAAATAAACAACCTAACTTTACATCTAAAGCAGCTAGAGAGGGAAGAACTTACAAGACCTAAAGTTAGTAGAAGAAAAGAAATCATAAAGATCAGAGCAGAAATCAGTGAAATAGAAATGGAGAAAACCATAGAAAGGATCAATGTAACTAAAAGCTGGTTCTTTGAAAAGATCAACAAAATTGATAAACCCTTAGCCAAATTTATCAAGAAAAAAAGACAGAGGATACAAATCAATAAAATTAGAAATGAAAAAGGAGAAGTAACAACAGACATCACAGAAATATAAAGGATCATAGGAGACTACTATAGGCAACTATATGGCAATAAAATGGAAAACCTAGAAGAAATGGACAAATTCTTAGAAAAGTACGATCTTCCAAGACTAAGCCAAGATTAAATAGAAAAGATGAATAGACCAATCACAATTTCTGATATTGAAACTGTGATTAAAAAACTTCCAACAAACAAAAGTCCAGGACCAGATGGCTTCACGGGTGAATTCTATCAAATATTTAGAGAAGAGTTAACACCTATCCTTCTGAAACTCTTCCAAAAAATTGCAGAGGAAGGGACACTCCCAAACTCATTCTATGAAGCAACCATCACCCTGATACCAAAACCAGACAAAGATATCACAAAAAAAGAAAATTACAGGCCAATCTCACTGATGAACATGGTTGCAAAAATCCTCAATAAAATACGAGCCAACCAAATCCAACAATACATTAAAAGATTGTACATCACGATCAAGTGGGATTTATCCCAGGGATGCAAGGATTCTTCAATATCTGCAAATCAATCAGTGTGATACATCATGTTAACCAACTGAAGAATAAAAATCATATGATCCTCTCAATAGATGCAGAAAAAGCCTTTGACAAAATCCAACACCCATTTCTGATAAAAACCCTCCAGAAAGTGGGCATAGGGGGAACCTACCTCAACATGCTAAAGGCCATCTATGACAGACCCAGAGCTCACATCATTCTCAATGGTGAAAAGTTGAAAGAATTCCCACTGAGATCAGGATTAAGACAGGGACGTCCACTCTCGCCACTACTATTCAACATAGTTTGGAAGTCCTAGCCACAGCAATCAGAGAAGTAAAAGAAATAAAAGGAATCCAAATTGGAAAGGAAGAAGTAAAACTAGCACTATTTGCAGATGACATGATACTATACCTAGAGAATCCTAAAGACTCTACCAGAAAACTGTTAGAGTTCATCAATGAATTTGGCAAAGTTGCAGGATACAAAATTAATACACAGAAATCAACTGCATTTCTATATACTAACAATGAAAAATCAAAAAGAGAAATCAGGGAAGCAATCCCGTTTACCATTGCATCAAAAAGAATCAAATACTTAGGAATAAACCTACTTAAAGAGACAAAAGACCTGTACTCTGAAAACTGTAAGATGCTGATGAAAGAAATCAAGGATGACACGAACATATGGAAAGACATACCATGCTCTTGGATTGGAAGAGTCAATATTATCAAAATGACTATACTACCCAAGGCAATCTACAGATTCAATGCAATCCCTATCAAATTACTAAGGATATTTTTCACAGAACTAGAACAAAATATTTTAAAGTTTGTTTGGAAACACACACAAAAAAACGGAATAGCCAAAGACATCCTGAAAATGAAAAATGGAGCTGGAGGAATCAGGCTCCCTGACTTCAGACTCTACTAAAAGCTACAGTCATCAAAACCATATGGTACTGACACAAAGACAGAAATATAGATCAGTGGAACAGGATAGAAAGCCCAGAATTAAATCCACGCATCTATAGTCAACGACTCTACGGCAAAAGAGGCAAGAATATACATTGGAGAAAAGACACCACTCTTCAATAAGTGGTGCTGGCAAAACTGGACAGCTACATGTAAAACAATGAAACTAGAACACTTCCTAACACCATGCACAAAAATAAACTCAAAATGGATTAAACATCTAGATATAAAACCAGATACTATAAAACTCTTAGAGGAAAACATAGGCCAAACACTCTCTGACATAAATGATAGCAACTTCTTCTCAGATCCATGTGTCAGAGTAAGGACAATAAAAAGAAAAATAAACAAATGGGATTTAATTAAATTTCAGAGTTTTTCTGCACAGTAAAGGAAACCCTAAACAAAATGAAAAGACAACCCACAGAATGGGAGAAAATATTTGCAAATGAATCGACTGACAAGGGATTAATCTCCAAAATTTACAAACAGCTCCTACAGCTCAATATCAAAAAAACAAACAACTACATCAAAAAATGGGCAGAACATCTAAACAATTCTCCAAAGAAGACATACAGATGGCCAAAAAACACATGAAAAGATGTTAAACATCACTCGTTATTAGACAAATGCAAATCAAAACCACTATGAGGTACTACCTTACACTGGCCAGAATGGCCATCATCAAAAAGTCTACAAACAATAAGTGCTGGAGAGGGTGTAGAGAAAAAGGAACCCTATTACACTGTTGGTAGGAACGTAAATTGTTGCAACCACTGTGGAAAATAGTATGGAGATTCCTCAGAAAACTCAAAATACAATTACCATTTGATCCAGTAACCCCACTCCTGGGCATCTATCCAGAGGAAACCGTGACTCGAAAAGACACATGTACTCCAGTGTTCATTGCAGCCCTCTATGCAATAGCCAGGTCATGGAAACAACCTAAATGCCCATCAACAGAGGAGTGGATATGGAAGATATGGTACATACACACAATGGAATATTACTCAGCCATTAAAAGGAATGAAATAAGAACATTTACACTTGATCTTAGCCAAAAGGCCAAGAAGCGATCGAAATAACAACATTTATAGCAACATGGACAGACCTAGAAATTATCATGTGAAGTGAAACCAGTCAGACAATTAGACAGCAACATCCAATGCTACCTCTTACATGTGGAAACTAAAAAGACACAGTGAACTTCTTTGCAGAACAGACAATGACTCACAGGCTCTGGAAAACCTATTGTTTCCAAATAAGACAATCTGGGGAGTAGGGGGATGCACTGAGGGTTTGGGACGGAAATGCTATCAAATTGAGTTGTGATGATTTTTGTACACCTATAATTGTAATAAAAATCATTAAGCAATGGAAAAAAAAAGAATCTCTCCTGAGAAAGAAACCAATTCTCCTTGTGTTTAACATAGTCTAAGACTTAGGATATCCATTTTATTTTAGCGTCTATAAATGAAATCAATATTCCTACATTAAGTAACACTGGTCCCCTAGAAATCTGCTCCAGATATTTTCATTTGGAAATTCTTTCAGGTGATCTCCCATTTGCTTATGCAGTTAGTCCTTGGTCTCAGCTTTCCTGGATCCCCCAATTCTTGGCTTCACAACACACCTTCAACTGAGGCCAGATATTCATTGAGAACCTGCTGTGTTTCAGGCACTGTGCTTCATGTCCTGTACAACATCTACTTTTCACAACTTGCAAAGGTGATGATGCTCTTTCTATCATCATCCCCTGGAAACTGATGGCTCATCACATTAAGGAGCCTATTCCCAGGTCAGCCCACTCTTAGGTAGCAACACCAAGATTTGAATCTGTACCTAGGATGCTGAAATTCTGCCATTCCACAAAATCTCAGCCTGTGCCTACTTATTCCTAAGCAAAATGAGAAAAAAGAATCCCCACTACAACCTCCCCATAAGGTTGTCATAATTATCAAGTGAGATTACCCAGCATAAGTGGTAGTAATAACTCACCTCTCCCGCCTCCTGAGCAGGGATAAATACCCAAAGCCAAAGGAAGATCAGTGGATCAGCTTTGTTAACCATCTTCTGATAACCCAGGTTCCATAGTGAAGAGGCATTGCAGAATGTCGCCTGGAACCAAGACCAAAATGGGAGATTCTTACTGATGTCCCTCCCCAAATCCAGGCTAGGGATCTGCCCATGGTAAAGTCAATTCTGCCAATAAACCCTGAGTAGAAGTCAAAGGGTAGATCAGCTCATCTCTAAAACCCCAGCAAAATGAGAACCTGAGAGAATCTGAGATGGACATTTACTACCTTTTCAACACAGAGGCTACACACTCTGAGGGAAAAGGAGATCCAGCGGAAACCATGTTCTCTGCAGTCAACTGGAAGCTCATCCTCCCTTCAAGAAAGTGAGGAGGCAATAGAGAAAAGGTCCCCTTCTGCACTTTTCTGTCATTTGGAGTGAAAGAGAAACCTCCTCCTACAGAATTATGAGAGAAAATCAGAGTTCCTCACAACCAAGATATAATAAGATGGAAAGTGCTATACCAGTGCAGAAGTTGTCATTTCCATATCATTTTTCATTCCTGTTCCTACTGCACTCTATGCACTTTTATATTATGCTGTTAGGTAATTAGTTATTTTTTTTTAAATCTGACTCTATCAGACTAAATCCCTTCATAGAGGAAGACCCCTTTTCAATTTAACCTGAAATAGCCATGTCTAATACCATACCTATCATGTAGTAGGCATGAAATAAATATCCATTCAATTAATAAATGAATGGATTCAATTGCTTTATGAACACCAAAACTCCATGGAATGAATGGTTTTCCAATTACAAAGCATATTCACACTGAGTCATCATTTACACATTTTTTAATCTTCTCTGTGTACCTACCTGTCTGCTAACAATTTGAACTAAATCAGTAACTGTTTCTTTAAATCATTTTATAACTCCCTATTGAGTAATGGGTTCATGTTTCACAAAACTGGCTTTGTAAATTTTCCATTCATTTTATTCCACTCTATTCCAAAAAGAGAAAGAAGTTAAGAGAGTGTACAAAATAGGAAAATAAAAAATCTATTAAAAAATAAGTAAGAAAAATGAGGCAAAGCCACCAATAAATTTGTACCTTTCTTATAACGTTCTCATCTTGAGCGCTCATCTGTCTACCTTAGTGTCAAGATGGCACAGCAAATGACTTTTCAAGAAAATCATTTCACAGTTTATTCACAAACAACCCAATAACTTCCCCTGAAATCAGCTCAGACAGTGCTAACAGGGGATGGTAGTAAGTGAGGTAACATGGTTCAGCTTTGGTAGCTATTAGCAAGTCTAGCAGACTTTGCAGGGATTCTCTGAAGACACCAGACAGAGATGTACATAAAAATAAATTGACTTTTAGTCTGGCAGCATTAAAAAAAAAAAAATGGGGAGGAGCCGAAGGTCAAGGCTGAAGTGAGTCGATAAAGCACTGTTCCCTTGGAGATATCGTCTTCCTTCCAGAGGCATCCCCTACTCCATATTTCCACTCAAGAGCAATTCTCTGGGCAGTTCTTAATGGGCTAAGAGAGCCTGTGTTCTCTTGCTCACTGTCCCCGAACTAGAACTCAGAATGCTGCAACCTGCTCAGACGGCATCCCAGAGGGCAATCCCAAAGGAGAAACTCAGAGACATTACAGAAGCCAGATGAGGCATCTGACTCAAAGTGAGACCTGAGAATGTACACGGACAGTGCTTGCTACAAATGCTGTCGTAGTAAAGGAAAGAGAGGACAAGAGACTCAAATCGAATGGGGCCTTTTCAACTTTTTTTTGACTGTCCTGACAGTTGACTGCAGACAAGGGATCACTGGGTCACAGAAACAGCTATGGAAGATTTTGGAATCTGCTTGCTTGTGCGAGTAATTTTTGGAAAATAAGAGAAGGCGCTCCAGCTTCAGCCAGGACAATGATGTCAGCACACCTGGGAAGCCCTGACCTGTGAGTTACCTTTTGAAATACTGAGTAACACACCTCTGCTCAAGGGAGCAAGCAGGGAAAATTATATTTATTGTCTTCTGCTCACAGAACACTCTGCCTTATGCAAACTCAATCGTTCTTTGCAACAATCTGGCAGCATCTAAAGCAGAGGTCCATTCAACTAATTAGATCTGTGGCCTTAACCAAAATAAATACCTCAAGCAATGTGATGGAAAATACATTGATCCTGGAGTTCCCATTGTGGCTCAGTGAATTAAGGACCTGACATTTTCTCCAAGATGCTACCGGTTCAATCCCTGGCCTCGCTCAGTGGGTTAAGGAACTGGTGTTGCCTCAAGCTGCAGCATAGGTCACAGATGTGGCTTGGGTGTTGCCGTGGCTGTGGCACTGGCAGCTGTAGCTCCAGTTCAATCCCTAGCCTGGGAACTCCTGTATGCCACAGGTGTGGCCATAAAAAGGAAAAAAAGAAAAGAAAATATATTAATTCTGGAGCCAAAAGTCCTGGGTTTCAGGCCACTTAATAAGGTAATTCCCAGAAGATCAATGAATGTTGTAGAGTCTAGTTTCCTCACCTTTAAATCAATTAAATAAATAAATATCTACCTCCAAAACCATTAAAAAGATCAGATGAGATGATGTATGGCAATCGTTCTCAAGAGGGGCTGCTTTGCCCCTCAGGGGGCATTTGGCATGCCTAGAGGCATTTTTGGTTATCACAACTTGTGGTTGGAAAGACCAGGGGGGCTGCTAAACATCTTGCAATGCACAGAACAGCTCCAACCACAAGGAATTATCCATCCCGGAAATGTCAGTAAGTATCACAGCTGAAAAACCCTGATATATGTCAAGAGCTGTAATAGGCGTGGTTGGTTAGGACTGAATTAGGCCACAAGTAATAAAAGTGAGTTAAACAGTGAAAGATTTATTTTCATCACATGGTTAGCAGTTAGGATGTAAGCAGGCCACTGTTCAAGGGGAGGCATCAAAGATAAATCGTCTCTATTCCTGCTCCACTACCTTCGTGTCTGGCTTCTGCCCACATGGTTGTGAGAAGGCTCTTACACCTCAAGTCACTGCATCCACATTCAAGACAGGAATAGGAGTAAGGGAGTTGCTGGAAGGATCTGAGCCTGAAGAAATCATCAAGAACCTTCAGCTTATGTCTCCTCGACCAGGATTACATCACAGGACCATCCTTGGGTGCCGGAGAATCTGCCCAGTTAATGACTGAGCAGGCAACTAAAAATGCTGCCACAGAAATCATAATCTCCACCTTCATTATCATAACGGAGATTCATGATAGTGAGGTGGTTAAAGGGACAGACTGTGGTCAGGAAGCTGTAAATTCACATCCCTACTCTTACCACTTCCTATCTGTGCGCTAATGAGGCACTTAATTTCCAAGCCCTGGCTGCTTCGTCTAGAAAACAGAGGTAACAAAAATACATACACAAATGCAGTGTCTTGAAGATTTAATGAATGATGGAAAGTGTTTGCCTTTGCTGGATGCTGGGCATTTATAAACGATACGTATCATCATCATTATTTAAACACAGGGATTGGCTAATTCTGAGGCACCAAATCACTGTCCCATTTCCAGTCCCTCCCTGGACTTTGATCTGAGGCATGCAGCTTTGTCTACCCTCTGAATTGTGGTGACCCAGCACGCAAGTCATAAAATCCATTTTTAGAGTGAGGCAGTACTTCAGTTCTTGATTCACAGCAATCAATATCCAAATGACATATTTGTTACAGAGGTCAGGTTTGGTGGCTGCCTGATTTAATGGGTCGGATCTATCAAAAGTACTTTGTGTTTTCAGAAATGTTACTGTGGGGATATGGTTAGAAGGACATCACATTATCCAATAGTTTACCCAAGCAGGGCTCTTTGTGTTTCATTGGTAGCACTCTGTTAATTCTATCTGTTCACCAAACTATTGTTCATCAGAGCATTTGGACTGATTAACATGTACAGGTTATTTAGAACTGAAACTAACGAGAGGTCCTTATTGAGAACTTTACAAAAGCAGCCCCAAGTTGGGTCATCAGTGGATGCCTGCAAGCATCATAAGACTCAAGTTCGGAATGTGTGCCAAAGCAGGAAAGCATCCTTTTGATCTTTCAAAAACATGCTGGAAGAACAATCTTTCCAAAATATGACTGCCTCCCACAAGCACCTACGATGGCTTCTGACTGTCCATAAGATCAAGGCACAGTGCCTCTGTCTGGCTTCATACACCCTGGTCCTACCCAAACCTCTATGAATACTCACAGGAACTGGGGCCAATAACCAGAGCTTGGATTCCTTTTGTTCTTTGGATTTCCTGTCATTGTGTCCTGCATTAAGGGGTGTGCCTTTTTTACTAATTCCCCAACTGACCCCCTTAATGTCATTCTCCATCCTCCTACTCCCAGCGTGTTTTCAACTCACTCAAATCCCTCCCCTCGTTCTCTGCACCACCCTGTAGATACCTGCCTCTGTGTCATTACTTCTGTAGCTGCCCCTGCCTTGAATGTCCTCCCCTTTCTCTCTAGCTCCCTATTTCCTACCAATTTATCAAGACCCAGCAAGAAGCCCAGCTGGCTCTAGAGTAATGGCCTCCATTACTCCATTCCCCTCTCATTATTCTTTCTTCCCTGATCTCTCATAGCACCAGTAGCTGCAGTACACAACTGAGCTCTTGATGTTGTGCCAACCTATGGAGTCGTCGAATTGTTTCAGCACACATGTCCTGCCTGCCACTGGACTGTGAATTCTTCAAGGCCAGGGCCCAGATACTCTCCATCTTTGTTGGTCCCAGAGGGAGAAGCACCGTCTGCATTCTGGACATTCAAATATCGCCTCCTCCGGGGTTAACCTAGGAAATCAAATCAACTAATACTCTGCATGTGCTAGAAACAAACCTTCCTCCTTATCCATTTCTAGCACCTTGTGCTTTTCTGTGTGTGCTTTTGGTTTTTTTTAATTTCCTTTTTTTTTCTTTGACCACGGTGTGCACAGTTTGATGTGGGATCTCAGTTCCCAGACCAGGGATTGAACCTGCCCCACAGAGGTGAATGCAGTGACTCCTAACTACTAGACCACTAGGGAACTCCCCAAGCTCCTCGTTTATATAAAACATCACAGGTGAAAATCCAAATGAGCCTGCGATTAGAAAGTCTTGACCAAGACTAACACTCATGAATATCTAGTAGGCATCACTGATTAACTGGGTTTAGAGGAACCTTCTTTATCATCATGGGGTCTAATAATTGCAGGCATTTCATTGGGCTCATCCAATAGTCACTAAGCCGCAGGAGTTTGTGAGACGAGAAGTGTGACATGGTCTAGGGTACTGATTTAAAAGCAAACCTCACACAATTCTTAGGTCCTTCTAAGGCAACTCAGAGATGGTCTTGGGGACCAAGGGGAGACCTGACCCTCCACCCCCAATTCAACCAGAACAGCTCTCTTCCAACAGCTTCATAGCCCAGGCTCTGCTTGAGAAAAAGGTTTTGTTATTAAAATGTTTTTAAAGAAAACTGCTACAGAGATAAGACTGCTTAGAATTAGAAAACAAGCTATTTTCCAGGCTCTGCCGATTACTACCTGTGGAAAACTAGTCACCCTATCATTTTTTCTGAAACTTCAGGTCTTAGGAAGGATCACCCCAAACATCAGGTTCTTGTGAGGGCTACATGAGGCAAGACATATGAAAGCCCAAGGCACAGAGTAGGCACTTCAACATGTTACAACAGTCACCTTCAGCTGGGGTGTGCTCATTAGCCGAAACACTGTCTTTAGTCTATCTAGAAAGGGCAGGTGACAAAAGCCCCTGTAAATACATCTCAGGGCAGGAAGATGCATGTGGTCAGGTTCACCTGGCAACCCTTTCCACCTCCAGATACCCTGGACCAGAAATACCTGTCATGGTCAGGTCTCTGCAGCACGTTTTCATGGCAACTCTGCCCTTTTCCTTCACTGTGCATCAACAGTATGTAATTATTTCTGCAATTATTTGCTTAATGTCTAACTCTCCCTAGATTATAAGCTCACATCTGTCCTGTTCAGGGCCAGATCTCAACATCCCACACACACCTCCCATTGAACACCCGTGAATACGGCTTGCTGAAGAAATTACTAAATCATTCAAGCAAGGACATCTCCATGCTGGGCACAGGGAACCTAAAGAAGTATAAAGTAGGATTCCCTGACATTAAGGGACTCTCCAGGTCCTGAGAATGACACAGACGGATACAGGTGTTACTGTTTTTACTCCATCTCATCTAAAGAAATAAAATGAGATTTCTATCTATAGATGTTGTTGCACCACATGAAAAAATGGCTGGAGGATTACCCACAAGTTTGAAGGACACATTTGGAATGATTTGATATTAAACACAAGCTATACCTATACATATACAAGGAATTCACTCTAAATTTTCACAGCTGAAAATGAGACGCAGTAAAAGGACTGTTCATCAAGAAATCTAAGTTGTGGAATTCCCTGCTGGCTCAGCAGGTTAAGGATCTGTCATGTCACTGCTGTGGCTCAGGTCACCTCTGTGGCATGAGTTTGATCCCCGGCCCGGGAACTTCCACATGCCATGGGCATGGCCAAACAAAGAAATATAAGCCATAGTTAATAAGTTGCTGTGGAAAGGGACATACACTAAATAAAGTTCACATGAATGAATCCTCTAAATTGCAGATGGTGACCTATGATTGAGCTGCTTCTCACAAGGGCAACTCCATAAATCATATTGAGTCCTATCAGGAACTGGCTAGTTCATAATGGTTAATGCTTCTCAAGCAAGACCAGATGTCAGAACTAGTTGCGATGCTTACTCATAGTAACAATTGAGCATCACCTACCTCTAATTCTCAGAATGCCCTTCCAGGCTGGGTATCACTGTACCTGTTACACAAACGAGTTAAATCAGGATCTGAGGGGTCAGTTGCCCCAAATGACAACCTGCATCAAGAGAGCTGGGATTTGAGCCCCAAACTCTCTGAATCAAAGCTCACAGTCTTGGCATATGGTCATTCTTGTTTCTGGGGGAGAAGGAAACGGGGACCTGAGACTTGACAGCCTTGCCCCAGACACATCCCAGGCACTGGAGCATCACCAGTGAGATACAGAGCTGGAAGCCTTAGAGTGCAAACCTGGGACTTGATGCCTTGACTACCGCATGTGAGCCAAGGTTGCTAAAACAAAAAGGGCCTCTCTTGGGAAAGCACATCACTGGTCAACCCATGGAAGTCTGGAAGGAGCTCAAGTCATTTCCCCCCATCCTCCAGCAGTAAAGGTGCTCCAGGGAGGGAGCTGAGGCACACGCCTCCCTCTCCCTTCCTCTGTTCCCCCCTCCCCCCACGGAAGCAATCATGATTCTGAATTGTGTACAAAGCATTCCTCTGCTTTTCTTTTTAAGTTTCAGCACTTGTATTTGCCAAGAGGCCTACACTTTACTCTGACAGACTGAAGCCTTGGCAACGTTTGTGCAAAACAGGAAAGGTGTGGTCCAGAAAAAGGTTTTGGAGCTGTCTTACGTTTTGGTCCTCTTCTAGCAAGTTCCTTCTGATCTTTTATACCCTCACATATTTCTCCTCCTAGGGAAATGCAAAGATAGGATAGCTAACTCTCAGGGTTATTTGTTTACATTTTATACTTAAAAGATGTTCCCATGTTTACATATTCACAATTTTTCCCTAATAAACTCTTTTCTCTAATAAACAGAAACATTTCTACAAATTCAAAATTCTTCACTTTCCCATGACTTGCAGACAAAATTCAGAAGTGCCTCCTGGAGTTCCCATTGTGGCTCAGGGGTTAATGAACCCGACTAGCATCCATGAGGATGTGGGTTCGATCCCTGGCCTCACTCATTGGGTTAAGGATCCGGCACTGCCATAAGCGTGGTGCAGGTTGCAGATGCGATCAGGTCCCAAGTTGCTGTGACTGTGGTGTATGATGGCAGCTACAGCTCCAATGGGACCCCTAGCCTGGGAACTTCCATATGCCGTGGGTACAGCCCTAAAAAAGACAAATGACACACACACATACACACACAAAAAGTACCTCCTTACCTCTCCTCTGTCCCTCCCTTCCCTTTTCCTGATGTCTTTGACCCTGCTCTTGCTGCTCAGAAAGTCTTTATCCTCCAAGATCCTAATTGATTCTCTATGATCCTTTTCTTTATTCACATTCTTGGTTGACCTACTCTCTCATGATCTTAGTCCAGAGCCTTCATTTTTTTTTCTCACACTGGTGGACTCATGAATCAGATCACTCCTTTCCTTCCACTGAATAGATAGTCCCTCTCTCCTCCTGTCCTGAAACTGTTTATAATATTTTACCTGAAAGTCTGAGTAACAGAAAATAGTGCACACAACATCTCCATGCCACCCTTCCATTTTCCTCTTTCCGCAGCCTCAATTGTTTGTTTGTTTGTTTTTTACAAGAGGCACATTGCTCTAACCCATAAAATTTCATTTCGTAGGTCTACTTCTCTTTTGACATTCTGTAATTTCTTACAGAAGCACTGGCCCAACTTCCAAATGCAAATAGAAATAAACATGTTCCATGATAAATCACAATTTGCACAACCAGTAAATCAAAGGGCAACTGCTCTCTGAGGAAAGATTTTATATCAAAGCTTCTTTTAAGCATCTGACAAACTGCCTGCAGGAGCTAGTAGAGTCCCAGACATAGCAGGTTATCCCCAGACTAGAAGAGTCTCACCACACATGTGCACACATTCACATGCACAAACATGCACCCCTTATAATCTCCCATAATGGTATTCATTTTTCCTTCATGGCTGGTAATGAGGAAAGTAACATAGCTAAAGTTGGTCAAGAATTTACCGTGGTTCAGTCATTGCATTAAGCCCTTTCCATGAATCACCTCATTTAATCCTCACATCTTGGTAAAACCATTTCACACGCGATGAACTTGAGCTTGGAGAGCTTTAGTACCTGACTGTGGTCACAGGGCTGGCAGGTAAAATTCCACTGAGAGTAATAATTTGATAGACTTCGATCTTCTCTACTAGACAGTAACCTTTACGGGGGAAACATGTTGTCTTTTGTGTTCACTGTTGTGCAAGTCCATTTATTTGGCTATGTGTTGTTTCAGTGGCCCATCACAGGTACTTGATGAAAGTTTATTAAATGGATGAAATCAAGAAATGTTTTGTTGGTGTCACTGCTGGTGATACCTCCACTAATGCCTTCAAAACAGGACTCACGTAGTGTCACTATGACTTAGGAAAAATTTCTCAGGAACACAAGAGATACATTTAAATGGATTTGGATTAAATTGAAAGATGTGCAATAAGAACTCTTTCTCAAAATGTGTATATGACCTTAGGCAAATGCTTTACTCTCTCTGGGGCTGTTTTCTCAGTTATAAAATGAAGAGGGAAGGCTTCTGTGAAACACAACAGACCAAACACTTGTATTTTCCTGTGCTTTCTTAAAGAAAAATTCTCTAACATTCCAGTAAATAAATGTTTTCAATAACCCAATGAGAGAGAAGGAACAGAAGATGATAGCAATACAATTTAGAAAAGAAAAAGGTACTGAAAGCTAGGCTGGAAGTAGGAGAGGCCAAGAATTAAATCTCTTTATTCTGTAAAATATCAAGAAGGCTCAGCAATCGGAGGCAGAAAGGGTCTCTGAGCACAAGGTCATGGATGGGGCTGGATAGGCTGAAGGTCTAAGAATAATCAGACTTACAAATCTCCAACCCACACTAGTCCACAGGGGCAAGCACATGCCCCCTTTTCTACTCCAGCAGAAGACTGGAGAGTTGCATGGTTAGAACCAAATGCACTCTGAACTCAGGGCTCCCACATGCCTTTTGTGGCTGAGAGTACAATGCTGAAAACAGAGAGAGGTCCTTTGCAAAAGTCCACAGATGACAGAGTGATAGTCTCAGTTCCATCCTTCCTAATTCACTCTATAAATGTTCAGGCAGTTTTACACCCTCCAGGCAGAGAACTGGAAAAATTTTCCCTTAGAAAAGTCAAAAGCCCAAGAGAAGTGATCTATGGATATTGATACAGTTGGAAGTTCCCCACCAAAACAACTGCCATGCTCACCCCAGATGGAGCCCGCCATTGACAAGTCCCACTAATGCACACAGCTTCCACTCGCTCTTGTCTGCTCCAAATAAAAACCAAAAAGCTAAACAGAGAGCCAAGGATCCTCAAACATTTGAGAAAACTATCTACTAGGAAAGGTAGAAATCAAAATAATAAACAGAAAAAGAAACTAAGGATATGGAGTGTGTAGGGAGCAGGGGAAAAAGAAATCCATCGAAAGCTTTAATTAATACCCTGAAAGTGATAGGCAAAGACATCAACAAAAACACAATGTTATTTTTTAAAAAGGAACATGCAGATCTGAAACAATTATTGAACATTTAAAAATCTGATAGCAGAAATGAAAAATTTAATGAAGATCTGGAAAATGAAGTTCAGGAAATCTCCCCTAAGTAAGCTCATAAAAGGTGAGAAATAAGAAGGAAAAAAAAGATAGGATAATTAGCATAGATCCAGGAAAACCAACTAATAGGGGCTCCAGAAAGAGAAAGCAGGAAAAGAGGCAATTACCAAAAAATTAAAGAAATGTTTCAGAACCAGAGGTATGTGTTCCAGATTTGAAAGGCCCACCCTGTATAGTTCAAAGGAAAAAAGTGACGCACACCAAGACGCGTCACCGTGACGGTCCCAACACTGTGAACAGGGTGTGGCCGCTACACTTCCCAAGGGGAAAGGCGGGTCAGTCACAGGACTGGAGAGCAGAACCCAATCGACGTTCCTCAGGGGTGACAATGAAGGGGACAACAGAGTAAGAGGAAAGTCTTTAAAGTCCAGAAGGAAATGATTGACTCCCCAACTCAAACAACTGATCAAATGGGAAGTGAGAATAACATCTTCAGTCACATGTGTTTTCTCTTTCTCTTTCTTTCTCTCTTTCTTCCTTCCTTCCTTCCTTCCTTCCTTCCTTTCTTTCTTTCTTTCTTTCTTTCTTTCTTTCTTTCTTTCTTTCTTTCTTTCTTTCTTTCTTCTTTTTTCTTTTTAGTGCTGCACCTGTGGCATATGAAAGCTCCCAGGCTAGGGGTCTAACTGGAGCTACAGCTGCCAGCCTACACCACAGCCATAAGCAACACCAGCTCCGAGCCGCATCTTCAACGTACACCACAGCTCATGGCAACACCCAGTCCTTAACCAACTGAGCAAGGCCAGAGGTCAAACCTGCATCCTCAGGGATACTAGTCAGGTTCTTTACTGTGCCATGGCAGGAACTCCAAGTCATACATGTTTTCAAAGGTATATTTACAATACACCCTTTCTCAGGAAGCTACATTAGAACAATCCTCACCCAGACCAAAAAATAAAAAATAAAAATAAACAACAAACGAAAGATCTGGGAGCTGGGAAACAGAGGCTTCAGAATGGAAGACAGGCAAAGGGAATCACTAAAATGGTGAAGGAGGGAGCTTCCAGAATGCTGGAGTGTGTGCGTGTGTGTGTGTGTGTGTGTGTGTGTGTGTGCGTGTGAGCACACGCACACACATGCATCTTCTCAGTTAAGACTAGATATATTCACAATAAGGTGAACAAGGGATGTTGAGTTAACAAAAAATGTTAACCACTGAGAGGCAGAGGAGAGACAAAACATATGGTAAGAAAGTAAATCATTATCTTCAATACTAGGAAATTAGTAGATAATATCTAACCTTGAAAAATAAAAAATACCCGTATAGATGCACAGTACTTAGAAATACGAAGACGGGAGGAGTGAAATAAGTAAAGAACTGTCATTGTCTCTCAAATGAGGGTCAGAGATCAAGGGCAGTGTGACACAGGACTGCCTCTTTTTGTTATAAATCTTAGAGAAAAGGTTGGATTGCTAATCTGCAGTTACTGGAGTTCCTAATTGGATTTTTAGGACACCTATTTTGTAAAATGAGTTAAATTTGAATTCCGGATGCCTTACATGAATCCCTCTTGCTCTCATTAAACCCTCTGGCCCCATCCTTTGTGAAAAGACTCTGCCCATGCCTCTCCCTTCATGCCCAATGCCAAGATTACACACACCCCACACTGTCAGAGGCTGACTGAGCTCCCACATAATTCTCTACAAGCCTCCATTTTCAGGGTTCCCTTTTGAGCAGAGGCTTCGAGTAGGTTTATGTCATAAAAGGAAATAAAGCAGGTGGGGTGTCACCTTCGTGGAGCAGACCTAGAATCATTAAGAAAGCTAAACTAGGAGTTCCCGTTGTGGTTCTGCGGAAACGAATCTGACTAGGAACCATGAGGTTGCGGGTTCGATCCCTGGACTCACTCAGTGGGTTAAGGATCCAGTGTTGCCATGAGCTGTGGTGTAGGTTGCAGACGCTGCTTGGATCTGGCTTTGCTGTGGCTGTGGTGTAGGCCGGCAGCTGTAGCCAATTAGACCCCTAGCCTGGGAACCTGCAAATGTGGCCCTAAAACAACTAAAGACAAAAAAAAAAAAAAAAAAAAGCTAAACTACCTGTTTGATAAAAAAAAATCAAAAACTTCCCTTTCCACCTCATTCAACCCTCCACGCTCAAAGCGACCTTGTGGAATTCCTTTGACCACCACTAAGCACGGAGCAGGGACAGGACCAAAATAGGTTTATGTCCTGGCTAATTTTATTTAAATGGAAATTTCTCTGTGGTACTGTGTTTAATGATGGAAAACAGAAGCAATTGCATCTTGAAGCTCTTGGCCTGGCTGATGTCTTTGCAAAGTGAGAAATAACCTGACCAGTCTATTGAGCCCATAGCCTGTTGCCTGTGTCCCTGCCGCTGCCTAGTTCTTCATTCCTCGTCCCACCTCAGGGCACTGACCTCCAGACAAAATAATTCATCTCACGGCTGGTCTCTCTCAGCGGTCTCCGCTTCACCTGCCAATATAGCAACCCTTGGGAGCCCCAACAGGGACAGCAAAAGTATAGATGGTCCCTTGCCCACAAATTGATTCTCCTGGGGAGCAGGTGGCTGGGGTAGGATGCAGGATGCAGGGCAGGAAGCAAGGGCGATGGCGTGAGCGGCGTGCAAGTGCACTCTCACACGTGGGCACCCAGCTTTCATCATGAAGCTGCATGCAGTAGACGGGAAAATGGCTATCTTGCTCATGTTCCCTTCTGCAATGACGAGAACAAGCCAGCCTCCGAGGGCAGGGGTCAAGAATAACTAGGAGTGTGGGTGGTCTCAGACAGGGAGCCCTCAGCACAGCCCTGGTGGCCGAGACATGTGACTGTTCCCCCAACCCACCTCCTTGTAAGCCCAAGACACCAGGCATGCGACTCCACCACATTTTAGGGAAATCGAACCTCTGGTTTCGGCAATCTCTTATGGCTTCATTTCAAGGCAAATATAACTAGTTCCAGCACAATCCTGGCTCAGGTGGAGGAAAAGACACAGCATGAAAAAGTATGGTCCCTGTTCTCTGCTCTAATAAGTATAATATGACCTTCGGGGCATCTAGGTTTCAAGCATGAATCACCCCTCACCCCACTCCATACCCTCACCCAGCCTCCTCCCCCAAAGATAAACTATGTGTCACCAGAGTGTATTTCATTAGCTTATAAAGGCTAATTAGATCACCTAATTTCAACACACTGTACTTTGCAAGGTTCGATGGGTTTTAAAAATGTTATTGACCTGCTCGAGGTTAAAAGAGCCCAAAATAGCAGCATCCTTAGAAGAGGTTATGCCAACCATGCCATGCTTCCAAGAGGACTCTCGTGGGGGATGCATTCAGCGTCAGGACTGGGTGCTCTGGTAGGGACCCTCTCTCAGAAACACTCTCAGATCTATGGATTCGGCCCAGCCATTGTTTCTGGAGTGGGTGCACTGCGCTAACCACTCAGAAGGTTTCAGACATGGTGGCACAAGTCCTCATCTCTCAAGGGAGCTCCTTGTGCTAAAGAAAAAGAAACCAAACTACAATCCAGAAGAAAAAAGAAGTAAAGACTGTTGGAGCGGCACAGAGCACTGGGGGAGTAACAAGGAGAGAGCAGCTCATCCTGGCTGAGAGAGCCTGGGACATAGAGGGCTACTCTTAAGATGAGGCTCAGGGAGTTCCCACTGTGGATTATCAGGTTAAGAACCTAACATATTGTCCCTGAGGATGCAGGTTCAGATCCTTGGCCTCACTCAGTGGGTTAAGGCTCCGGTGTTGCAGCAAGCTGTGGGATAGTTTGCAGATGTGTCTCAGATCTGGCATGGCTGTGGCTGGCAGCTGCAGCTCTGATTCGACCCCTAGACCGAGAACTTCCATATGCTGCAGATACAGCTTTCCATCAGAATAAAGGAGTTAGACAAACCAATTTCTAGAGTCTCTGCAGGTTTGTAATTCCATGAGGTTGGAAAGAAGGCTCCTTGGTCTAGAATCGGGGAGCCTGCAATGCCAGGACAGGACACAGGAGCTTCTTTCTGAAGCTGACAGACCATCACCACAGGGCTGGGATGGAGCTGTGCCTTGGGCTTGGCTGTTTATATGCAGGGGGAGCAGCGAAGCAAAGATGAGCTGTAAAGGCCAGATGTTAGAGGCAGGGGCAGGAAAGGAAGGGCTAGAGCCCAGATTTGAGCTCACAATGTAAAGGGGAACAAGAACCGCCTTCCAAACCTTAAAGAAAAGGAAGGTAACAGCTTTACTAGCTGTAATGGACCCTGACAAAAATCTAGCTCTTCACTCTCCTCCTTTTACAGAAATTTTATGAAAACTGAAGGTCCCATAAGCAGCAGGGAAGGCAGCAGGGAAGACAACAGGACAAGGATTCTGTTCTCCATCCTCCAGGGGGAAACTTCTCGCTGGTCTGCCCTTCCAGCAGCGCTCATTGGAAGTGTTTTTTATTCTTCACATTCAGTCCTCTGGGATTATTGTCTCCTCTGATATTTCCATCCACGCTGCATTCACTGGGGATCTGTTATTAATCAAGCTCAATTAAACATAAGGGTCATTTATTAGCCTTCACTGTTGGGAATACCACTTCAAAACTTAACAAGATGCACAAACCAGGAGTTCCTGTAGTGGCTCAGTGATAATGAACCTGAGTAGTATCCGTGAGGACTCGGATTCGATCCCTGGCCCTGCTCAGTGGGTTAAGAATCTGGCATTGCCATGAGCTGCAGTGTAGGTCACAGATGTGGCCTGGATCCCACAGTGCTGTGGCTGTGGCATAGGCTGGCAGCTTCAGCTCCAATTTGACTCCTTGCCAGGAACATCCATATGCCACAGGCACAGCCCTAAAAAGGTAAAAAGAAAAAAAAATATGTATATATATATATATATATATATATATATATATATATATATACACACACACATACACACACACACAAGGCAGAGCTAGCTGTTCAATACCAGTCAGTATAAACTGGGTGCATGTGTATTTTTTTCTTATCCTTGTTCATTTCTGCACTGCCCTACATGTCACCACTTCTACAAATTCAGTGCAGCCAACTCAGCATGAGAGAGAAGTGTCTTCTCTGTGTTCATATATCAGTCACAGAGAAGGACTCTGGTTGATCTGGCCACGATTAACTGCCCACCCCTTAGAGGCATCATTGCGGATACCCTGCTCACAGGAGCATGCTCCAGACAGAAAGGCAAAGTCTGTTTCCAGAGGAAGAAACTTGGGAAAAATTTTTTATGTGAACAAAATGGAATAGCTGCTCTAACCTGCTGAACCCATCTCTATGTGAAGATCCTCAGAAAGTGACTATAATCCACTCCCTCTGCACAGGGCACATCTCTCTCACTATAGGACATGAGATTGGAAACTGGCTATTTGGGCAAGCACATTCTAGCAGGAACCACTGAAGAATATTCAGGCAGTGGCATGAAGTTTCAGGGAAACCTTTTTTTTTTTACTGGCTGCACCTGTGGCATACAGAAGTTCCTGCGCCAGGGACTGAACCCATGCCACAGCAGTGACCAGAGCCACAACAGTGACGACTCCAGATTATACCTGATATTTAACATGTTGAGGCACCAGGGAATTCCCATGCAAACATTTTAATGCAGCTCAACTGCTATTTAGGTGAGAGAAATGCATCTAAGTTTCCATTGCAGAAAGGGCTACTCCAGGGTATCAGATCATGCTTAGATCAAACCTCTATAAAACACCTTTCTCCAGAGCAGAGGGCAGCTGGCCTCTATCTCAAGGCTTCCCCTTGTTTGCTCTCTTGACACAAGGCTGTTTGCAGGCAAGAGGCACTTGGGCAAATCTGGCATCACATTTGCCCACTTGCCAAGTATGTTGACCTCAGCTCTGAACCCAGTTTGAGTAACTGGATCTCTATCTTGTTCCTAAAACTCTGTGCTTCTGAGTTCACAGAACGTTGCCTCTTTCTCCATGCCTTCAATCCCTGCCAGAGGACCAAAGCTCAACCTCCTTCTCATCTGTCCTCTCTAAGATGCTGATAGATGCCCCAGCCCAATAACAGAACCTCAGATCTTCACTGGTACCATCTCCAAGCACTGTCTCCTCCTGAATTCCCCACTGCCCTGCTCAACTCCAACACTCCAGCATGGCCATGCCTGATGCTGACTTTAGAGAAGCCACCTCTTATTTACTGACATTTCTTCTGGACACTGCTTCTGTGTCTGTCCCCACTTGGGGGGTAGGTCTTGCCCAGTCCCAGCCTGACTCACCCAGCTGTATTAAGCAATATGCGCCATGACAGCTATGACACTAAGTCAACAGCCCTATAACCCCATCCCTTAATTGCAGCCTACACACAGGTGAAGACTGAAAGTTTAGAAATACCCATGGCCGAGTGAGAGCTAGCCCAATGCTGGAACTACATTTATACTTCCCCAGGTAAGCACAGTAAGATAAACTTATACAATGGAGTTCATGTACGAAAAGAATTATACAACCTCGCAACACCCCCTAACTAACAATGAAGGATTGTAGATCAAACCATTTGTGACTTTAGAAAATTGTTTCTGCAGCTAGGACTATCCAAGGAAAACATACTAATAATTTGATCTATCTTCAAAGTTCTTCCAGATTCAGTGGAAGGAAAGACTTGAGCCCCTACAGCCTCTCCCCTCCCAGAACAACACATCTGACACCCAAGTCCTAAGAGCTTGGAACAGCGGATCTCCAAATGTGGTCCCTGGAACAGCAGCTACAACAGCATCACCCAAGAACTTGTTAGAAATGCATATGCTCAGGTACACCCTCAGATCTACCTGATCAGATACTCTGAGCCCCACCATCTGAGTTTGGACAAACCCAACTGGGACACTCATGCCCATTAAGGTGACTGTACTGGAAGCTTTGCAATATTCAGATGCTGACTTACCACTGCAAAGATTCTGATTGGGTCCAGCCTAGCTGGGACATGGGTACCTGTATTTTAAATGTCTCCAAGGTGACTCTAACCGTCACTACTGAGAGGCAATGCCTCAGGGTGTGCAAAGACATGCAGTTTTGCTCCAAGACAGAGCTTCACCCGCTTTCTCCTCCCTACTTGTCATGCTTCCCTGCACACAGACATCTGCCCTTACTCTGTGTGTTCAGCCCCTGCAGGATGGGCTGGCCAGGCTTGGCAAAGGCTCATTTCCAAAGGCTCCATAAATATCAAGCTTCTTGTTATTCACAGTGTTTTTGTGTTAATTATGGCTGTTAATATCACCATCAAATCAAATCAGAAGATTGCATGGCCATGCTGTGAGATTTCTTCCGGATGTCTGCAGCTCCCGCTGAAGTCCTAATTAGGCGAAGTCATATACCCTATCTGTAAGGACTGCAGTTTGCCAAGAAAGGCCATGCCAGTGCTAAATAAGAAAAGGAGAAGCAGGAGGAATCAAAACAATAAGACACTGGAACTTCAGATGAATCCACCCATTGTGTCACTGCTCTTTATGGAAGTCCACTTAAAAGCACCTGTTTGGTTGGATCCAAATTTGTACCTGGTAATCAGTCAGGGCCAGAGGCTACATGCGGGCTGGGGCTGCATTCCATCCTTCCTTCCAAAACCAGGGTTCTCAACCTTCAAGGATTAGGGTGTTTTTAATGACAAAATACTTCTCAGAGCCCTTTTAGCTTTGATGGGTGGAAAAAAATCTGCAAAGAAATCTACTCTGAATTCATTACACTTATAAATAAATTTGAAGATTCACACCTATGTAGTAAACATTTGTCTACTCAGCCTAGAGGCAATGGTTGAGGCATAAATGGATTCCAGGACCCCCTGAAGTTGCTCTACAGCCCCGGAAGAACCACTGCCTGATAGGAGCAGGGGTGACTGGAACTTAGCAGTTGTTTTGTGCCGGTTTTTTTGGTATACAAATGTCACAATTTTCTTGTATCCACCATCAGGCAGAGCCTTAGAGGTGCTCAGCCATCACCAGGTGCCCTGTGATATCCAAAATAAGCACCTTGAGGAAACCCGCACTGCTGGTAGGAATGTAAATTGGTGTAGTCACTATGGAAAAGAGTATGAGTTTCTAAGAAAGTTAAAGATAGCACTGCCATACAGTCCAACAATTCCACCCCTGGGTATTTATCTGAAGAAAACCAAAACACTATTTTGAAAAGATACGTACACTCTAATGTTTATAGCAACGTTATTTACAATAGCCAAGACGTGGAAGCAACCTAAGTCTTGCTTCATCAGCAAATGAATGGATAATAAAGATGTGGTATATGTATATATGTGTGTGTGTGTGTGTTGTGTGTATGGGAATATTATTCAGCTATAAAAAGAACGATAATTTGCCACTTGTGAAAACATGGACGGACCTGCAGGATATCTTGCTTAGTGAAATAACTCAGGGAAAGACAATTACTGCATGATTTCACTTGTACATGGAATCTTAAAAAATAAAATATAACAAACAAATAGATAGATGTAACAAACAAAAAAAAAAAACAAAAGGCCCTTTGACTCCTATCTATGTTTCTCTAAACCATTCGCTCTTGAAAAATAAATCTGGTCTATTTAATTGCAATTACATGAGAAAGAGGACCAAATAAGGTTGGCTCTTTCTTTTCTTGGAATGACTTGAGCCTCCATCTCCAAGGCTAGGCCACCTGCTCACTCTTCTAATCTGGTGACAGCCCCCTAAGGACCTCCCTGTCTCCTCCAGTCCTTTGTCCTCCTGTAATAAGATGGACATTCTAAAATGCAAGTCTAATTGTGACCTGTCCAGTCCCACAATGGCCCTGTGAAAAATCCAAATTCCCGAGCATAGTATAAAGGGAGGTTCATGAGCTGCCCCCTACTCATCTCACTGGCTTTCTGCTTAGCCCTTCTGGATCCCCCTTTTCCCTACTAATTCAACACATTTTCATCCCTCATCCTAACCATCTGCTCCCCAAGCGCTTTCCATAACCACCACTGTCTGGATTAAGTGTCCCTCTTGGATATTCTCATAGTGCCTCATCACTTCCCAGTCTTACCATTCCATCACACCGTATTTGCTCATTTCCAAAGAATCCTAGAATACATCACAGAGCAAGAAGGCAGGAAAAATGGATTCAAGTGCGTTATGTTCACACATGAGATTAGAGACAGTGGTCCCCAGATAACACTCTCCTTCTTGGCTGGTTGTTTTAGATGAGTCTACAGACGTCCACCAAGGCTACAGGACACACAAAGGCATTGTCCATTATTTCCTTGGCTTACCCCACTCTCCACCCTTGGGTAGGATATGACCAGCCTGGCCAGTCTTTAGTAATTGAGGGACTGAAGCTGTCCACACTGTTAAGAAGAAAATAAATGAATATTTAGTAACATTTCTCTCTTCAGTGCTTGGGACCCAGAGTCCTCCCAAGAATTTCTATAATCCATCTGCCTTCCACCAAGGGGATTAGAGAAAAGATCTGTGAAGAACAATTCAGATCTTGCATTTTCACGAAAGGGAAAAGACAGAGAGAATCAATGCAACTGGTCCTTCCCAGGGTCCTTCTTGATATTAAAATAGAGCGTCACTGTGGACAATCCAAAATGACCACGAGACCGAGAGTCATCTTCCCTTGGCAATCTAAACAAAGCCTTGAATAGTTTCATAATTCCCTTATTATGCTCAATTCATGGAGCTTCAGTATGATTAACATGCCATTTTCAGAACCAAGCTCTAAGCAACCCAGGTAAATGTTCCAGACAGCAAACATGTTTTTTTTTAATAAATACATAATAAATGTATTTATTTATATGACTTTTCCCATTGGAAAATAAAATATGTTCTATATATATATATATATATATATATATATATATTCAAAAACATAGATAGTCCTAAAGAAGAAAGTAAATAAAATTCAAAATTTCAACCAAAGAGTACCAGCGCTATTTAAAAAAAAAAAAATGCAAGCCAAGCTGAGTTTTGTTCAGTTCCTAAAATCAAGGCCTCTCTCAAGCCTTCCCACATGCAGATTCCTTTGTCTAAAATAATTTTCTAGGAGTTCCCGATGTGTCTCAGTGGTGACAAACACAACTAGTACCCATGAGGACGCGTGTTTGCTCCCTGGCCCTGCTCAGTGGGTAAGGATCTGGCGCTGCCATGAGCTACAGTGTAGGTCACAGATGCAGCTCAGATCTGGCGTTGCTGAAGCTGTGGTGTAGGCCAGCAGGTGCAGCTCCTGGTCGACCCCTTGCCTGGGAACTTCCATGTGCCACGAGCAAGGCCCTAAAAAGACCAAAAAAAAAAAAAAAAGAGAGAAAAAAAAGAATTTTCTCATCCCTCCAAGTCCCTGCCTTTAACAACCTTCCCTGGGCTTGGCTCAGATAATAATTATAATTAATTATTAATTAATGATGCCACTGACAATGTGACCATGCAATTTAAAAAGTACACTTCAACACAATACAGCATAATAATTATTGGACATATAATTTCCTCCTGGAAGTCCTCCCAGAGTCCCCAAGGCTGGGGAGCTGGTCCTGTCTTGTACTCTCATAGACCTGTTCACACTGTAATAGCGCAGTTATTTTTGAGTCTTCTCTTCCTCCCACTAGACTGCAAGCTCCACGAGGACAGGGGCCAGTTCTAATTCACTGCTTCCCTAAGTGGCCAGTACATCCCCACAGTCTCTCTAAGCAAGGAATAATTCTCCAGGCTGTTCTATAAACTGCCTTGTTTCTCAGTGATAGATAGTAAACATATTTCTGTGCTAATCAAGAGAGAAATATATTGTCATCCTAAATGACTGTATCCCATTGCATGGAAAGCATCATTTCTTTAACCAGGCTTGTTCTGACTGCTGCTATAATGTTCAATGAGACTAAAAGATCATTTCTTCCAGAACTTTCAGTGCAATAGGGGTCACTGGACTGTGAGTAAGAATCTAAGAACTCTGATATGAGGAAATTTAACACAAGAGTTTCCTTATGCCTTCCATCTGTTCCAAAGGTCTTTTGCTGCCTACTGCCTATGCCTTAGCAGCATTTTGATGGTTGACGTTGCCAGATTCATGACCTTCAGCTAAATGATGCAACATTGTTTTAAAATACTTAGTATTTTCTGAGCATCTGTAAACTGCTATTTCATAATGTCAGCTTAGGGGAAAGATGCCAGTCTGAGATAAACACTTTGTCTAGAAGAGACCACGAAATAGATAAGCCACACTGACAAAGTGAAACTGACCTTTTTGTACATTACCAGAAATCTTCTAGGAATTGAGCACATTCTAGCCCTAGAGGTGAAAGAGTCCATCTATTTCCTATCAAAGTACATTGACAAAGCTCCTCTTGTAAACCCAGGACCATGCTACATTCTATGGAAGAGATAGCCATACTTTTTTGCTCTGGGTAAGTTTATGGTCTCTTTAAATGACAAAATGTTGATATCAAAAGCTCTGAGCCCCTAACATTCAATGCAGAGCCCCTCAAATGTGCAAACACACTTGCATTCGTGACCAAACACGATCCACCCTCTCCTAGAAAGGCAGATGAGTCAGTATAATGGCTCTCTGAAAATAATTCAAGGACTTAGGGGAAAATGACTCATTGCGTTAAGAAGCGATTCTTTAGGGCTACTGAACCAAGGCATGAGGAAGCTGGGCAAGGCTGGAGAGCATCCTTTTTCCTCTCTAAATATAAATATTATCACTTTTTGCCATGTCAGGATGCAGACACACAGCTGAGTAATGACCGGAGCTTCTAGTGCCATCAAACAGCATGGTAATGACAGCAAACATTTACATATTTCCTGCCCCTGAGGTGCTCAGAGGCTCTTTACAAATGTTTTTCAAAGATATAAACAAAAATCTCCCTAATGCACCAAGAGCAAGTGGCGACAGGTATTCCATCTCTGTAGCAGAGACAGTGGGAGTCCAACAAGATTGGAAGCAAAGCTGGACATACAACCAATATGCATGCTTGGACCCAGCATCCTCTTCTCCTCTGAATTGTGCCTCTGCTTCTGATTTCATTGCCCACTATGGCAAAGACAGTCAATTCTCAGGAAATTCTCTGTGTGTTACCCAATGCTCCCCAGACTCCCTTAAGCCAGTGGACTACTTCCAGTCAATGGACAAGGAGCAGAAGTGAAGTGTGTCGCTCCCGTGCTGGAATTTAAAGTCAATGCCCTTGCGATCACTCTCTCCATCACTGCAGCAACCTTGGAGGCTATGTGGTAAGATGGAAGCCTCACAAGATAGATGAACGCAGAAGCATGAAACCAAGTCACCAGATGGAGAGTGCCATCTAACTTGAGTCAGACTTTGTGACCACGAAGTAAACCTTTGCTGTTCTAAGCCACAGGGATGCTAGGGTTTATTTGACACCACAGAGAACCTATTCTGTCTTGCCAAATACTACCCCCCTGCCATTCTTAACTGTATATTCCCTTCCTGGCAAAGTCCCAATCTTGTTTACAGTTCACTCTCTTCTTGGCTACATGATCAGGGTAAGTGACTGCCTCTCTAGCTCTAGGACAACAAGTCATGAATTGATCTCAGCAGATAAAAATGGTTGTACTTGCCTTGCCAGAGATTGCTTTAGGCTTAGATATGTGATCCTATTCTGGACAAGGAGTTATAAGGGAAATCTCCTGCAGAAATTCTGGGAAAGGCTTTATTAACTCTTAAAAATATGTGTATGTGGAGAAGTCATCCTTGTTATGTTTCAATATGCAACTCATGAGGAAGTAATGCTTGGCACCACTGCAGCAATCTTGCAACCATGAGGCCAATGAAAAAGCCAACGTGGTAAAAATGACAGAGAAGAAATGTTAAAATAACACGAGTCCTTGAAATAATTGAGCCATAAATTAGCCAACTCTGCAAACATTCTGCCTTTTTATTATTTGAGAAGTGAAACGTACCTGCCATTCAAGTCAACAAGTCTCAACCCCTGACGTACATTAGGAAAAGCTGGGAAACATTTGAAACACATCAATACCTCAGTGCCTGCCCAGAGATTCTATTATTAGACTGTGGTTGGGCCCAGATATTGCTCTCTTAGGATCTCAGGTGATTCTAACATATAGCCAAAGTGAAAGGCCACTGAAGGACTTTAAGATTCCTGAGGACAAAAACTATATCCTTCCAATATTTGATGTCCCTGCAAGCACCAAGCCTAGGGTAGCATGCCTGCAGGCTCCTCCATAACTGAAAAACAATCATCTATAAAGCAGGTAACATGGGCTCACCTCCCTGGTGGGATATTTTCTCGCACAAGAAAAACCAAGCTACACAGTTCCCACTGTGGCTCAGCAGGTTAAGGACACAACGTTGTATCTGTGAGGATGAAGGCTCAATCCCTGGCCTCAACCAGTGGGTTAGGGATCTGGTGTTGCAACAAGCTGTGGTGTAGGTAGCAGATGGAGCCCAGATGCAGCATTGCAGTGACTGTGGTATAGGCCGGCAGCTGTAGCTCTGATTCCACCCCTAGCCTGGGAATTTCCATATGCTGCAGGTGTGGCCGTAAAAAGAAAAAGAAAAACCAACATGCATCTTGGAAGGAGGTGAATCGTGACTGGCAGCAGGGGCATGGGAAGAAGGGTCAGGGGCTCTTGGCCAAATGCCCCTGCCCTTGTGAGCTCAAGGTGCCCTTTACCACCAGACAGCTGCCTGGCTTCTCACCCAGTGCCCAGCCCCTCGCATTTCCCAGGCCTAGGGAGTTTTCTGGGTCATGTCTGGGCAGATCTTTTTCTGTGCCTGCGCCGAAACCCGAGAGAGTGAGATTCAACAATATTGCCACCATCTAATATAGAATAAACACCAATCTGGTGTTCCTTTACTTTGAAGCCTCCAATGCCATAAAATAAATGATTGCTTTACTTGATGCTGAAAGCTCAAATTCTGTACAGTCAGTGAAAGCGGAGCCTGGGCTGCAGACAGAAAACAGCCTGGACCTGTAACATCCCTTATCCCTACCCCGCTGTCCCCAGAAACTAAAGATAAGAGCTGCCTCTTTCCCTCTTCCTAGTCTCCTAGAACTGGGAGGAAAAGTCCTGAAAAACCTCACCTACCTATTCATTTTCCCTCCCCCTCCCAGAGGAACACAGAGGCTGAAGCTTTCCATAGCTATTCTAAAACAAGCACGTTCCAAAACAAGCTTAGACTGAGCCTGACTATAAATCCTGTCTAGATAATGACTGACATCTATTACCGCTTATTAGGCACAAGGCACTGAGCTGAGAGCTTCAAGCATTGCTCCAAGGTAACAGTTCTATACTCATTTTTTAGTCAAGGGAACAGGTACCAAAAAATTAAGCAACAAGTCTGTGGTCTCTTCACTAATGGATCAGTTAGCCATGGCAGAGTTACATAAATTCCTGAAATTTCCTGAAAATTTAAACTGGCTTCAGCTATGCATTTTTTTTTTTTTCCATCTTGGCCATGATCGGCTGCCTTTGCCAACACCTGCAAATTGATGCTTCTGCATGCTTCTAGGTACCTCTTTTTGGCTGTTGGCTGGCTATTGGCTGAGGTGCCTCTGTTACCCTCCACGTGGTCTCTTGTGCTCCAGCAGGCTAGCTCTGGCCTGTGCACAGGGCAGAAGCAGAGTTCAGAGAGAAGGAGGAAGTACACAATTGACCCAGTATCCTTTTCCCTGCATTCTATTGATGGCGGCAGGTCACAAGGCTAGCCCAGATTTATAAGATAAGCAAAGAGGCTCTCTGTCTCTTGATGGGAGGAGCAAAGACACTACAAAGGGCATGGATTTGGGGAAGCTATTAGTTTCCAACAGCTAAAAGTGTTGGAATTAGACTGGAATTCGAGCAGTGTGGAGTCAGGCCCTGAACTCCGCCTACCACATACTCCAGTGGCTGTCCACACTCCCAGACATCCGGGTTCTATGGTTCTGGTTTGAGCTCCCCACGTATGCTCTTTCCAAGCTAAACTTCCTAGATATTCTGCAAACATACGCTCAATGCCATCTCCGTAAGTGATCATTTACACCTCAGTCAGCCATTTCAAAAACTGGAGTTAACAGAAGGGGGAAGTACGTACACCTTTTTATTATTTATTTATTTGTTTATTTATTTTTGCCTTTTCAGGGCCGAACCCATGGCATGTGGAGGTTCCCAGGCTAGGGGTTGAATGGGAGCTGTAGCCGCTGGTCTATGCCACAGCCACAGCAATGCCAGATCCGAGCCCCGTCTGAGACGTACACCATAGCTCACAGCAACACTGGATACTTAACCCACTGAGCAAGGCCAGGGATTGAACCTACATCCTCATGGACGCTAATCAGATTCAGTTCCGCTGAGCCAAGACAGGAACTCCATAAATCTTTTTAAAGCCAGGCTCAATTCTAACCAACCAAATACTGCCACTGGGAAAACCTCAAGCACCAACAATATCATAAACAACATCCATCGGATTATGTGCTGTGGTAAAATTAAGTGCCAGGAAATAAAGTGTCTATTTACATAGAACTGCAAGAGGAATCATTAAATGGTGAATGATTTTGAGAACAGCTACTCTCCTCTTGGTGAGAGCTGAGAGTTCACCTGGAATAAAGGACCTGGTCCCTGGATGGACACCTCAGGATTCAGACCATAATTTCCAAGAGAGCTTTTACCCGAAACTCCATCATATAAAGATTGTTTGATGTCCTTGAACTCCCAGTACAAGCACACTTCATTCTTCTTCAAATTACCTCCAAACAATTATATTTGTATTGCACTCATGTCCTGTAATCCAAACTCCATTCCTCCAAATTGTCTGCAATACGAAACAAGACCAGTTCCTTGCCTGTGAGAATTTTCTCTTTCCCCCTTTTTTTTTTTTTTGCACGTGTGTGGTTATATCTTTTAAGCAGATTCTAACACACTGAACTTGTTACACAGTCTGTAAGTGCTGCTTGGGATGTGCAAGGACCTCTTACTGCAGAAAGCCGGTAGCTCCCCGAGAACAAGCTCTAGTCACCACTCTGCCCTCCCCCTTCTCAGACCACACTGAAGCTCCTGGGCAAAGCTGGACAAACCCAGCGCACTGGGCCCACCCCCGCACCCACCACCACGGCCCCGAGAGGTCCAGGGTGGAGGAGATGCTGTTTGCTGAGCAGCTCCTCACCTTTTCTACATTTTCAAAGTAGAGGGAAATTTCGCCTGGAGCAAAACACCAACATCATCTTTCTCACATCTTCCTTTTCTCTCTCCCAAATGAAAATATTAAGAAAATACTGGGAGATTTATTTCACAGAGAGAGGGAGAGGGAGACTGGGAATGAGAACCGCTCTTGGCAGTCAAAAGAAATCACATGGATTTCAGAAATAAAGGACTGGCACTTCTGGTGCTGCAGGCCTTGCCCCGATCTAAAGGGTTGCTTCATTCTCTGTCTACTTCAGGCCGGCAGTTCCATAGACCCACCACTCATCTCCTCCCACTGCCCTTCTGCAGAAGGCTGGCCCATCCCCCAGCTGTAGGTAGCCCCACCCACCTTCACCCCGACCCGTGGCTCTTCAGCAGCTAATCGGCACTAAGCCTGACTGGGTCAGCTGCCCAAGGACTGGCCAGGGGCTTTGCCGGCAGGGTCTGGGACCCAGGTGAGTGTCCCCCAAATGCAGAGGATCCTCACCATCCCTGACGGAGCCCCTCACAAGCTCAGATTCCTGTCCTGAGTCCTCAAAATCCCCTTGGGAGAGGGGCTGGCCGTGTCCACTGAAACCACCATACCGGACAGTAGAAGACAAACATCATACGACATCACTTATATGTGGAACCCTAAAAGAAAAGGATACAAATGAGCTTATCTGCAGAACAGAAACAGAGCCACAGACTTCGAAAGCAAGCGTATGGCCATCAAGGGGGCAGGCTGGACGGGGGTTTGGGACCGGCCCGTGCACAGCACCCTACACGGAAGGGTCGGCCAGCGGGGACCAGTGTGCTGTGGTCGGCTGTGGGGGGTCTGAGAGAGAGCGGGTGTGTGCGCCTGTACCGCTGAGTCGGTCTGTTCTACAGCGGAAATTATCACAGCCTTGTAAATCAACTGTACCTCAGGAAAGCTTTAAAAATAAGGGGAAAAAGTGAACTAAAACTGAGTCATGTTGACGATGGGCCAGCTTTAGAAACAAGTGAATCAGAAAGGCTTTGAGGAATCAGACACTACCAAAAAGACACAAAACAGAGACTCTGATTTGGGAGGACTCTGGGAGGTGGGCGCCCACTTTCTTCACGTACCTCCCGATGCCCCCAGATTTCATTATGAGGACCCTGATGGCCCCCAAAACCAAGTCATTATCCACTACCACCGCCCTTACTCTTTTTATCTTAAATCCTAAACTGTCAGGGGCACACAGAAGAAAGCCCTCCAGAGAGAACTCAGCATTCTCAAAACATTTTTTTCCCTTTTTATTTTCCAGGAACTAGTCCATGACGAACTAAGCAGTGAACAAGTTCCTTCTTCCCAGGGGTTCAAAGAGTAACAGGTAATGATGAGGACATTCCATTACCGTGGGCAGTCGTGGTCACTTCTGAGCCCAGTCTCTCTCCCTAGGTCACCTGAGAAGCCAAGTAGATTTTTGACCCTGGGGGACATTTGGCAGGGTCAGGAGACATTCTGGTTCGGTTGGGTGGGGTTGGGTACATCCCAGGTAGAGTTTCTGCCGCTCTCTGGTGGGCAGAGGTCAGGAACATTGCTCCACCTCCTCCCGTGCACAGGACGGCCCCTCACAAAGAATTATCCAGACCCAAATGTCAGTCATGCCCAGGTTGAGAAGCCCTGGCTTAGAACAATGTTCAGCACTATATTGAATCAGCAATTAATAAACTCTAAGTTCCAACTGAATAAAAATCCTTTTTTCTTCCAATGGTGGCATAATCAATGTGACATATGGTTGCTGCACACCCTTTATCTGTTCACTCAGTGTGTGTCTTAAATTCCAACTCCATGCAAGCATCGTTCTGGGAAGAGGGCTTTAGAGCAAGGAAGCCCTCACAGAGCTGACAGTATCGTTGGGGAGAAGAGCGCTAGGCAAAGAATCACCAAAATCAGGGTGAAAGTGCAACTGTAGGTGCTACAAGGAAGCATGGGAGTGAGCGATGGTGGGATTTCACCTAGTGATGTATGTGCTCATGCTTGCACGTGAGTGTGTGTGTGTGTGTGTGTGTGTGTGTGTGTGTGTGTGTGTCTGTGTGTGTGTGTTCTGTGTCGGGGCATGGGTGGGGGTGTCAGGAGAAGCCTCCCCGAGGAAATGGTGGTTGGACTAAGATGTACAGGATGCATGGGAGTTCACTGGGGCAAGAGAAACGGTAACAGCTTTTAAGGCACAGGACAGAGTGCATCTGAAGGTCAAGGGAGCAGGGAGGGTAGTACATACAAGAGGCTGAGATGACAGAGAAAACAAGAATCTGAGAGTGGCACCAGAGGGGGCTGGAGAGGGGATGGAGAGCTGAGAGCCTGAGAAGCTTTGGTTTAGGGAATGTTCAAAGGGAGGGTCTTTCTCTTCACGGCACTGGGAAAGCATTCAAGTCCTGTAAACTGGAGCTGGGGCTTCTAAGGACTGAGGTATCTCCTTGTCCCTTAGGTCCCAGCCCTGTTTGCACATGAGAAAAACTCCGGGGAGCTCTTTAAGAAAATACATCTTCATTCCCCACCCCAAATCAAATGAAACAAAATTTCTAGAGGTGTTTCCCCGCCATCAGTCATTTTTTAAAAGGTTGAGAAACAATGTTCAAAGCTATCACAAATGTTAAATTCATATATATGCCCATAATCCATCATTTAGTTCATTAATATATGCCTGAAGATGACGAAAGGTTAAGTTACCCAGAGGCAGCTAGTACCGTCCATTGCTGGAGAAGTGATTCCACGGTAATGTTTGGGGTCAGGAAGATGGCTTTACTAGCAGCGCGCCTCGCTCTAGCATACCAGCCTACAGCAGATACAGTTCGAATTCTTGTCTTTACAAAACCACAAACAACATCAGGACCTCTAGAATAGAGTTAATCCCATAAGTTTGGAAATGTGCAAATGCCATGGATCTGCTGTATTTAGAAGATGCCAAATGCCAAGGCATAAATCAGATTGACATGATGCATCAAAGCAATGAAAAGTGGGGAAAAGAAAAATTGAACAAAATAGCAGATGCTCTGGTCATGCAGAGAGATGTTAGATTTTCAAGTAATTTCAAGGGGAGCAGGATGGAATTCGTTTCTGAAGTTTAGAATTTCAATGTTGCCTGGAATTACAAATAATTTATAAAGTTACCAAGACACTCTCATGTAATATGCTCAAAGGGCATGGCTTTCTGCTGACTTACCCATTATGGTACAAAATAGGTGACTAAACCAAAGTGAATGTGACAGATCATTGCAAATCATGGTAAAAGCTACTCTAAGCACCAATAATTCAAAAGAAGACCCAAATTTTAAGCTAATAAAGTTAAGAAGACCCCAATACATTGTATCACTATTTACAATAGCCAAGAGATGGAAACATCCTAAATGCCCATTGACAGAGGAATGGATTAAGAAGATGTGGCACATTTATACAATGGAATATTACTCAGCCATAGAAAAGAATGAAATGATGCCATTTGCAACAACATGGATGGACCTAGAAATTATCATACTAAGTGAAGTAAGTCAAAGAAAACTATGTAGGAGTTCCCGTCGTGGCTCAGTGATTAACGAATCCGACTAGGAACCATGAGGTTGCGGGTTCGATCCCCGGCCTTGCTCAGTGGGTTAAGGATCCGGCGTTGCCATGAGCTGTGGTGTAGGCTGCAGACACGCTCGGATCCTGCGTTGCTGTGGCTGTGGCGAAGGCTGGCAGCTACAGCTCCTGTTAAACCACTAGCCTGGGAACCTCCATATGCCATGGGTGTGGTCCTAGAAAAAACATAAAAAAGACAAACAAAAAGAAAAATATGTAATATCATTTATATGTGGAATCTTAAAAAAAAAACTGATACAAATGAACTTATTTACCAAACATAAACAGACTCACAGACTTCAAAAATAAACTTATGGTTACCAAAGGGGGAAAGGAAGGTGCGGGGTGGGCTGGGGGTGGACCGGGAGTCTGGGATTGGCACATTCATACTATTGTACATGGAAGGGATGAGCACTGAGGACCTGCTGTAGAGCACAGGGAACTCTACTCAGTGTTCTGTGATAACCTATGTGGGAAAAGACTGAAACAGAATGGATATGTGTGTACGTATAACTGAATCACTTGGCTATACAGCAGAAACTAAGACACTGTAAATCAACGATACTTCAATACAATTTTTTAAAATGAAGAAATATATAAATAAAAATATATAAATATAAATAAAAATATCTGGACAGAGAGAGGTTGCCTGCACTATTAAGTAACTTGGTAAAGAGATTTTCACACTATTATTATCATTTTTTTTTTTTTTGGCTGCACCCACATCTTGCAGAAGGATCCTATGTCATCATGGCTGTGAGCCAGGGATCCAACTCTTGGCCACAGCCATGCTGACATAGGATCCTTAACTGCTAGGCCACCAGCAAATTCCAAAAGTAAAACTATATGATTTTTTTTTTGGCTACACTTGTAGCATGTGGAAGTTCCTAGGCCAGGGATCAAAAGTGCACCACAGTAGTGACCCGAGCCACTGCAGTGACAGCATGCTTTTCACACTAGTATTGATACAACAGAGGAAACCCGATGCAGTACTTTAAAGGGGGTCTTTGCATAGTCAAACAAAATAATAAACAATGGGCAACATTCCAAAAAAATGTTTAATTAAAAAAAAGTAGGCAGAGAAGTGGGAAGTTTTTTCAACACAACTTATTAGACAAACTGTACAGCTAACTCAATAAAACATAACCAGTTCCATGATGTCATCTTCATACCAGCAGAAAATTCATTTGCTTCAGTTCACCACACACACACACAAAATATTGTCAATTAGAGACACCTGGGAACTATAATGTGTCTCAGTAGGATTCATGACCGTGGCTCCCGGTCAAGGCCACTGGCAAAATGAGTGAGAGGTGACCAATGGTTTCTTCGGTGTGGCTTATTTAAGGACAGTGGGGAAAGCGGCAAAGCAAAGGAAGAAAAGAATGCACTTGGCTTCTTGGGCCAAAGTCTGATCCAAATACCTCCAACCTTGAACTCAGAAGACCAAAACAGACTGAGAATCTTTCCAGAAGCTCCCAGTTGGGGATGATCTCAAAGTGCTATAATGAACTAACATCCCATGATTCTATAACAAGGGATATCTAAGATTAAAGGAAATAGAGCAAAGTGTAATAACCAGACAACCACGTAAGAAATTTAGAATATCTTGACCCAAAGAGAGACTGATTCTTATTTATATTCTAATTATTTGTAAAATAAGACAATAGGAACCCTTTAAACCCTTTAGTAATCCAGTGATCTAGACCCATTTATAAGCCAAGCTCCTCTGGTGATATAAATTTCACTACTCATCACTACCTGTTTTTCCATTCAAACAACACACACTTGAGAGGTACAAAGGGTCAAACCACTCTCAGGATCACAGATTATGATGTCAAAAACTAAACAGAATTTTCTCTAGACAAGGAAAAAACATATTAAATATCTCATAAGAACTGCTTCTTTATTATTTTTACCAATCAATTGATTAATAGTGAGTGACAGGCAAGGAATTTTGAATTTATAAGACAAATTGTGACTTACAGCATTGACTGAGAAAATGCCATTTAATTATGAATGTCTCTAGGATGTACATGTGCACTGTCTGCTTTGCTTTTATTCCTCTCAATTGAAAGACAGATTCTGAAGCCATTTACAGAAGCCAAACACTATCATTTCCAGACAACGAAGTATTTTGTCTTTTTCGATTAAATTTATAGCTCCATCAGAAAATGACTAGATGGCCCATTTTTTTTTTACCATTTGTTTATAGCTAAACAAAGCAGATAAATCTAATGTCCCTGGAAGGAGGCCCATTCCCAACCAATAGGCTGATGACCCTTATATTTAGGTATGTTTTTGCTATGGATAAGAACAATTACCCTGACAAACAGTAAATCAAGTGATAAACTTTTAATGAAACAATGAGTCCATATACTCTGTATGTATTTCCTGAACAAGCAACTTAATTTTTTAAAGGTTTTGTTCTTTATGGAGTTCCTGTCGTGGCTCAGTGGAAACGAATCTGACTAGCACCCAGGAGGACTTGGGTTCAACCCCTGGCCTCGCTCAGTGGGTTAAGGATCCAGCATTGCCCATGAACTGTGGTGTAGGTCACAGATGTGGCTCAGATCTGGTGTTGCTGTGGCTGTGGCGTAGGCCTGACTGCTGTGGCTCCGATTGGATCACTAGTCTGGGAACCTCCATATGCTGCAGGTGTGCACCCCCCAAAAAAAAAAGTTTTGTTCTTTTTAAATGTATAGTTTCATTATTAGGGATATGTTCCCATGTGCCAGGAAAAAAAAAAATCACGTCTGGCATGTCAGGCTGTGGAGTTGAGAATTAGGGAGCACACAGGACTTGCTATGCTTTCATCTTCTTCTTTGTTCTGAGGCCCAGATCTCTACCTGGGAGGTCCACTGTTCATGGCACCATCAATGAACTATGGCTAATTGAGTTCCTAAGACCCACTAAGACACACCAAGAAGCTATGAAATTATCCCCGCCTTCCTTTACAACTTTATTTCCATTCCCTCCTTAAACAGTGACTAAAAGTCTACTGTTCAAAGTCTGTCATTTCCCCAGCACTGGTCTAGGAACTAATGAAACAGAAGCAACCTGTCTCCATCTGATTCTGTCTAGTTGCTGCTTCACAGATATAAATAAGAATATGCTAAAGCATTACCTTCCTAAAGTAGGAACTTGTTTGGAATATCTTGAGGTTGATTTTTTTGGCTACACCCACTTCATTCAGAAGTTCTCAGGCCGGGGATCAAACCCATGCCACAGCAGTGACAATGCTTATTCCTTAACCGCTAGGTTGCCCATATCAGGGGTTTAACTCTTAGTGAGCATATACCAAGAGTTTCCCATATGCCAGGAACTTCACATGGATTATTTCGTTTGATCCAGAAATGAGCAGCGCACTTTAATCTCCACATTTTAAGAAGGGAAAAATTGCAGCCTCGAGAGGTTCAGTAACCTGCTCTGGGTCACATAGAGAATAGACGATAGCACCAAGGTGTGGACTGGGATTTTCTGCCCCCAAAGCCTTTGCTACTGACTTTTCTGCAATATAATACCAAAAAGTGGAAGTGTCTCATCTTGGATGGGGACTGGGAGAAGAAAGCAAGAAAGGCTTCACGGAGGAGGTGACTCGAGTCAAGTCTGAAAGATGGGGAGATGGGGTAGGCAGACGGGGAGGGGACAGTGTTAGCAAGACAGGTGCAAACATCTTAGCCCTCAGGGAAGCTTCAGGGCAAGGACTGGAGAGATGGCAATCCATGCACCGGAGACATCCACGGGGCCAGGCAGTGGAGAACCTTAAATCCTCAATGGGGGTGTGGACTGGATCCACAGCAGTGGGAAGCCACCAAAGGGTTTTAAGTAGGTACCATTAATGTGGTCATATTAGCATTTTAGAATGATGTGCTGACAATGCGAGATGGATTAGCAGGATACCAGATCAAAGGAAAGAAGATCAGGTAAGAAAGAATTGCTTTAATATGAAATAAAACACTGACACAGAAGCAGCAGGGATAGCAAAGAGGACAAATTCAATGAAAGATAGAGAGTTATGGTGAATAGGAATGTGACTGACGAACCCTGGGAAGAGGAGGAGAGGGCGGTGGTTTGTAAGCCACTTGGACTTCCAGCCCAGGGAACTGAGTGATGTCATTTACTAGGTCAGAGACCAGGACACAGCTAGGGAGGTGGAGGAGGGAGGTAACGAGGTTATTTGTTGATATTTGAAATACCAGGTTTCCATGGAGCTTCTAAGTGGAGACATATCCAGCAGGCCAATGGATATCAGGCCAAAACGCCTCACAACAAGCACACATCAAAACAATAATGTAAGCACACATCAATTACAATAAAGGTAATGAGCAATGAAAAAGGACTGCCTGCGTTCCCTAATGGGCCAATATGGACCAGGGCATATGCATAAAGAACACTGAAACCTCAGAGGCAGCGGAAGGATTATGTGCCGCTTTCACCACATCAGGGCAGCACAGAGCCCCCTCCTCACCAGTTACTCTCTTGCTTCTCCGTGGCTTTCAGGCCTTAACTGGTCCACTGGACACCAACGGGCCACCTAAATAAGGATGGATCCCAAGGAGGCCCTATCCACTTGCCCTTCCTGACTTCAACAGGGGGAGGCTGGGACAAGCAGTTTTCCTTTCAATAAATGCGTCCTGAGAATCGCAGCCTTGATGCCAGGTAAGGTGAACTAATTTCTCCCATGTAGGGACTGAAAGTGTTCCGGAGGTAGAGTTTAGGGGAGTTTCACGTGGCCATTCAGTCATCAATAATTCCACACGCCCCTGCATATTTATTGCATATGTATGTGATTTTTTATTAGTATTTCCCTTAATATTTCTGCCATGGTCTATGACTATTTCTGTCACCTCCTGTGTCCTGGTTAACATTTACCATTCAAGAAACTAACAGCAGAGTTCCCACCATGGGAACTCTTAGTGGTAACAAATTCGACTAGTATGCGTGAGGATGCGGGTTCAATCCCCAGCCTTGATCAGTGGGTCAGGGATCTGCTGTTGCTCTGAGCTGTGGTGTAGTTTGCAGACTTGGCTTGGATCCTGCATTGCTGTGTCTGTGGTGTAGACCAGCAACTATAGCTCCAATTTACAATATGACCCCTTGCCTGGGAACCTCCATATGCCTCAGGTGCGGCCCTAAAAAGGAATAAAAGAAAAAAGAAACGAAAACTAATAGTAACTGCTTATCCTGTGTCAGAAGCAATGCTGGGGATATCCAGTTGGCTGAGATCCAGTTCCTAACATCAAAGTACTTTAATTCTACCTTAATGGAATTGCTTGGCCACATGATGATTCTATGCTTAAACCCTAACACCCAGTCCGTAACATCAAGCCAAGCGTGGCTCCAATATTGTCCTCTTGGTCAGTTAGGGACACTGACTGCTGGAAAGAGGCTCCCTCAGCCCCCCTGGACTAGCCTCTGAAGTGCCCCTGAGATCTGGTCCCGACACTAAAACCAAAGAGAGCAGAGCCCAGGGAAAAAAGAGCCCCCATCAGTCATCACACTAGGCGAGCCCTGAGATTAATAAAACCCTTTGAACATCTCATTAATGATAACATTGTTGATTCTTAAATGAGAGAGAAACAGTACTTCCCTTAAAAGTCCCATTTGCCCTCTTTCATTCTGAGATGCTTCCCAATATTTCATAATCAAAAGGCGCCATCCATTTCCCACAGTGAACACAGTCTCATGGCACGACACCATCAAAGTTAAGATTCACATATTTGTTCTTGAAATTGAGGATTTTTCATCTTTTTGTTCAATAACAAGAATTGTTGTCAATTAGAAAGAATTACAGACCTAACACATGATCAGAGGTGATTAGCTTGAGGGGAACAAAAGGGACATTGAACCATTATTATTTATGAAGTAACTTGGACACTAAATTATTTCTTCAGCTAATTTCTACAGGCATCTCTCTAGATAGATGATTGATAGATGATAGATAGATAGATAGATAGATAGATAGATAGATAGATATAGATAGATAGATATGGATATATATATATATCCATTTTATTCAGCTATAGGTTGCATACTACACAATTCACCTATTTCAAGTGTGTAATTCAACAGTCTTTGGTGTATTTGCTGAGTTGTACAATCATCACACTATCTAATTTCAGAAAGTTTTAATCACTTCAAAAAGAAAGCCCATAGATAAATCAGTCATTTCCCAATGCTCCCAGCCACTGGAAACCACCACTCTACTGTTTGCCTCTATGGATTTGCCTATTCTGGATATTTTACAGAAATGAAACCATACGATATGTGATCTTTTGTGACTAGTTTCCTTCACTTAGCATGGTGTTTTCCAGGTTCATCCATGTGGTAGCATGTATCACTACTCTGTGCCTATTCATTGCTAAATAATATTCCCTTGTATGGATAGATCGCATTTTGTCTAGCCATTCATAGTTGATGGACATTTGGACTGTTTCCAGTTTTTGGCAATTATGAATAAAGGTGCTATAAAGACTTAAGCACAAGTAATTGCAAGAATGTGTCTTCCTTTCTCCTTAATGGACACTTTAATTCCACCTTAATGAAACTGCTTGGCCACATGATGACTCTTAACGTTTTGAGGAACAGCAGGGCTATTTGCCAGATCGCTGCACTGTTTTAAATTCTTCCCGGAAGTATCTGGGAGATCTGCTTTCCCCATCTCCTTGCCAACACCTATTACCATCCATCTTTTTGATGATGGCCAGCCTAGTGCGTATGAAGTGGGACGTCATGGTTTCGATTTGCATTTTTTTAATGATTAATAATGTTATGGCTCTTTGAAGCCAAAAGTTCTGCAATGTGATTTAGACCTTTCTTCCCCCTACACTGGCATGAAAATCTGTCTTCTGAGAATGTGAGCAACCATATCAAGCCATAGACTCTATAAGATACTTATTAATAGAACCCAAGAGTGCCATTGGTGATTTCGGCAGAGACATGAGAAGTCGCAGGGAAGGAGTTACCGTTGTGGCTCAGTGGTTAACAAAACTGACTAGCATTATGAGGACACGGGTTCAATCCCTGGCCTCACGCAGTGAGTTAAGGATCAGCCGTTGCTGTGAGGTGTGGTGTAAGCCGACAGCCACAGCTCTGATTGGACCCCTAGCCTGGGAACCTCCATATGCCGTAGGTGTATTTTAAATAAATTAAAAAAAAATTTGCAGTGAAGATAAGCTGTGGGTCGAAAGTATGTATGTTTGTGGGCCTCCAGAGAGAAGGGAATCAAAAGTCCCATCAGCCTCCACCAGGCAGGGAGGCTCTGGCTGACGCTGCACTGAGCAGATGCCACCCCCATTTGCTCCAGGCATCTCCCTGGTGAATGACCTAATGAGGACAAAGTCAGAATGCAATAAGTGAAGAAGGAACTGGGGGCAAAGCACCATGTGGTCATGCTGCCTGGCCTGGGGAAAGATCTGGCTTGGAGTTTGTGCGGTCGGCAGGGCTGGCACAAAGTCTCTTTAGGATAATGTTGTGATCCTAAAGGAGCTTTGGATCAAAGATGAGATCATAAGGAGATGGTCTAGGGGTCATAGAACCCAAAGTGGGTGGGCTACACTGAGCTTTTCAATCAGAAATTTCTTGGACTGCAAACCAGTTGTCACCACAGCTATGGTCAAGACCACCAGTAAACTAAACCAAATGTTTGTGTACCCACCTCCTCTCCCCTATTCTGTCTGGTGACCTCACCACGGGATGGCAAGGCTCTTCTGTCCCTGAGGTCTGTGTGGATCAGCTTGTGGTACAAGAAATTGCCAGCGTCACTGGTCAGGCATTGGAAGACCAAAAAGAGATGCAAAGACCTGGGCTCCATTTAAGAAGCTTACATGTTAAAAACAAGAAGTGGACGGTGAGAGGGAGAGGAGATACTGAAGGAAGGAAGGAAGGAAAAAAGGAAAGAAGAGGGAGGGAGGGAGGAAGAAAAAAAGAGAGGAAGAAAAAAGAAAGAGAAAAAGAAAAGAAAAAGGAAAGAAAGGTTTTTTCAGACCTTAATCTCTATGATTCTACGTGGTTATTTATCATTAAACTCAACCGTGGATTTTACTTTAAAAAAAAAAATCCAAAATCACCACATAGGATGTGACTGTCAGTGAAATCAAATTGCTGGCCCAAGCTTATTAGAGGAGGAGAAATTTAGGGGCAGGAATAGTTTGTGTGAACCCCACAGGATCAGCAAGCTTGTGACTATAGATGACCGCTCAGCACAGAGCAAAAATGATCAGGTTGCCCATTCGAATACATCAGGAGTCCACGAGGTTTCTCCCTGTCTGGCCCTTAGTTTGGGTGGGTCTGACCTAAACCCCCCACTCAAGAAAAGCACAAAATCCAGGACTGGCCAAAGAGACTATAATCAGGGACTTTAGCTGGACCAGTGACAAAGAGAAGACTTCTCTTCCTACTGGACTTGAAGCCAGGCGTGCTTGGGACCATTCATGGAGGAAAATCTGCTGGTAGGAGTGGCCACCAGAAGAGGGTGATGTCAAAAGACAAAGAGAGACAAAGAGGAGCAGAGTGCTGTTGACATCATCTGAGCTTCTGGGTACACCGGGGCCTGAAGTGAGTTCCCTCTGGAATTTTCCATTAAGTTCACGAATGACCCTCCTCTTCCACACATATACACTTTTTTGTTTGTTTTCTGCTTTTACCCCTTAAATCAGTTTAAACTGGGTTTCTATCACTTGCAAATAAAGATCCCAATGGACGCACATGACTCAGAATTTTTTTTAATTTTCGACCATCATTATCCTACCCACGTGGACCCCCTTCACGCCTATGGATGCCTGTCTGTGCCTGGACCACAGTCTCCCTGGTACAGACAAAGCAAATGCTGTTCACATTTCTAACACAAGCCAACTTTCTTCTCTACTAGCCTGCCCTGCGTGATGCCTCCTCTTCTGAGCTGTCACAATCTGTACGCTGACCCACCCTCAGCAGGGACCTGCTCCACAGCCCATCCTCCTCCCCCAGCACCACCTACTCAAGGGCATCTTCAGCTCCAAGACAACCAACTTGACACATTGGTCTCAGCTTGGCAGCACCTCAAAGGCATTTCCAGCTCACTGGTGCTCATCTCCTCGTCCACTGCTCCTTGCTTTTCCCATTTCCAATCTACATAGAAGTTAAAGATTTTTAACGACAATAGTAACATGCTCATCAGCAGGTGCAATAACCAATCTAAGTGGTGCCTTCACTTTCTTCCTCCTCGTCAATCTAGAGGACATAAAGCCAGGAGTGGTGCACATCCTCATAGCACCATCCAACCCAAGTCCCTGCTATGCCACTGGGGTTTTCTGGTGGTGTTTATAAAAATTCACAAAGAACTTTACCTAAAACTTCCCAGTGGAGGGAGTTCCCACTGTGGCTCAGTAGGTTACCAACCCGACTTGTATCCAGGAGGATGTGAATTGGATCCCTAGCCTCACTCAGTGGGTTAAGGATCTGGTGTCGCCATGAGCTGTGGTGTAGGTCAGAGATGCATCTGGGATCTCAAGTTGCTATGCCTGTGGTATAGGCCAACAGCTATAGCTCTGATGGGCCCCCTTGCCTGGGAACTTCCATATTCCACACATGTCACCCTAAAAAGCAAAACAAGCAAACAAACAAAAACTTCCCAGTGGGGAAGACGGATGTATGCAGATGTCCTGAATCCCACTCAGTGCTCGCTGTCCTCTTGTGTGCCACCTCCACCCCACCCCCACTGCTTCTCTGCACTCCCTGACACTCCAAACTTTCAAACATAGACAAAAGGAAGTGCCTGGTCCCACACCTTGGGTGGGACTATATTTCTAAGCTGCTCCCCAGACTGATGTGCCCTGGTCCCCAGTCAGGGGGGCTTAGTTGAAAGAACATGCTTTAATTTGCATTATAATATGATTTCACCTAAAATCACATCTCCCAGGTGTTTAAGCAAGACTGAGGTTTATTTTGCAGCAAATGGGGAGAGACGTGCACATATACACAGCACAGTGATTTACAATGTGGCTCTGGTGCTGAAGGGGATCCACACAGATGGGGTACTGGTGTCAATACTAGAGTCAGTGGTCAAGCATTAGGACTACTATTTAACATGCTTTTCTGGTGTAATAGAGATAGTAATAGAGGCAGCATCGTAGGGTTGCTGGGAAGATAAAAAAAATGATAACCTGTGCACAGCACTCGGCACAACCCTCAGCCCAGAGCAAGTGCTAGAGGAACAGTGTTGGGATGCTGACTTTCTGATGTGACAAAGGGGCCTTGTGGTCCTAGAGCTCGTGATGTTCACGTGCTCTCAATGGCCAGCTGTCCCAAAAGGCCAGCTGTCCCAAAAGGCATGCCTATAGGTCACAAGTAGAAGCAGTGGTTCTCAGGGTCGATTTTTCTGCCAGGTGTCAAGGGACAGTGTCTAGAGACATTTTTGATTGTACCAACTGGGAGGTAGAGGTTTCTACTGGTATCTGGTAGGCAGAGGCCATGGATGCTGCTGACCACCCTACACTGACCACCCTGTAGGATAGTGCCCCACAACTAAGAATCATCAGCCCAGATGTCAATGGCACTGAGGTTACATAACCTGGGCTGTGGCTGCACCTCTTGAAGCATGCTTCTCAGGCTACCTGCACCAGAATAGGCCTGGAGAACCAGTTAGAAACGTATAGACTGGGACTTCCTGTTGTGGATCAGCAGAAACGAATCTGACGTGGCTCAGATCTGGCATTGCTGTGGCTGTGGCACAGGCTGGCAGCTACAGCTCTGATTCAACCCCTAGCCTGGGAACCTCTATATGCCATGGGTGCAGCCCTAAAAAAACAAGAAGGAAAAAAAAAAGAAAAACAAATGTACAGACTGAATTCTGGATCTACTCTGTTAGACCTTCTAGGGCTCCCTGCTGAATCACAGTTTCATGGGGCTCCATCCACACATAATGCTTTGGGAAGTGGCCTTCATGGACCTGCCCAGACCCACATCCTCCTTCCCTCTTGCTGTTTCCTAGACTAATTTAGGAAGACTGCAGTGACACTGGAAGCTGCTTCAGGTACTGACACATCTCTCTCTCGGGTTCCAGAATGTGCTGGGGGTGATGAGTCAGGGAGGGGGCTGTAATCGACTTGGAAGCCAGAAGGAACCCGTGAGATCACCAATCTAACCCCTTCTTTTCGCAAAGAAGGAAACTGACATCATTAAGAGAAAAAAAAAATCCATACTTGGTCAGATTCCAGAGTGGGTCGCCCTTTGGTTTATTTCCTATTTTTTTCCATCTTAATCAAACCACATAAAGAGGAAGCAGGGGAGGAAAGGCTGCATGGCAGGAGGTAGAAAGTGAGGGGCCTGGCAGCTGGAAAGGTGAGAATAATGTGCCTTATTAGGTAATGGAAGAGGAGCAGCCAAGAGAGGGGTTTTAGGCTCTAACTCTTAGTCAGTAAGTGGTGAGCCCCGACCCCTTCCTCTGTCATCCCAAAGTGACTGTGGCTCCTGCAGACAGTGAGGTCACTTCAGCAGACAAGGTTGTCAGCTACGAACAACCAGGAAAATATCACTGGCCGTATTTTCTTACCCTCCCTTTCAAAAAGGAAAAGCAAGAACATTATCAGCCTTGGGATATCACATGAAAAGGCAGACATCTTTCACATGTTTTTACTCAGCAAGACCACCATCCAGGGAAAAATGTTATGTTCTTCTCATACACACAGACATAAATACACACAGATACGCAACAGATATATAAACATATACACAGAGACACACAAATACACACAGGTACATACACATACATGCACACAGAGACACATGCACACACATATACACAATATACACAGACACACAGACACATGAATACACATATATACATAACACACACACACACACACACACACACAAACACGCGTGCAGAGTCTTTGTAAAGACAGCACTAACAGCACACCTATTTTCCCCTCCTTCAAACCTGTCTGCTCAAAGAGCTTTCAGAAACGGCAGCTCTACAGTGATCCATCGGGCCTGCTGGAAATAGAAGTCATGGCCCCTGCCCTCAGGGGGTTCCAAATCCGGGAAGAGGGCAGGTCAGCCTCTATGAGGATGGCAGGCGAGAACCCTTAAGCCCAGACAAGGCTGCATGAAGCAAGGTCAGCTGCGATGTTAGCGGGGTGGGGCGTGTGTCAGAGGGCCGACCTTGTGTTCCTCTCTCTGCTTGGAGCAGCCTCCTGACCCCAGCCTGGATTCAGGTGAGTCCCAGAGCCTCCTGCCCTGGACACAAGGAGGAATCTCAAGGCCCCCAAGAGTTCCCCGGTCCTTGCCTTCCCGTCCATGCCTCCTCCACCGCGAATTCCTTTAAAGGGGTGCCTTCCTCGCACGCCATGCCTAAAGCCAGGCTTCCACAGTGATCATCCCCATGGAAGGGGGCATCTGGTTCCCCTTCAGAGGAAGGAGTCACGTTTCACCCCACAGGAGCACCTGCGCAAGTGGAACAGGACGGGCTGATGGGGGAGTAATTCCCCTGCCAAGGGACCACGGCTCCACCGGGCTGACCATGTGCCCAGGAGGTCACAGGGCAGAAGCGTTGACCCCATGCTTAGAGCACAAGGGGGAGGACCATGCACTCTAGGGTCAAATAGAACCCAATCCAAATTCTCTGACTGCCACTTAAAAGCTATAAAAAATGAGGCACGTTATTAAAAGTAGGTGCCTCCTTTCTTGATTTCTTGGTTCACCAATGCATTATCTCTTTCTTCTTCTCTAGGTGACAGAACCATGATTTTCCTTTAGGTAGAAAGCATCTAACTACCAAGCCCATCTGTAGCTCTAGGTGGGCTACAGGTGGGCATGCAGTCAGCATACTCCATTCTCTCAGCTGCGTTGATCAAATCAGCATGACACATAACCCAAGTCAGACCAAGGAGATTTAATGCTGGGATTTGAAGTTGGGAACCTCTGAAAAGGAAAGCTCTCTTTTTCCCATATTTGAAATTGAGAAGGTATAAACCTGAAGTTTCTGGGACTGTCACACCAAGAAAGCCCACCAACACAGCAGAAAGTAGAACCAACACAATGAAATTGTGTCCTGGTGACATCATGAGGACCCTGGATCCAGCTGTGCCTGAAGCCTTAGAATTTTTGCTTACACAACAAATCCCTATTTGCCTTACACAAGCTGAATCTGGATGCTTAATGTCTGCGACCACGAGTCCTCAGGAATACACTCTCCAAGCCTATGTTTCTTTATATTATAACAGAGATAATACCAGTTTTTTGTAATCTCCTATGGTCATAGTGAAGTTTAAAGAAGATAAGGCAACAAATAGAAAGTATGGGCCTTTGATGCCAGTTTCTCTTAGGTAAGAAACTCAGCTAGATTAGATTAGAAGCTGTGGCAGAAATAATCATGTTCATCAAAAATTCCATGCACTCCTCTAGGTTTCTCAGTCCTGCTGCCTTTACATGAGGCTGAATGATTGTTCCTGGCCAATGAGCTATAACTGATATCGAAGAGCTTGTGTTTGACCCTCCCAGTCTCATCTCTTGCCATAGTGACCAAGAAGCTTCCCAAAGAGATGATGGCACCATAAGATCAAAGCAGCCAGAATCACTGAGTTACTGAGTGAAGGACAACTGGCTGGAGAGTTGTTAGCCCACATCTGCTGTGTGAAGCCACTGAGATTTAGGGAATATTTGTTACTACAGCATAGCCCATCCATAGGAAGACAGAGCTGTCTTCCAAAGAAAGATACCCACAGCCAGCAGATGAAGGTAGTGAACACTGGAGCCTACACAAGGGGCACCCTTCCAAGGAGGTGGACACTCCACCCCAAGACCAACTTCACACTTAATTTTGCAGAGGGGCTGCCCATCCCATCTCCCAAGGTTCCACCTCAAATCTGTCAAGTGCTAGGGCAGGCTTGAGCTTTCAAGCAGAGGGAATCCATGGCTGGGAGGAGGCACAGAGGTTGGCAATGCTTTAGATTAATGTTCTTAGGATTAAATGTTAAATGCTAATTCCTTACTATGACTCAGAAAGCCCATTATGACTCAGAAAACCCATTACTCGATGCTACAATTCATGTGTGGCCCCCTCAGTCACCATAACCCCACTTCGTTGACCTTGCAACAATTTCCGAAATATGCAAGTATCATTACTTCCTCAGGGCCTGTGCACAGGCTGTGGCCTCATTTCACCTACCCTTCACATGCTTGGTTCCTTTCCATCATTCAAGTCTGCACCTCTCTGGCTTGTCTTTAGCCAGGTCTTGACCTCTTAGAAGCAAGTCCCCTCAAAGCTATCCTTCTCAGCATCCTTCCTGCTTTCTCCTCCCTCCTCCACCATAGTTCCCTCTTCCTCTTCTTCTTCATCAACATAACTAACAACGATTCGTTGTTTCTTATGCACTGGGTGGAACTCTAAGCTCTCTACATGGATTAACCTATTTAATCTGGCAACAACCCTAGGTACCAATTGGGAATCTTGATTTCACTAGTAGAAACGAAACCTATTTAAGCCAAAAATACATTTATTGGAGGGGTGTTGAGTAGCTCACAAAATCAGTGGGATGCCTGAAACCAAGCAAGATCGAATGGTCAGAACCCCAGCCCTGATCAAACCATAGGCAGGAACTGGTGAAGAACAACAGCCACCGGTGCTGGACATGGGTCACCATGGCTGTCTGGATATACTCACTGCTGCCTCTGCCACTGCACCTCTGAGGTACTTCCTTGCTTGAGTCAAAGTCTTAAGCAGAAGCATCCAATTTTCTGAGCTAAGACCAAGGCCCTTTCAGGCTGCCCAGGGGCTGGATATCATCTGCCCATGTCAGCCTACATGAACAGCAGTAGCGCTTCCTGGTAAGAGGCACAATGGGAGATTCACAAAGCTTAAGAATTGGCCAATCTCACACTCCCATCATGACTCAGCAGAAACTAATCTGGCGAGTAACCATGAGGACGCAGGTTCAATCCCTGGTCTTGCTCAGTGAGTTAAGGATCCAGCATTGCTGTGAGCTGTGGTGTAGGTTACATACATGGCTCAGATCTGGCATGGCTGTGGCTGTGGTGTAGGCCAGTGGCTACAGCTCTGATTTGACCCCTAGCCTGGGAACTTTCATATGCCGCAGGTGCAGCCCTAAAAAGACAAAAAGAACATCCAAATCATCGTTTTTAAAAATCCTTGCCAACACCAATGCCACCAACCCCAACCACTGAAAAAATACGTTGAACAATGATTTAAAGACTGTTCACTTGAAGAGAGGTCAAATTATTACAAGGGCACCCACTCTTTAGGGCGGGTAGGGGGGTTTCCCAGAAGGAGGTCTGCAGCCTGGGTTTCTCATGGACACGTAGCTGCTGACAGCAAAGCTAGATGGCAGAGATTTCTAGGTCTTGCTACTTGAAGTGTGTCACCTGGGAGCTTGTTCGACCTGCAGCCTCTCAGGTCCCACTGCAATCTGCTGAATCCAAAACTTCATTTTAGCAAAAGCCCCGGTGACTGATAAAAGTCTGGAATGTCCTATTGCAGGGCCCGTGATCCTTGGCCTCACCCACGCTGGACTCACACGGGCAATTTTTACAAAGTCTTGAGGCCGAAACTCACTCCCAGAGATTCTGTTGTGATTGTTTCTCAGGTGTGGCATGGGCACTGAAATTCTGAAATCTCCCCAGATAACTAATGGAAATCCAAGGGCAGGAACAACTTAGAAACACACGATGCTATGCAACCCAGCACAGGTCTCAGATGAAATAACATTCTTATGAAAATTGTGTCAACCCAGGGCATCATTTTTCAACCTCTCCCTCCTAAAGGGCCCCTGAGTGACCTCTAATCTAGAAACACTTTCCTTCAGAAGTAATCCTAAAAACCAAAGGGCACTGATTGGTGGCTGTCACTCCCAGCTCATTATTCTAGATCTCGGTGTTTTAATTCTTTTTCCTATAAGCATTCGAGTTTAACAAAGCAGTAAAAGGAACCTCAGAGGTCACAGCGTCTAACCCTCCCGTTTTACAGATGAGTAAACTGAGGCGCACAAAGAGGGACTGAGTTTTCCAGCATAAGGAGGATCTGAACGCTAACCTTCCAATTTCCTGGGCAGCCACTTTCTGCCGTGTGCACTCCCTCTCCAGTGAAGGGCACTTATGAGAAAGGACGCTTGACGACTGCATGGTCAAAAGTTCATCACCAAAACGTTTATTATTAATAATGAGGTTAAGAGCTTCAAAGCCCATCCAGTGCCCGTGGCTCCCATGAAAGCCATTTTTCAGTTGGTCCTCATCTAATTACTGGTAGGTACAGTAATTGGAAACAGGCTATGTCCGACGGTCAGGGTTTCAGGAAATGGAAACCTCTAATACAATTCTGCCTGGGAGGAGTCTGCTGCCATGATCATGGGCAGCCGGGACTTTCACATGGCTTGCCCTGGGGAGAAGGCACACAGAGAGCATACTCCAGGAGAAGAAGGAAACACAAGCTGAAAAGACAAGATCACTGAGATAGGGAAGGGTTACGGTCCCACCAGGAAAGCCGAGAGCTAGGCTCCTGTGCTGTGGGGACTTTGTGTCAGGCCGGTGCTCCAAGGGCCATTACTACGTCCAAGGTCATGCAAGACCCTCCATGCTGTGGTTGCTTGGGGTCTTGAAGCCATGCTTCCTGAGTAGGTCCTGGGTACGAAACGATGCCCTGTTTATAGTGCCCCATTTAATCCTTGCATCCATTCCATGATGTAGGTACCCAGCTTTTTCATTATAATGATTTTTAGTTTTTCTATTATAGTTGGTTTACAGTGTTGCCTGCTTTTGAGGCTTAAAAGTGGTTTGAGTCACTTGCCCGTAGTCCCACAGACGGGGTGGAGGCTGGAGTGGGACCCAAGTCCATCTGAGCCCAGAGCTCTCCCACCCGCCATGCACCCCTGTCCATCCTTTCTGGCTGCAAGTTTCGGTTCCTAATCAGGAGCAGCCTGGTCCTCGCATGTGGATGTTAAGCAGAAGTTTCCATAAGAGCAGAAGGGCAGATGTTGGTCAGAGAAAAGGAAGAAAACCGCTCCCATGGCGAGAGCGGACACAAATGCTTGCGGAGTGCCAGCAACGTGACTGGGCTGACCCCGAAGCTGCCAAGCCCGGCATCTGCTGCAGCAGTGCGTGTTTGCTGCAATGGGACTGAGAGACCAACACCACCACGTGTGCCATCTGGCCTTCCAGGGGCAGAGATCCCGCTACCACCGTCTGCAGCTGAGCGGGTCTCCAGTGGCTACCGTTTAACAAGTTCATGGCTCAGCAGTTCCCGAGATGGATTACTCGAAGCCCCACACTCGGGTGCCAGATTTTCTGCCACGCCAGCTGCAGGTGGTTTCTTATGGTTGCCATCAGCCTTGTTAACAGGACCTGATCTGTAGATCATCGTTTGCCCATCTGGTGCCACCAGCTGGGCTGCCAGTGGCCAGGGGACTGATTTTTCAGTCTCTCTCTCCCTCCGCCTCCCTCCTTGCATTTTTATTCCGAGCCAGCTTTCTCAGCCCTTCAAAACCCCCTACCTCATTTCATCGCGTTTGGTCCTTGTTTTCAAGCCCAACCTCAAATTCGCATCAGTGAGATGAAAATGCTCTTTGGGGTCTGAGCAAGCAGGTGGAACAAATTCAGGCCCACCCTCCTTATTTCCTGAGATCGCACAGAATGTTCAAGAAGGCCAAACATGGTGGAGTATTGGTGAGGGAGGGAGAAGAAAGGTCATCTGGACACTGCCGAAGTCTGCCCGTGCAGGTCACTGCAGAGTCATCTCCATCCCTAACGCCAAGGCCACTTTTGGCCTCGGGACTCCCCTGGAGTCCTCTACCACTCCTAATTTCTTTTCATTTTTTTTATCTTTTTTGGCTGCACCCATGGCACGTGGGAGTTCCTGGGCCAAGGATCAAACCTGCGCCACAGCAGCAGCCCGAGCTGCTGCAGTGACAACGCAGGACCCTTAACCCGCTGAGCCTCCAGGGAACTCCTCCTTTTTCATTTTAGACTGAAGATATACTGAGGCTATCCTGGCGTTGCTTATCAAGATTTCCTAGGG
>PVHT021183705.1:17804736-17981749 GCA_004024745.2 Catagonus wagneri | reverse complement strand
TATCTTTTTTGGCTGCACCCATGGCACGTGGGAGTTCCTGGGCCAAGGATCAAACCTGCGCCACAGCAGCAGCCCGAGCTGCTGCAGTGACAACGCAGGACCCTTAACCCGCTGAGCCTCCAGGGAACTCCTCCTTTTTCATTTTAGACTGAAGATATACTGAGGCTATCCTGGCGTTGCTTATCAAGATTTCCTAGGGAACCATTTCTTCTCTGAGGTCCTGTGGCCACAGACATGAGTCTCCTCTGCCCTCAGCCCCCACAAACACGTCTGTGTGGCCACGTCACCAGGGCTCAGCCTGCCAAGCAGGAAGTCAAGCCCCTCATGGGTACACTGTCCCCTCCTCTTTAGTCGCCTCCTGCCTGCATCCCTGAGAGTCTTCTGGTCAGAGATAGAGATGGACAGGGACTTCCTTGCATATGCTCTGTTTCCCCCAGAATATTTTTCCTCCTATATGAGTCCTTTCTGGTCCCCAAAGAGTCTAGGCTATTGAAATCCAGCAGCCAGGAAGAGAATTCTTTTTCCTTCTCCTTTTTGTTGTCACAGGACGGGACATGAGACGAGACAAGACTTGTAGAAGAACGTAAGGACCAAGAAGGAAAAAGAAAGAGCTAGTCAGTTAATATTTTCAAAATATGTTCCCGCCACAGGTTAATAGCCAGGTTCAGAAACGTCAGGCAAGTCGCCCAAAGACACAGACCGCTCACTGATGAGACAGCGTGAGCCAGAAATTAGCACCGAGAAGATGAGGCGTGAGAATTCAGACAGCTTTAATCCAGTGCGTCCGGCTGTGAGTCAGAATCACCTGGGCATCCACAGAGACTGTGACTTGAACACAAGCCCCAGGAAATTGTTGAGCAGCAGTTCTGTCCTCTTTGGAAATCATTTTCCAGAGGAACACGCTAAGGCCTGGAGAGAAGAGGCTCCCAGAGAGCCGTCACTTATAATCCGTCTCTGGTTTCGAATCTCCATCCAAAGAAATCGAGACCATTCATAGCAATGTCATGGCATCAAGTCTAGAACGTGAGGCTCCGTGTTCTTTCCTCCAGAAGCCAGCCCTGTGTGTCTCCTCCTCCCTCTTCACTCCTGGCTACAAAAAAACGTTATCCATTTTTGACAATTTGTAGCCAATTATTCTCCAAAAATTATTCAGGGGGCCAGTAGGGTTGCAAGAGGAATGAAAGAGCATATGCCCAGGTGTGCCTGCCATGAGCAAGAAGTGATGTAAATACAGGGAATTCCTGTTGTGGCTCAGCAGAAACAAACCCGACTGATATCCATGAGGATCAGGGTTCGATCCCTGGCCTTGCTCAGTGGGTTAAGGATCCAGCGTTGCCGTAAGCTGTGGTGTGGGTCACAGATGCGGCTCGGATCCCGCATTGCTGTGGCTGTGACATAGACCAGCAGCTATAGCTCTGATTCGACCCCTAGCCTGGGAAATTCCATATCATGTGTGTGTGGCCCTTAAAAGAAACAAACAAAAAAAGAAAGTGATGTAAATACAGAGTCTGCACCCCTCTGTCCCACCAGTGGGTGTGTACAGGTGTTGGGGGCAAGGACGCTGAAGATAATCCAAAACCACTAATCTGACCAGTAATTAATTACCGGTTAGACCTAGGAAAGTACCGGACAATGTTATAACTTTTTTTTATCTTGGTAAACAAAATAAATGAATTCCTCCTATGTACCCACCCACCCCCATGCTTCGACAGGGGAATACAGGGGAATACAGGGGAATACAGGGAATACAGGGGAATACAGGGAATACAGGGGAATACAGGGAATACAGGTGTAAAGACATCCTACAAGGCCCCTATGCTGTGGGTATTGACATTGTTATGGAAAGGCAGTCAAAAAAAAAAAAGTAAATATGAAAATATAGACATTGATTCTTAGATGTGAAAAATGACATCAAGAAAGCAAGCAAAAGGCTGAGCTAGAACAGGAGTCGGCAAACTTTTTCCAAAAAGGACCAGATGGTAAATCTTTTATGCTCTGTGGGCCATATGGTCTGTGTCGCAACCACTTGGTTCTGTCGCTGTCCCCAGCGCAGCCACAGTCAACAGGTGAAGGAATGGCCGGGCCGTGTTCCAATAAACGTTATTTACAAAAGCAGGCTGCAGTCAGATTTGCGCCGCGTAGACTGATGACCCCAAGCACCATGCATGGACGTAGAGGGTAGAGAGGACACCCCTAAGGAGGGGACATTTAAGCTGAGACTTGCAGGGTCTTGAGCGAAAGCAGCCACAGGAAGCGAGGGGAGGGCGAGCCCTGGGACAGGACTGGCTGAGAGCTGGGGGAGGGGGCAGCAGAGCTGGTAGCAAGACAGCGGCTGGAGGCTGGTAAGGAGCTAAAGACCATAGGCATCGCCAAGGACCCTCTGTGGGCTCTAGAAGGAGTCAGAATTTTTTTTTTTTTGTCTTTTTAGGGCCACACATGCAGCGTATGGAAGGTCCCAGGCTAGGGATAGCATGAGCTGCAGGTGCCAGCCACAGCCACAGCCATGCCTGATCCAAGCCGCATCTGCAACCCAAGCCGAAGCTTACAGCAACACCAGATCCTTAACGCACTGAGTGAGGCGAGGGGTCTAACCCACATCCTCACAGACACTATGTCAGGTTCTTAACCCACTCAGCCACAACGGGAACTCCAGGAGTCAGAATTTTATTCCAAGTACAAGAGAAAGCCATGGACAGTTTTAAGCAAAGTATGGACATAATCTGTACATGCTGGGTTCGTTTATTCAGCAAGTAGCTCAGAAGCCCGCACAATGTGCCAGACACACAGCATAAAGAGCCAGGCATACAGGACAATGATGGACACGTGTGCCCACCAGGAGCCCATGATCTGGTAAGGGACTGAGTCACGGTCTGTCCAAAACTATGCTTGTAAAAAGTGCTATGAAGGAAGTTAAAAACAGAATGGGAAGGGGAAGGAGTGGAATGGATGGGAGTTTGGGGTTGACGGATGCAAACTATTACATTTAGAACGGATAAGCAATGGGGTTCTACTCTACAGCACAGGGGACTATGTCCAGTCTCTTGGGATGGAACATGATGGAAGATAATATAGGAAAGGAAATGGGTGACTGGGCCACTTCGCTGTACAGCAGTAACTGGCACAACATTGTAGGTCAACTATAATTTAAATTAAAAAAAAAAAAACAGGAAAATATGAGAGAGATGGATGGGAGTCCAAAGAAACATGAGGTGTGGGAAGGGCCCAGGCCAGAGCAGAAGGGGCCAGGCCAGTGGTTTTGGATTGTATTTTAGGTACAACTTTGAATGCCATTTATTAAGAGTTTGTACAGGTTTCCTACAAAGTACCATAAACTGTACGGCTTAAAACTGCAAAAAATGGGAGTTCCCACTGTAGCTCTGTGGAAATGAACCTGACTAGTATCCATGAGGACTTGGGTTCTTTCCCTAGCTTTGCTCATTGGGTTAAGGATCTGGTGTTGCCGTGAGCTGTGGTGTAGGCCAGGAACTGCAGCTCCAATTTGACCCCTAGCCTGGGAACTTCCAAACAGAAAAAAAAAAAAAAAAAAACCTACAAAAGGAGTTCCCATTGTGGCTCAGCGGAAATGAATCTTACTAGTAACCATGAGATCATGGGTTCGATCCCTGGCCTTGCCCAGTGGGTTAAGGATCCAGTGTTGCCACGAGCTGTGGTATAGATCACAGATGTGGCTCAGATCTGATGTTGCTGTGGCTGTGGCATAGGAAAAAAAAAAAAAAAAAAGCAAAACTACAAAAATGTATTCTCTTGCAGTTCCTGAAGGTAAAATCTGAAATCAGAGTGTTGTCAGGGCTGTGCCCCCGCCCCCATGAAAGCCCTAGGGCAGAACCTTCCCTGGGTCCTCCTGGCTCCCGCGGTTGCTGGCGACCCTCGGCACCCCCTGGTGGCGGGATGAGAATGGACGAGCGTGAGCGAGCCAGAGGGCAGGGGTTGGTGGGAGGTGATGAAGAGAAGGGGGCGGGCTTAAAATCTTTCTTAAAATTTGAGCTGACAGAGCTAGCCGTGGATTAGATGTGAGGGACAAACAAGAGGGGTCAGGGCTGTCTGCCCCTTCTTTGGACACCTGGCTGGCTTGGCCATCGGATCATATCCACGTCGAGAGTGCAGTGCTCCGGAAATACCCACGTGTTGACGGCTGGCTCCCGGAGCAAGCATTTCCGTTGCCAGGACGGGCATCTTAGAAGCCAGCACAGGACCCCTTCCTCTGCTTTGCAGCTGACGGCTCCAGGCTCAGTCTTCAGCTTGGACAGTGGCTTCCACGCCGCAGGAGAAGCAGAGAGCGGACCTGTGCTTTCCGACCCTCTCCAGCCCTCCTCTGTTTCCAAGGCCTCCCCAGGGACCCCAGGCTGGGTGTTTGGGTGACTCTTGTTGCTGCGGTTTCCGTGTCAGTCTGTCTCATCAGCCCCCAGGACTCCCAGAAGTTCGGATCTCACTTCTCAGCTCTGGACAAGAGCTGGGGCCGAATGATGGATGGGGGGGAGCAGGACGAGGGTGCTGGGTCCTCAGACATTTTAGCATCACTGATGCGAAAGACCCTGAGTCAAAATATGGGTGACAGAAGCAAGCAGCAGAGGAAAACTGGTACGCAGACATCAAAATAAGTCCTGTGTCCACTAAAGAAGACTTCTCTGAGGCGGCATCCCAGGGGACTGGCTTTGAGAAAGGGGACACTGTATGTGCTCCTTGCCTGCTCTTTGATGAGTAGCCCTGAAGCAGTTTTGTGACCTTGGGAGGAGCGTGTGGCTGCAGAGAGAGCAGTGGCTTCTGGGAGGCGGACACAGGGTAGCCCCCAGGCACATGTACACACAGGATGAACACACACACACACACACACCGCTCAGCAGGCTGCCTTTTGATTTTGTGCTTTGAGAAAGCTGGCGCTACAAAACTTGAACCCAAATCAGATCTAGCCTCCAGATCCAAGCCTCCTGATTACAAGAAATTCAGGGGACAGAGGAACAGGTTGTACAGGACCCCAAAGATGCCAAGAACCAGGGCTGAGTATGGGGAACCACAGAATAACTGACAAGATTTCTTGAGATCAGTATGGAGGTTCTCAGGTTAGGAGTCAAATCGGAGCTACAGCTGCCAGCCTCCACCACAGCCACAGCAACGCCAGATCTAAGCCGCATCTGCAACCTACACCACAGCTCACGGCAACGCCGGCTCCTTAACCCACTGAGCGAGGGCAGGGATCGAACCCGCAACCTCATGGTTCCTAGTTGGATTTGTTTCTGCTGCGCCATGACGGGAACTCCCTGACAAGATTTCTTAAATAAGTACATTGCCAGGGGAAAGAGAGAGGGAGAGAAAAACTACAGCTCAAAAGAAACTTACAAGATTTTGCTTGCCATATGTGTCTCTTACTTGGATCCTGACCAGCTGTTTAAAAAAAAAGAAAATCGAGGCAACGGAACACTGACTAGAGTGACTGCTGATGCTTTCAGGTGTGATCATGGCGTGATGATTATGCTCTTCTTTTTTAAAGACTCATTACCCTGCCGAGCTGCCTGCCGAAATACTTATGGATGGAATGATATGATGTGAAGGATTTGCTCTGAGATAACCCAGAGGTGGGGGAGCAGAGAGGATACAGATGAAATGGGACTGGCCCTAAGTTGGTGATCATTGAAGGCAGGGGACGGGGGCCTCGGGTTTGTCCCACAACTGTCTCCACTTGTGTGTGTGTTTGAAATTCGTCCATGACGAACAGGGATTTTTCTAAAAGACCTCTGGCCACAGACTCCCGCTCTGCCGATCGGCTGGGGCTGTGCCTGGTCTCCTCTGGGTAAGAACTCCTGCTTTGCCGGGACTAGTGTCCAGTGAGAGCTCCGTCACTGCCAATTATTGCCATGATTTAGGTTATTGTTTGTTAGTGTTTGTTCTCTGTTTCTTCGGGGACATTCTCAACAGGGCATCAGATCACTAGATTTATTTTTCAACTGTTTTTCACTTCCTCCAAGAAGACTCACTTGATACCCCCACTCAGCTGAGGTGAGCATCTCCCCTGAGTCCCCCTGAGTCCCCCTGAGCCCCGGTCTGAGCTCCCCACCACCTGTACATTGTAATGGGCTGTTGACTTGCCTGCACCCTCCGTTAGACTCCGAGCTGTCCCGCACACCGAGCACGCGGTTAAGCACTCTATAAAGATGGTGGCCCCTTCAGCAGACAGAACCCCGAAGATCCGGATGCAGAAATCGGCCTTCCGAGCCTTCCTATGTCTCTGCTTTGCTGTGTGGCCCTGCATAAGAATCTCAACCTCTCTGAACATCTTCTCCTCTATAAAGTCACACTCACAGTCACGCTGCCATACAGAATGGACAGGACTCCGGCCACGGCCCACTTGCGTCCGGTTCCCTCCTGGAACCTGCGTTCACAGCACGGGCCCTCCATCAGCCTCGCCTTCAGAGGCGTCGCCACCTCCAACCCGCGGTCCTTCCCTTCATGGGATCCCCTCGCGTTCCCCACGGGCTCCCCACAAAGCCTCAGGTTCTGAACAGACGCCATCACTAAGGCTCTCATTATGGTGGAAACCATCCACCAACGATTTTTTTAAGCTGACGTTTCACACAAGGCCATTACACATCTACCCCGCCGGCCGTGTGCAGATATGCTGGCGGCAAGAGTCACACCAACTGAAACCTCTGCGGACGTCACACCTGCAGCCGGAAGCAGAGCTGACTTCATGAGCTGGTTTCCTGGTTCTCAAAGAGTGGCAGGCAAGGGTGGCGGGGGGCCAAACCTTCTCTGGATGTGGACACCAGCACCCGCCCCCCACACACACACACACACCGGCCGTCTGAATCCTACCCCCCCGTGTCTGAGAGCAGCTCCCTGCCCCCCCCGGCATCCTCCTCTTCCCCTTCTTCCTGCTGTTTTCCCCCCACACCCTCCCCACTCGGCATCCCCAGCCTCTCAGCTGCCTCTGAGCCCCATCCTGCAGGACCACCTTCCCACCCACTCGCTGTTTCCCAAGGTGCTGCCAACATCCAGTGGGCGCACTGGCCCAGTGGGTTTGATGAGCTCCTACTGCGTGCAGGACCCAGCCAGGCCCTCCCCCGCAAAGGGCAGAGGAACAGGAACAAACACTTCAAAGACAGATTCTCTTTCCCAGGAAACTCACCCAAAGGGAGGAGGCTGTAGGCACTCGTGGGCTCCTGGGCAGGCAAACTGTACCACACACTGGGGCCAGCTCGGAGCCCCTCTGATGCTCATCACAGCAGCCCTCAGCCCCCAAAGCCCTGGCCTGGGGTCCCCACTCCCCAGGGCTCACGTGGGCAATGGCAGATGCCCCAGGAAACAGCATCCATGTCTGAGCCGCAGAGTGGAGGAGAGGGGCGCAGGGGACGTGAGGCAGCAGTTCCAGGCACTGTGGCATTTCTGAGGGTCCTGAGACACCCCAAACCTTTCCCCCTGTTAGCTGCCTTTGAAGCGGCACAAGCGACGGCAGGGTGCTGGCGCCCTCTAGTGGACAGACCCTGGAAGAACCCTGAACTTCCCAGAGAGGCACCTGCCCAGGGCCAAACTGTGAAGTGCAGGACCCCAGGCTTCCAGCGGCAGCATCACTCCCCTCGCCCCTCCTCAACATCTCCCCATCTTCCCACAGGTCGCAGAGTTTGCATTCTCCCTACATCTCTTCCCAGCTTGTCCTGTGGACTTCATGTTTACCAAGGTACAAATTTTATACTGTAAGTAAAACAATAATGGTAATCTTATCAGAAAAGAGTCAGTTTAGAAACATCAAAGTCTTTGTTAGTGAAGTTCTTATGTAATTCAGGCATCCAGGAGGCATTGCTGGGCAGCAGGCGAGGCACCTACTCTCCCTTTCTGCAAGCCAAGCCAGACTAAAGGGCTCCTGAAACCATCAGCACGCTACTTTTCAGGGATGAAGAAGTACACAGGTGGACCACAAAGAGGGAGGAAGAGAAACTGGAGCTCACTGCTTATGCAGCAGCAACGAGGGCTGGGCAGGCTTGGAGTCCCAGGCACAGAGCAAAGGAGAAAAGTCATGGGTCGCCCTGGTCCCATCACTCTGCAGCCCCTGTGAGCATCCTCAGTGCTCCCAAGACAGTGGGTGGCAGGCAGCAGAAAGGGCCCTGCTTTGGTCCCCTTGGCACCCACATCTCCAACAGTATTGAATCTTGATGCTTGTTTTGCCAAACAAGCCATTCAGGAAAAGCTTTCTATAATCACAACAATTAATCGAGCTCAGTTCCTGGCCTCAGGGAGTTTTGAATCCATTAATCAAACGTCAGATCCATTATGCATCCCCGTGTTGCCCCCCTGCCCTCACACCAGAGCTGGCGGTTCTCTTACTCACTGTGCTGCTCGGACTGCACCGTATGCGGCTCAGAGCCCTTCCCTCACAGGACTCCGGAAGGCTGTGACCCCAGCCCAGCATAGCCCCAGCCACTGGAGTTGGTACTCAACTTGAGACTAGGCCCCATGCCTTGGCAGTCCTGCCCATCCAATTCTAGAACATACCCAAATCCCCCCACACCCGCATCCCCACCCAGTCACTTCTTCCCCTCCCTCTTAGGTCACTGAACACAGAGCAGCAACAATACTCTTTAAAGAGCTTAAACCTTGTTCCCCTTCATTGGTTTCTCTGCCTTGAGCTCTGGCTACCTTGCAGCTCAGGGGCTGTCCAGCCTCTTTCAGCTTCTCCATGGTCCAGCAGGGGCTCTGCTTGTGCTGAGCAGAGGTGGGCAGGGGACCAGAGTGACAAAGTGACCAAGCCTGGACTAGCACAGAGCAACAGACAGAGACAAGGCCACGGACAGGAGACCTGGGTCTGCAGGAACCATGCCCACTGCTGCCCGTTATACCCGGCACCTCCGGGCTCCTGTCTCTTCCCGTCCCTTTCCTCCCCTCGGAGTATCCATGCGGAGTCTCATTTGTGGCACTCGGTGAGAAGCCCCATTGCTCAAGGGCATCCAAAGTGTCCCTCCGCCCCAACTCCCAGGAAGCACACGCTCCAGTCCCAGGATCCAGAAGGCGCATCCTTTCAGCGGCGGGTCTGGGAGCCCGAGATGAGGTTCTATCGCCACCTAGTGGACTGATCTAGAATGCGAGACGTGGCCACACCCTGCATCGCGGTGCAGGTGGGGCCGGATTGGAATCTGATTGGAATTAAGCAAAATCGCCTCTAAAACTACGACCTCTGTGATACTGAGGGCGCATAAAGCACTAATCCCGACCACAGCTGCCCCTGTTCCCGCGCTGCCTTGCACAGCGTCTGTTAGAATATTCTGGGAATTTCTGGCTGGGGGAGCAAAGAGGGCAGATGGAGGCAGAAAAAGCAGAGAGCAGTGGAAAGTTTTCTGAGTCGCCTGGAAAGAGGCACACCTTTAACAGAGCTAGAATTTATAAAGCTTTTATTATGTGCTAGGGTTGATGTTAAAAGCTTCAGGAACTTTCGTTACGTCCTTGTATACTAGGTGGAGACCGTTAATCAAGAAACAGGCACCAGGTCGCGGGAGCGGGGCTGGTGAGCGCAGGTCTTGGATTCCAACCCAGGGAGCCTTAGTCTGGTTTTGAGCTCGGAATCACAAAGCTGTAAACGCTTTGGCCGCAGTAGTCACAAAGACAACCCGGAAGCCCCCAGACACCTGCACGGGGACCCTACATATTCGAAACTAGTTGGTTGGCGGGTCAGAGCTCTGTAGCGCAAGAAAGCCGTGAAGATGGACTCACCTGTGACTTCAAGGTCAAGGCTTTCTTTTCAACGCCCAGAGGCTGCAGATCTGGCATCACGCGCCACGCCAGCCCTCTCTTCCCCTCCTGAAACAGCTACGGCCTCTGGGCCCTGGACTGGGCCGCTTTAACTCCCGAGGCGGATGTGTGGGTCTTGGGAGGCAGGTTTTAAATTATGGGGAAATCAAGCCTACATCCGAGGACATCGCCCGCCTCTTCCCTTCCACTACCCTCTTCCCTGTCCCACCCCCAAAGGTGGTGACAGTGTGGACTTATCACACGGAGATCATGAAATCCAAACACTGAGGAAGAAGCTCAAGGTCAAGGCAATTCCGGGGTTCCATAGAAAGACCAGGGGTTAGAGCAGCAGGCTGCCCTGGCTTCCCTTAAGAAACTTGAGGTGTTTCCCAGGACTTTCACGCCTCCACTTCCGGTCTGTAAAATGGGGAGGGGCTGGCCGTGCCTGTAAAGCTGTTAGCGCAGCGATTGGCGGTTAGTTAGTTCATGCTCAACACCTGTGTTTCTTTATTCTCCCCACCTGCTCACTCACATGGCTTTCTTTTTTCCATTTCAAATAAAGACGTGCCTTTAGTGACATGGCTCTATGTTTTGGAAAAATAAAACTATGCAAGTCCAGTGGGTCAATGACCCCTGACCTCCGTGCCTGCGGATAATCCAGGCCTTGGAAATAAAACAAACTAGAAGGTACCTGCCCTGGTCAATGACCGCTATCTGTTAACAGCCCATTGTTCCACGTGGAGGGCAGACCCAGGGCTGCCAGATTTTCCAAGAGTTTTAACAAAAGCTAGAATGTTACTGCAATTTTAGATGTTAGAGAAAGAGACATCTTGAAAGGTTGACTCCATTTGTTTGACGTTTTGAAATTTACCAAACTTGGCAAGCCTGTAGGTGGAAGTCAACCCACGTACACAGGTTTTACACATGAGCTTTAACATTAAGTTTATTCAAATTATCGGGTGGGCTCTTGAAAGGGTTCCTGCTCCCACTGTCTGGTTCTTGCCCTTCTTTCCAGGCCCAGTTAAGGACTGACTCTGCCATGAGCCCCCTCAGTCACCTCCCCGTCTTCCACAGTGTGTTCTGTATTTGCCCGGACAAACTGCAGTGTTATTAAGTAACCTTTCTTGTGTGACATGCTGGGTCCTAGGACAGAGGACGCGGCTCCCAAGTGAGCACCACGCTTGACAATAGTATCTCCCCTGCCTGCCTCTATACTGTGTCAGTGCTGGTTATTGATAACATGGCACCACCCTGAATTCTAATTTCTCTAGCCATCCTGTTGATCTTTCTCACTGGCAACCAGCAAGGGAGGCTGGGCAGTGTTTACAGATCCAGTCTTCACCGCCATCTTCAAATACGGGTGTCCCACTGGAAATTAAAAATGCCATGTTGTCTCTGTCTGCTTGTGCTGCACTGACCCCGCCCTTGACAGTCTCTGGAAACACCAGCTCTTGACGTCCCTTTGCGTACAGCATCTAGTTAATGACAAGTCAGGAGGACTGCCTCAGTTTGGGTTCCCCTGAAAACAGGTCCTGAGACAGGATTCAGCTGCAAGTCCTTTATGTGTGAGCTGATGTCAGGAAGCACCAGTGAGGGACAGACACAGGGAGACATGGAAGGGGGTTATTATACCCCAAGAAAAGGGGTAATGAGCGATGATCACTACTTTGGCCAACTGGAACTCGCACCCACTGGAGACCCTCCGAATTGTTCCAGTGAGGTGCTTTTTATCTCTAGTTCTCATCTCTCACTGGATGAAGGTCACTGCTGGGGTGCTGGCTCCCCATGACCTTCCAGCAGGCTCTGTGGGCCCCACATGCTCCTGAGTCAAGGAACATCCTCAGCAGGGAGATTTAGGCAGGTAAGGATACAGGAATGTCTGCAGGTGACTCTAGGTGGCCATGGGGATATAGGGTCCTAAAAAATCCACTGCAAGAACTCTGCCTCCAGAAAACCCAGCACCATGGTGGAAGCCAGTCTTTACAATTAAAGAATAAATTAAACTTTCAAAGCACTGCCTACTGACTTAGGTGACTTTAAGGACCACAGCCTACAGTGTGGGAGGCCAGGGCAGAACTGCCCCTTCTTCTTCCACACAAGAGAAAGAGCCCTCCCAAATAAATGTCCTGTCCAGATTCCATTCCAGTGTTATTTGTTCTCCCTTCCAGACACGGACCCCACCAGGGAGGCCGAGTGCCTCCACAGAACACTTCTAAAATGCAGTGTTGAAGATCAAGTTTGGAAACCAACCCCACAGCCTGCCAGCAACATGACCTTGAGGAATTGCTTACATTTGGTTTCAGGGTCTTTAGGACCATCATCGAGTGAGCAGCACCATGCCTGGCACATAACGATCCTAAAAATACCTTCATATTATTGAAAATACCTTCATATTATTGGTTTGCAAATTTGCCCCCCGTACATGGAGGGCAAGGAGAGAACAGAGACAGACCACTCTAGATTGGTAGGTGGCAAGTTTCATAAGCAGGGGGACTTACCTACAAGGCTTGTCGTGGGCCATGAAAGAAGATCTCCACACCCATCTGCTAGAATCTTTTTATTTTTTTGTCTTTTTTACATTTTTTCTAGGGCCACCTCATGGCATATGGAGGTTCCCAGGCTAGGGGTTGAATCCGAACTGTAGCCACCGGCCTACACCACAGCAGCAGCAACGCGGGATCCGAGCCGCATCTGCAACCTACACCACAGCTCACGGCAACACCGGATCCTTAACCCACTGAGCAAGGCCAGCGATCGAACCCGCAACCTCATGGTTTCTAGTCAGATTCATTAACCACTGAGCCACGACGGGAACCCCACATCTGCTAGAATCTTAAAAGTTTATACAGAAGCCTTAACTGGGATCAGTCTCATATTCAGTCCAGTTGGTCTTCACCACACCTTACTCTCACAAGGCTGTGTCCTTGAAGTGGCTGCCAGTAGGGGACTAGTAAGCAGAATGTACGTACACTCCAAGGACAGGGAAGGGGATGGAGAGCCTCCTATAGCCTGGGTCTAACTCGTCAACCAGTGGTCACCTTGTCTCCATAACCCCCTCCAACACACAGGGTACTCACTGCTGAAATCTGGCTCGGCAACACAACAAATCCACAGTGAGTGGTAGCAAACTCTAGCCACCTTCAACCTCAAAGGCTTTCCTCTGGCTGGACTGGTTGGTGCAAAGGCACAGTCTGGGAGGGCTTTTGCAAAATCCTTCAGGCTAGACACATCACCTTCATGAACAGGGTTGCCCTCTGAATTGTGCAGGGACAACCTTACAGTGGGGTTTCGAAGATGAAATTAGGTGAAATGAGGGGAAAGAATCCTTGCGTTCTTCCCCCGGTCCTGATGAGACATAGTGCTTTCTGCCTTATTCCCCTGGGACTGTTTATTTTTTCAGGGTGAAAGCAGAGTTTGCAAACCCAGGAAAAAGTGTGTCACCGTGATAGAAAATTTGCACTCTGCCTTGGAGGAAGCCTTCAGCAAATGACTTCACCCTCAGCCTCAGTTCAGTCACTGGTAAGATGGGGCTAATGGTACCTCCCCCGAAGGATTGAGAAGATGCATAGACAGTACTTGGCATGGGGCCCAGCTAGACACCCACAAATAAGTCCCAGGTCCCAGCATGCCTAGTACATTGCTTTGCTGGAGCCAATTAACTTCCTCCCGTTTCACATCCTTAAGTATTTTGCCAAGTTCCACACCAGTCACAGGCATTGGTCCTACTTCACTGGATGGGGGTTGATCATTCTGCTTTCTCGTTCACCTTCCACTTGGCTGGTGGTCATGGGATTGAAGGTCAAATGATGTTGCTTCTCTCCTAGCATCATTTAACTGTACGAGGACAAGCGATGTTCTCTTCTATAAATTTGGGTACTGAATACCAGGTGACTTCTCATTTACCTCATAGAGCTAAATCTTCTTTCCTAAAAAAGAAAGCAGGAAAACCAAATGCCACACAGTTGCAAGACTTCTAAGCTTACAATACACTTCTGCATTCCTGCCACCTCACTTAATTTTCAAAAGTCCACTGTTGTCCCCATGCAACACTGAGGACAACCATGTTCCCAGAGTGAGGTGACCAGCTCACAGTCTGGGCGTGTGCACAGGGGAGCTAGACAGTCCTAGGTTTACTGCCCCCAAACCCCATGCTCTCTCTTCTATATTCCTTTTGTTAAAAATAATAAAAAACTGTTTTGAAAGGCTATATAAAACCCACACACAGAACACAACTTGGACAAGCCTACCTTTTCCTAGACTGAGGGCTGCGGCCAAGCGTTGTGGCACAAGTCACACAATTCAGGAGCTACGCTGTCATCGACAGGGAGGGCTAACCGATGGCAAGTTGCCAGGCTACCATCTCCCAATGTAGAAGCATCTGGACATGCATAGAGGGCCCAAGCATCATTACCTTAAAGCCCAGTTATGTCAAGGTAAGTCAACAGCTTTAATACTTCCCTGAGGAGTGTTTCTTACTGATCCTCCCACCTTGTTTTCACTTCCTCAGTACACTGTGCAGAACTGTGGAAACTCTAGTTTTTGCCAAGACAGTGTGTCTAGAGCTGGGGTTCTTAAACTTTCTGTACATTAGAACCCATAGGAGCTTGTTAAAACAGACTGTTGGATGCTAGGGCGGGCCCCAAATTATTCAGAGTCTCAATAACTTTTCAGGTGACATGGATGTTGCTTGTCTGATGACCACCCCTGGTCTCGGGAGAGCTGCCATATTTTCTCTCCTTGAAATCCTCATCGTGGGTGCCATGCTGTTCTGCGTTTTCCTTCTTGGGTGAAGGGAGGCAGGCGACTCTTCCTCACCACACACACCTAGAATCAGGCACCAGAAGTGGGGATGTTTTGCTCATCATTTCAACAACAGAGAAATGATGAAGCACATGAATTTGGCCTCAAACCCTCCAAAAACACACATGGAGATGGGTTTTGTGACATTCTGAAAAACTGAGAGATTACTCGGTGAATGTTTGGGCTACTTCTTTGCCATCTCCCCATAAGAATTAAGATTGGTTCAAGAAGCAACAATTAGATGTTATAAGCATTTCCTTATAAGTAACTTCAAAAGTGGTTAAGGTTTTCAGGCCATAAATACCAGAGTATTCTTTAAAAAACAAACAAAAAAAACCTTTTGTCAACTCTAGCAGGAACCTCCCTGTCACCATATCATCTACTATCCAAACCTATACTCTTCTGAGGGTCAAAGGGGGCATTATGAATAACTATCAAGGGAATGTTGCAGGTATGTGAGGATCTAGGTGTAGGATCAGCCCACCAATAAGGAGCCCAGAAGCAAGGGGAAAAGGTATCCACATCCGCTTTTGCCGCATGTAACCACCTCACTCCTACTAAGTTCTACATCTTGGCTGAGTAAGTTCGGGACTTTCAGTAAGGGTGTGAGGGTGTGTCTGTAATGTCCTTTTCATTCTGAGTCTCAAATAATATGCTGTACAAAGATAGCAAGATGTTGTCCCAGAAGGCTGGAAATTGAGCCTGTTCACTCACTGATTCTAATCACTCCATGTTGGACTTTTATCATAGCAAGATTCTTTTACATCCACTCCTTTAAGTGCATATTAATTCCAAAGTCTAATCTATGATAAAGGGAAAGCAATGTTTTGCAGCAACAAGAAAGTTGCTAAAGCAAAGGAAGGAAGGAATACACCAAAGGGTGAGGGCATAGTCACGGCAACGATATCCCAGAGGAAATCAAAGGGGCTAAAGTACAAAGCTCAGGTAGAGGGGCTGGCACAGAACAGATAACGATCTGGGTGCTAGTCAGGTTCACGGACCTGTCAACCAGTGACACGCACCCCAAGGACATGGATGACATTGTCAGGCACCCGTTAACACCCTTTCCAGAGGGCACACTCCTGAGAGAAGGCTGCTTTTGAGCCCTTTCGAAGCATCCACAGAAAACAGTGCTCTAGTAAAGTACCTGTCAAAAAAGTAAACTATTTTGAGCAACTATTATGAACTAGTAGGAAAAACTCAAGACTTCAGTTTATACTTTTATAAACTTAAAACATATTAAAATAGGACAGAAGTGCCACGTTTAAAGAAATATTACAGAAACCCACAGAATACCTCTGTGATGTGAGCATTTAGTGAGGATGGCAGTAGCTGAGCCGCAGATATCTTCATCTCCAAATGGTTGATCAAATTCGAGGAGCTCTGGGTCAATAATAAAATCACGCACTGCAGGTCCTCAAACTTATGTAAGATTATTTCTTGAAAGCATTTTAATAAAGTTCTATTTTAAGTCAAACAAAAACTATATGCAATGACTTACGGAGGGGAACTTTTAACTACGAATACAAGACATCAAGAATACATTCACTTTTTGGTTTATTAAAACAAAACTACACTTCTGTGAATCTTACAATATATTAACAGGCATAAAAAAAGTTTCCATATAAGTTTCACTCATGATGTCACATTGTGTTATTTTCCGGTACTTTATAGTAAATCTTTCTACAACAACTTAACATTTCTTTGTACAACAGGCAAATAGTTTAACACCTTCCATCAAGGCATTTCAGAGTTTAGATGTTTACCAAAAGAGTCAAAATACTCTTTCAAATGCAATCATTAGTTTGTATTAAACTAAAATGCCAGATGCCAAGTCTCAAGTTCCTACAAAGAGTGTTTTAAAAAACAGGTTTACATCCAAATTAAGTCTTATAAACCTCAGTGGTAAGTCCTATCATTTCTAAATGCTAGAACTACTTGTGGATAAAAAGCTGCATTCAATTGTGCAATAGTTTCTTCTAGATCTGAATTAAAATCTTAATTTTTTTTACCCCAATTAATCCTAGTGTTTGTTTTGCTACCCTCAGTGAAAGAACCCAGAAATCATTAAGGAAAGAGCTCTGGCCACCTGTATTATTGTTTTCTGTGCTTATTGTCTCTAGGAGAGGAAATATACATCCATTAAATGCAACATCTGATTTATAAAATGTATGCAGATTCTGCCTCTGTGCCATCTGGGAGTTATTTTGTCTCCTTAAAGAACCACCTGACATAGTGTTTCCCAAAATGTCTTCTATGAACCTAATCAGAGGTCCATAGGTGTCCCAAAGGAGAAAAAGGCCCTGGGGTCACATAGATTGGGAAATGCTGGGTAAAACAGGCTTGGTACTGGCAAAACCTGAAGCCCTTGCAAGCGCACTATGAATTTCTAGGAAAGAGGGTCCACGTACAAACTTATTTTACCAGCAACACTTTTTCTACAAAACACCTATGAACATCTCACAGAGCCCTCACTCCTACTCGTGGAGAACTCTGGGAAATGCTTTTCCCCTTCAGATTGGAAATTCCACGATCTCGGTTTACATTCATTGCAATCCCGAACATATTTTCTCCACTCGCTCCTGTGACTTCGAGAGATTTCACAGATCTGAGAACGAAGTTTCATAGTACTTTCTCTGTTACCAGTCCTACACACTTCATGCTGGTTCTTTCCCTTTTTCTTAAAGTTTTGAGAGTAAAAATTCCTTCTCTTCTGAATCACTTAGGAATTTCTCGTTTTGGAAAAAAAAAGTTTCATATTGCTTATTATTGGGTCTTTTTGTTTGCTTTTTAACCTGATTCACAGTCTGCCTTTCCCTGGAGGGCATGCATTTCAGTTTTATAGAAATGCAATAGAGTAAACTGTAATAAATTATTTATAAGCACCTAGTTTGTTTAATCTTACATGAAAGCCATTCATTCGCTTTTGGAAAACAATGAGAATAAATCTTTTAGCAAAACAGTGCTATCTGGAGGCCTTACTGGGATGATGGATGTTCATTCGGTAACGAGGCACTGAAGAATGAGCTGTGCTAAAATTAACTCGAGGGTGAGCTTGTCCGGATGAGCAAAACTTTGGTTGAGATATGTCTTCCTTAAAAAAGGTTTTCAAAGCACCAGTTAATTACAGAAAGCATGCATATTCATTCTCACAGTGAGTTAAAGTGGCGAGAGAGCTATTAAATCACACATTGCATTCCCCAAAGCATCTGATTAGATTTCTAGAAAACAAACCAGCTGAAAGGGAAAATAAAGCCAGAGAAGCCATGGTCCCCTGGTCAGGCTGGCACAGCAGCAGCAGCTCTTAGCAGAAGTCACAGGCGGGGCAGCAGTCCCAACCTTGACTTAAAGAGGCTGAGAAATCCCTGGTCTATAATTTAGAGGATGAATAAAAGACTAGTGAAGTGTTTGCTTGCCTAGATAAGGAACACACAAGGGGATACATGAGCCTCCCAGCTGTTCCCCCAATTGCAAGGCTCATTCTCCTTAGGAAAATGGAATGCTATCTGGTGAGGACTCCATTCCACCCCACGGCCACTGCAATGCTGAAAACGGCTCAACAGTAGTGAGTCCTATAAGGAAAACATGTATTTTAACAGCAGAGTTTGAGAAGAATGGAAGAAAATCACAACAGCATAGCATTATTGCTCTGAGTTTCAAAAATTTCATACACTGTGAAATACAAACGAGTATCTCTCCCTCTCCCAACACACACAGAATAGTCAGGACACAGTATTAGCGTTTAAAACCCACGCTGATGAAAGTACAAACTTGATTCTCAGTACTTTTCTATTAAATTCAAAGACTATCTACAATATTCACCAGGAAGAATTCCTGATTTCATAATATCACGGAGAGAAGAGAAGGAACAGTAAGCTGTTAGAAAACATTTAATATCACATGATTTTTAAGAAATCACCACAATTACCATAGTTAGTTAACAATTACGATCCCTGCTCACAGAAAGGCACCTACCTGTTATGAACAGTTCTTCACAATTATTTGCCACTATGTGACACTGGAGTTTCGGAACATAATCCACACACATTTTTAAGGAACCATGATTTTTCCTCAAAGCTAAAAAAATCCATAAATGCCTCCAACCATGTGCCAAACTGCAGGACCATCACATACACTACACAGGCTGTAGTCCGCCCAGCTTGAGTGGGTACCACCCAGAAGAGGGGCGTGCAGTGCACGGCCTGTCTGCAGGGCAGGAGACGCCTGGGTCAGCTGCCTGCAGCCAGGGCACTTCAGGCTAACACAGGCCAAGCGAATGAGTTAGGATGGCGGCTCTTTCCGAGAAACAGCTGTACCTGGGAGAGGAGGGTACTGCCCGAAGGGTGGGAAAGGATACAGACATAAAATAGGAGTTGTTCCTAAACACTCGCTGGTCACTTACAACTCAATGGCATTTTTTTGTTTTTTCAAAGTCAGTTTACTGGCCAACTTTATCCTGAATTTACTTCCTGGTGTTAGCTGTTTGGTCACATTATCCTGTACTCCTGCGTCTCCACTTAGCTCTTAAGATGCTTTCTGATCTGACTGCAAAGGACAACACAGTGATACCTGGGTGTGACGTGCATTAGCCCGTTCATTTGTAAAGCACTTTGGGATGGAAAGTGTTCCCCTTGAAAATTTAGCTACGACTGACAAAGATAAAACCGAAAAGACAAAAACAAACAAAAAAACAGTGGATGGATGACACAATTATTTTTAAAGGAAGCATTAACCATTAATCAGAAAATATACCAACAAATTACCTGACAGCATTGAGCACACTATACAACAAGACTCAGTTCTAGAATCAATTACATTTTGGTGTCCATCACAGTAATTAGTCCTTAACGGTTATACTTAAAATGTAAATCTTTAATCAATTCCAAAATAATGATTTGTGATTTCATTTTGTAATCTCTTGATTATGAACTGTGACTGGGGGCGGAGGCCCCACACTGGGATCTGTAGGCGGTTGTGTCATCTCAGAGTCGGATGGGCACAGACCATGGAGGGGAGAAGGCACTTGTCTTCCAGGAGGTCCCATTAGGACAGGCCAGGCCAGACCACACCACGGCACCTTCCACTCTCGACCCAGAGGCTGGAGCCTACGAAGGACTCATCCCACACCCTTCACCTGCAGAGGTGCCAGGAGTTACCTACAGGACCACAAAGCTCAGGATGTATTCCAGGAGTTTTTGCCGGTTGCACTGAGGTAGAAAAGTGCTGCTGAGTTCTAAAACAGACACTCTCTTTTGTTTGGTCTCTTTGAAAACCTAGAGAGAAAGTTTAGATTAAATTAAAGGTAAACCAGAAAAAAGGAGGGGGCAGGCGGGATGGACATTTCTGTCGCCAACCCCATCCAGTGCCCTTGACCCCACAGTGCAGTAGGGCACATGAAACAACATCCGGGCTTTAAGAAAATGTACATGTCGGTGGGTGCGAGTGTGGGGTGGGAAGGTTCTGGGGGCAGGTGTCAGGTTTTTTGGAGTGCAGTTCAACCAGTGTACTATATTTCAAAATTTATGTTGGAATAGTCACAAACAATCCCTTACAAAGACCGTTAGTACCTCCATGAACCCACGTCCCAAAAGAGATATGACAGTAAAGGATGCCTGAGGATGCCTCTAGCCATACGGTAAAAAAAAAAAAGAAAATAACTGAAAACTACACGGGAGAGTTAACATCTCCACCAAAATGGTAGTAGAATCTTAAAACACAATGTCACCTTTGTTTAGAATGAAGATGAAAACCAGGAAAATTCTGGAACATTCAAATCAATCTGTGCTGATGGGGCCTCACCTTCAACACGCCCCCTTCTCCCATCCCCAAAAATGCCTGCCTGCCTAATCCAGCAGAAACGGCTTCTCTTGGGGGCCAGCCAATGCCAAGGTGGCTCAAACAGACTGGACCGAAACAGAAAGAGGACAGAACGTCGCTTTCACACCGTAAGCGGCAGACACTCACCCCAATATCCTTAAACATTTTCACAGCGTTCTTCACAAGACAATATGTGGCACTCTCAGCTGTGGGGAAAGAATAAGACCCTGTCAAACATTTAGGCCCAGGAATGACGAAACCCCCAACGTCCACAGTAAGAAAGTACAGGGCTTGGGAAAAGGGTCACAGCAAGTCTGTGCACCGTGTCAAGCTCCCTCAGGCTACCTGGGAGGCCTTAAAGGATTTGCTGTTTCTTTAAACCAAATTTGTCCCTTTTTTTTTTTTTGTCTTTTTAGGGCCGCACTCACAGCAATGGAAGTTCCCTGGCTAGGGGTTGAATCAGAGCTACAGCTGCTGGCCTGCACCACAGCCATGGCAATGCAGGATCCAAGCTGCGTCTGTGACCTACACCACAGCTCAAGGCAACGCCAGATCCTAACCAACTAAGCAAGGCCAGGGATCGAACCCACTGAGCCATGACAGGAACTCACCTAATTTGTCATTTTTCTAAGGAAATGAGAGAAGGAGAGAGAGATAAGGAGAGAAGAGGCAAGGAAGGACAGAGAGAAGGGAGAGAGGAGTATCAAAACATCCATTTCAAAGAGTTTTGGTGAGATTCAGATGAGACAGTGTGTGGAAATCCTTTTAAATGGTGCAGCGATGCACAGATGACTCCCATGACAGTGGAACCAGAAAGAGCACAAGTCCAGAGGTCAGAAGAAAAAAAACAGATTCTAAACCCAGGTTGCCCTTTAACTATCTATGTGATCTGGGATAGTTTCCTTCTATACAATAAAGTGATTCTAGCTCTATCAATCTACAGATATGCCTCTATCTATCCATCCATCCATCTGTCCAACCATGCACACATCTACAGGTAGACAGGCTGGTATAGATAGATGCAGGGAGAGACTCAGATTATCTCTAGATCCCTCATGGCTCTAAAAACGACTGGATTCAAATTAGTTTCAGTCCTAAATCATAACTGTATAAAATGCTACTCCCGCTCCAATCACCCCTTTATATAAAGGACAATACCAGGATGGGGGCAACTGAAACATATACCTCGGCTGGGAGTGCAAACTGGTTCAGCAATTATGAACCATTTGGTGATCTCCACCACAAATCTATCATCTGGCTGAACATACCACACCCTGTGACTAGGCAATTTTTCTCCTATATATCCCACCATCAGCAAGTCCGAATATTCACTCCAAGACACATTTGAACATTTCACAGCAGCACTGTCACAGTAGATCTGAACTGCAAAACCCAAATATCCATCAATGATATTTATAAATATATTTATAAATAAATAAAATGTGGTAAATATTCATACTAGACTACAACAGAGCAACAAGTACAACTACATGTAAGAACACGTATGAATTTCATTTATAATCTTCGGTGAATAAAGCCAGACCTAGGAGTATCTTTCTGTATCATTCAATTTATATAAGATATCAAAACGGATCATAGTAGTAATCTATGGAGTTAGAGGTCAGGATACTTTTGCATTTCTTTCACAATTATCTCCAACAAGCAGATTTCTATAAACAACACAGCTTTTAAAAGAAGCCAAAATAGGGTCATACACACCATATACTGCAACTCTTCTTTCTGTTCTGTTTAGCAGGTATTTGTGCAGCTTCTGCAGGTACTCAGGCTCCGGGATGGGACCACTGAAGTTGTGAATGAAGATGGCAGCAGAGCTGTAGGCCTCCAGCAATGGCCCAAGGAGCCTCTGCAGGAAGGCAATGAACTGCTGGTGCTCCCTGGACTGGCTCACCTGGGAGGGCAGGAACGGGAGAGCCAGTCACGTATGGGGGCACAGAGGAAGGAGGTCGGGCAGACAGGGGAGCCCCCTCGGAGCAACAGCGGCTCCAGAAGATGGCCTCTCGCTGTCAGCACACCACTGCTCCAACTGCAGAGTCACTGTTGGAAAGGACCACTGGTTCTGAAATGTGTTCTTTATTGTAATTGGACCTTCACAGTATTTGAGGTTTGTGTTCACTGAACAGCTGCCTAGAAGAACTGTCATACTTGAACAGCAAAATTACCACAGAATGTCATCACTAAAAGTAGCTGGTCCTGAGGCTGGACCCTCCAGAGTTTGCAACCTGGCTGGAGTCTCATTCAAGTCCAGCCACATGTGCAAAAAGGCCACATTCCAAGACCCAAGCGATCACTTCAGTCCTTCCCAGCTCTGTCTGTCACCTCCACGTGGCCTTGGGCCCACAGTGTGACAGAGCAGGGATGGTGGGGGTTGGGGGGGGGTTGGGCAGTGAGGGCTCTCACTGTACATCCTCCAAAAACACACATTCAGATGAGCCCCTCTGCAGTATGGAAGCAAGATCGCTGTACCACCTCGAAACTAATAATACCCGAAATGGAGAAACTTCCAAGTCATTTGGACTCTGCAGTCTGTATGTCTGTGTGTATAAACTAGGGGGTGTTATTCCACTGAGAAGAGAGTAATCTATTTAGGGTATTCAGAAAAGATGAATCATTGTCACTAATTTCTAATATTGCAAATTAGACAAAATTGATTTTCCTAAAGCAGGGACAATCTTTTAATTTTTTTTTGGCCACACCCATGGCACATGGAAGTTCACAGGCCAGGGACTGAACCTCAGCCACAGCAATGACAGCCGCAGCAATGACAACACCAGATCCTTAGCTCCCTGCACCACAACAGGAACTCCAGGGACAGTCTTTTAAAAATCAGGTTTTCTCGTGTGATAGGATTTGTTTTAATTGAAGGCCAAGAGCTGGATGTATGGAATTTGGGGAGAAAAGGCAAGACTAAGCATGACTTAAAAAGAGCAACCAGGAGTTCCTGTCGTTGCGCAGCAGAAATGAATCTGACTAGGAACCATGAGGTTGCGGGTTCGATCCCTGGCCTCACTCAGTGGGTTAAAGATCCGGCGTTACCGTGAGCTGTGGTGTAGGTCGCAGACGCAGCTCAGATCCTGTGTTGCTGTGGCTGTGGCACAGGCCAGCAGCTGTAGCTCCGATTAGACCCCTAGCCTGGGAACCTCTGTGTGCTGTGGGTGCAGCCCTAAAAACCAAAAGAAAAAAAAAAAAAAGAAAGCAACCAGGACAGTGGCAGCTGAATATTAACTCTCTTCCATACCTGGTATGGTGCTGTCTCACTTTGACGCCTTGGTGATGACTGAACAAACGCACTGCGTCTTTAGGGAGTGAGTGCAGGTGTGGATTGAAAGGTGGGCACCCGTGCGTTCTGATGAGAGGGTCATGAAAGGTATCATCTATGACATTCCTCTTCCTGAATTTTCAGTCTCTGGTCTCTTTTTCAACTTTTCTATATCCAGACTGAACAATTTAAGGTATTAATTTATTTCAAACCATTTGAGTGTCTTTACTGGGTAGAAAGTACCACAGCTGGTTTGTGGGTGCTTTGAATATGAATAAGTCACCAGAGTTCCAGCTTATAAGAAAGAGCCTCATAACTAGTGGCACACAGACCAAAACTCATCACTGTAGAGTCCACCAGAATCCTTCACCCAAGTACCTTCAGGTAGCAATCTCGCTGCTCCTCACCAAAATCGCTGTCTTCATCTTCTTCATCACTTCTCCAAGACAGAGGTTCAGGAAGTTTCTTGTCCCACTGCTGCTCAGCAAGACCGGGACTAACATCCTCCTGATCGTCTTGCTATGCCAAGGAGATGACTGAGGGTAAATAGATCTGCATACAAACACCTGCCCCGCTGGACCCCAGGCAGTACAGTCCTCACTCACGCCCTCCCCCACACTTCTGTCCAGCCACTCCCATCAATCCACTGCCCTCTCCAAACTCCAAAGCACTCGGGAGACAGCAGGGGAGGAAAGGAGGGGAGAGAGAGAAGGGCGGAGGCCACCAGGCAGATCAAATAAAATACCCTCACCTCTTCTAAATCAGTACCTACTTTCCCAGGCCACACACTTTAAGTCTCCAAAATTAAAACAAAACCTCAAAAACGGAAACTGCATGTGTGCAGGCTGTAAGCACACTGATGTGCAGATCTCATCTCAGACTTCTAGATGTCATGGAATCAAGTCAGGATACGTTCTAGACAACACCGGTTACACCAAAGGAACCAAAATATTAACCAATCCCAACATTTATTCTCCCCATTCTTATTTTTCTCTTCACCTCATCTGGACTTGACTATCTATTAATTGAAATTATTGGTTAATGTAGGTGATAGAAAAGATAAGGAAATGAAAAGCATGAAACTAAAGGCCAACACAGGAAAGCTTGTCCTCTTACCTCCGCCACGGTGAGAATGCCATACTGGATAAACCTGCTTACTGTTTCATGGCAAATTTGGTAAAACGTCTGGCAGGGCTGAAAAGAAAAGGCATTCCAATGTAAACGTCATTGAATTGTTTTTTTAAAAACTGAAAACAGCACATAAGGTAGCTGCCCGATACTTCATGGAATCATCTGCCTTATTCCAGCAGGCAAGCCCTGAGATTTCCAATTTCCACCCTCTTGACGAGCGCACGGTTGTGGACAAAGCCTGAGAAGAGACCTTGTCACCTGACTGGCTGAGAACCCAATGTGGCACCACCTGCAAAGGGGGCTCCTGAGCTGTGTCTCCCCCAGTGAAGTCAGGCCTCAGGACGGCTGCATGTCAGGCCCCTACCACCTGTTTTCTCCTTTATAAGACAATTTCTCTGCAAAAACTATCTTACAGGAAATGTTGTACATATGGGTGGTGGATGAGGAAACACAATATGGTTTCCTATAACTCAAAAAAGACCTAAGTGAGAGACAAGGTCGGTCTGGAGAGCCTTACCTATCCTAGCCCCTCCCATCCTGCCCCTCGAGGTTCATGCAAGTCAGATTCCCCAGGAGGGCCACAAACATACCACATACAAAGAAGGCTGTGGAGGAGAGCTACTCACAAATGGGATGCATTCATGTAAGTGCGAAAACACAGACTTTAAATAAAATATGAATTCTATTTGTGGATGATTTTGAGGGAAAAATTCTCTCTATTGCCTAATCTGTATGCCTCATCATAAATGTCCACAAGCACTTAAATATAACATAAAAATTCATTGGTTCCTCTGCACCTTAATTTCCCCATTTGTGAAGGAGAAGGGGTTGAGGCTACGATTTTTAAGACCGTTTCTGACTCTCATCTTCTACGGTCCCACCAACCATGAGTGGGCGTGTTGATTACTTAGAAACTCCTGAGCCAGAGCCTCACGCCCAGTAAGAGCTCAGAGCTCTGGATCCGACCAGCGGAGAACGCTGAGCAGCAACCTGTCCTATCATGCCCCCAGTGCACTGAGGGCTTGCCGGAGCAGCGCTCCCACTAGGCAACCAAGAGAGTAATGACATAATGCTTTGGTGGCTGCCGAGATCCAGGAGGAGGATGTAAAGCTTCAACAAATGGGCCAGAAATTCTCTAAGAGAAAAACATGTTATGTTATCATAAAAATGCTCAAGAAAAAGAGAACAGGCAATACTCGCGAGTCTCCACTTACGAGAGAGATGGTGCCCTCGTTGGAGAGCAGGTAGCACAGGCTGGCGGCCTTCCGCACCAGCTGCTCCTGGCTGATCAGGCTGGGAGACGCAGGCCCTCCCGAGCCCCTCTTCTTCAGAACTGCGTAGAGGCTGCAGGCTGAGAGAGTAAAAGCGTCAATGAAGCACGCAGGAAAACGTAGCGCTCCAGGAAAACTTCAACTGGCTCAGGTAAGTTGGATCACCTTACCTGGCTGTTAACACATCAAAAAGAATTACCTGCATTCGCTGGAGAAACTTAAGATTCTACGTGATCCCAACCCTACCAAACCCTCCTCAGAAGCTTCCGGGCCCCTCTGCTCTCTGTCTCCTCTGGTCCCCCCACTCACTTCACTGCCACATACACGTCTCAGCTCACTTAGATTTTTAGCTCCTGGAGAGTAAGACATCTTATTTCTCTTCCTTAGTAAAAAGTATGATACTATGTATACAGTAATTCAGTTACTCCTTGTTGAATAATAAATATAAAAATAAGCTATAAACAGCAAAATGGCAGATTACAACCTTATTTGAAAACTATGCAACACCTTCCCTTAAACAAGGGGTAACCATCCAAATTAAAGTAGACACCACTATGTGCCTCTGGCCACTGTATTTACTATGAAAATATTTCAGGCCAGACATACCGATGATGGCCTCCATGATAAAGACGTGGAGTACCCCGTTGCTGTAGAAGTTGAGTTCAAAGACTGATGGGACGGTTGTGCTGGGAGTAATAAAAAACTCGTCATTCCTGCTGGTGTGGGTGATCGTGATGCAGTTCCCCAGCAGCTGTATGGCATGCATGACAACATCTTCTGAATTTCCTGAGAAACCCAGGTCAAAATCACGAGCCAGGACTTCCTCCTTCATCACAAAGAAGTCTTCCACCAATGTGGAGAGATCAATTCCCTAGAGGAACAGAAAAAAAAAAAAAAAAAGTGGTCTTATGAGACTAGAAAACCTACTTCCCAAAAGATGGAGAGAATATTTCAAGGATTTTTTTTTTTATTAGAGTATACTGATTTACAGAACTGTGTCAATTTTTGTTGTAAAGCACAGTGACCCAGACATACATATATAAATAGATACATTCTTTTTCTCATACTATCTTCTATCATGTTCTACCCCAAGAGATTGCATATGGTTCCCTGTGCATACTGTACAGCAGGACCTCACTGTTTATGCCTTCTAAATGGAACAGTCTGCATCTACCAACCACAAACTCCCAGTCTGTCCCACTTCCAAGGATTGTTTTTCTTGCCTTGGCTTTCCTGCAGCTCCCTGTCAGCACACGCAGAGAAAGGGCCAGAACAGCAGGGTAAAGAAAGTCAGGAAACTGGTTACAAAGCTGTCCCCCTGGAATGTCAAGATACACCCAGAGACTACTCTGCCCACAACACATGATATGAGCATGTAAGACCATAAAAGGAACCAGCCACCACCTGAAAGAAGGAAGTGCTTATTTTTTAGCAAGAACTTCCCTCATTTTAAGTATTTAGCTGACAAATATTTATTTGGTTCCTCTATAATGGCACTATGTTTGGTGTTGAGAACATAACTATGGACAAGACAGACAGTCTTTCTTATCACAGGGCCTAGACAAGTGTATTGTGGGAAGGCAGAGTGCCAGTCCTAGACACAAATCAAGTGGCTTGGAAACCATTAGCTATCAGAATGCTTTCTGCTGATGGATGAGATCTGCCTTATTTATGTTAGCTTTATTACTCAAAGCATGCCTTACTATTATAGAGATAAAAGTCTCGGAGGTTTTTTTCATGTAGATTTCTTGCTCCATCAGGTGTATAAGCACCTGTGGGCAGAGTCCTTAGGTTATTTTACTGTTTAATCTCACAGGACTAGTTGGGGGGTGGGGTGGGTAGATCCATCAGTGGACAAAGATTTGAAGAGCTGACAAAGCAGTCTCATGCTTTCTATTGAACTCTGGGTGACAGTACAGACATACCTGCCTGTGTCTGTAGAGGAGCAGGCAGGCCACGATGTGGGTTGACATAATGGCACAGGATTTGCTAGCCGCTGGAAGGCAAACACAAAGCTTTAGCTACACTTTTTTTTTTAATATAGCTGAAACTTTTTATAAGTACCTAAATCTTAATCAGGAGTATTTGAAACCACAAAAAAAAAGAAAAAAAAAGGAGCCTCTACCACATTTCCTATAACTGATTTACCAAAGTGAAGCTATAACATCATACCATGTCCTGGGCCAGTGGAACCTCATTAGAGATCATTATTCAACACATAATAGAACTCAGTCTAAAATAGGTCTGCTTTCAATACAAACCAATGGAAGTCAGTTACTGAATGACTAAGAGACATCTTTATGGAAATACCAAAGCTGAGAGGATGAGCCTGTTCTAGGGGCTCTGCAGGACAGCCTGCCTTTGTGTTTGTGATTTATGCCGGGCCTCAGTCTACTGTAACTGCACCTCTGCCTTATTCCTCTTGCAGGTATTCACATTACAACAAAGGTGTGCTCTGTGTGTGTGTGTGTGTGTGTGTGTGTGTGTGTGTGTGTGTGTGTGTGTGTGTCGGGGAAGTGGGATGGATGGATTTAAAGTTAGAAACTGTAGTTCCCAACGTGGCTCAGTGGAAACCAATCCGACTAGCACCCAAGAGGATGCAAGTTAGATCCTTGGCCTCGCTCAGTGGCTCAAGGATCCTGGCATTGCCGTGAGGTGTGGTGTAGGTCGCAGACATGGCTTGGACCTGGGGTTGCTGTGGCTGTGGTGTAGGCCGGTGGCTATAGCTCCGATTTGACCCCTCGCCTGGGAACCTCCATAAGCCATGGGTGTGGCCCTAAAAAGACAAAATGAAATAAAATAAAGTCAGAAACCTGTACTCAAATCCTAACTTCTACACTAATTTCATGACTTGGGAGAAATTTCTTAAATTCCCAAGCCTCAGCTTCCCTTCAGTAAGTGAACATACTACCTAGTTCACTGGGCTGTGTGAACACAAAATGATCTACCTGGAATAGGACCCCACAGTAACAGGTGCTTAATTTCCTCGTTCAGCCTGGCCCAGAGGCAGGTCAGAGGTAAGGAGGAAAAGAACAGAAATACATTTGAGAATGACTATAGTCCATAACTCAAAACTCTGAATTTGTAAAAATTATAATCATACAACTCAAATATGAGAACATCTATGGAATAATAGTAAAAAAAGATACCATTTGTAGTTTTTCTGAGATGATAATGAATTCGTGAATACTTCATTCACAACGATGTTGTCTCTAATGTTTAAGAAACAAAAAAGTACCCAGTACCATATATATTCAGCCATCAAAAAGAATACTTTTTTAATCAAATGCATTATAAATGGAAAATAGCACAATACAAAATTGTATAAAAAAATTTTTATAGACGACAGCAACACAGCTGGTTATTTGAGTAGTGGGTTTTATCTTCATTTTCCCAAGTTTCCAACATTAAGGACATATCATTTTTAGTATCCACAATTTAAGCAAGAAAGACACAATCAAACTTGCTTAGAAAGAACAGCCTGGCCCAGCATAAGGCAGGAGCAGGAGCAGCTAGAGAGGACGGAGTGAGAGGAGGTGACAAAGCCTCCATGCTTTGTCACCTCCTCTCACTGAGGAGGAAGTACTGAGGGTCTGACCTCATGGGGAGGAGGCAGAGGGAATGGTGAGGAGACGGGGAAACACACACACACACACACACACGGGTAATGCACCAAGAGCCCACGCTGCTGCTACTGCCACGGGATCTTAAAGCAGCCTCTATAACATGACAGGCCACCGCCACATGGAACTTGCTCTGCATGCAATGCACTCCACTCTGGGTCACTCCCACTTGCCTTATTTGTGCCCAATATCCCACTGAGATGAGCATAAGCTCGTTAAGTGCAGAGCCATTAATGATTCAATTTATATTCCCCACAGCTAAAACAAAGCTTTACCCATAACAGCCACACAATATTTGCTGAATAAAAAGGATCATGGAGTCACAGGGGAAAGGAATATGCAATTATAAACCTAGAGGTTATACCACAAGTAATTCAAAGGAACTAATTCATGAGCAAAAGAAGGCACACATCTTTTTGACAGGTTTTGTTTTTTCAGGGTTTTTTTTGGCCATGCCCACAGCATGCAGAAATTCCAGGGCCAGAGACAGAACCCACACCCCAGCAGCAACCCAAGCCACTGCAGTGACAACACCGGATCCTTAACCTGCTGAGCTGAGGGAACTCCTCATTTTGGAGATTTTATAAAGCCTAATAACTACCACATGAGCACTTCCCAATTATCAGGTACTGTGCGACACGTTTTACTCCATTACCTCAAATCCTCTCGACATCACCTTCTTTCTAATAACTTACCTATCCCCTCCGCCCCATATTAGGTGCTAGAACTGGAAGCGGAATCTAACTTCAGCAGATTCCAAGACCTGGATGGTTCGTACTGCATCATGACAAACCTGAATTACAGAATTAAAGAGTGTGGAATTCTACTTACTGAAGAGAATGTGCTCTGCCAGATTTGCAATCAGTCTTCTTCGAAAGGATTCATCTGCTGCGCTTCTGGACTCATTAATGGACATGTCTGTACCTTCATCAACAGCATCATTGGGTCTGAAAAGTTTTGGTTGTTTTTGTTTGCTTTTAAATTAGACTTCTATAATTCCACTCTTTTACAAAGCAAACTACATGAGTTTAAAATATAAATTATAAAATATTCTACATATTCTTAATTTAAACCACAAATGAAGTATTTCTATTATGAGTTGTTTTACTCCATAATACACTTTATTATATTTAATACACTCTGTTAATCAAAGCATCTTATTTAATTATGACTGTTGGTACATCACCTCCAAAACTCACTGGCAGAAAGAACACATAAAGCAAGATGCCTCATTTTGAAACATTTTCAAAAAGTTGATATGAACACATTAAAGGACGAATTTAATATTCTATTTCTTTAAGTGACAATTTGAATTTTGGAAAATTCACATAGGAAAACTCTTTCATATGTTGCAAAAATGTACAATATGCGTAACCTACACTACTACCAAAAAGAACATTTCAAACATTCAAAAATATAAATAAGAACTCTCACTCACAAAATCAAAAAGATTTTATGATGCAAATAATCAAAAACCTTCAAACTAATATGGAAACACATCACTTCAAGATCCTTTATCAGACCAAGAGAAAAGTTACTCAAGTGAGGAAGTAAAAACAAAAACGTGAATTTTTTTTTTTTTTTGTCTTTTATATAGAGCCGCACCGTGGCATATGGAGGTTCCCAGTCTAGGGGTCTAACAGGAGCTGCAGCTGCCGGCCTTCGCCACAGCCACAGCAATGCAGGATCCGAGACGCGTCTGCAACCTACACCACAGCTCACGGCGACACTGGATCCTTAACCCACTGAGCAAGGCCAGGGATCACACCCGCAACCTCATGGTTCTTAGTCGGATTCGTTAACCACTGAGCCACGAAGGGAACTCCAACGTGAATGTTCTTAATAAAGGTAACCAATTTTTCAATGTAATGTAAGAAACAATAGAGCAGTTCCTGTAGCGGCACAGCAGAAACAAATCTGACTAGGAACCATGAGGTTGCAAGCTCGATCCCTTGCCTCGCTCAGTGGATTAAGGATCTAGCACTGCTGTGAGCTGCAGTGTAGGTCACAGATGTGGCTCAGACCTGGTGTTGCTGTGGCGTAGGCTGGCAGCTATAGCTCCAATTCAACCCCCTAGCCTGGGAACCTCCATAAGCCACTAGTGAGGCCTAAAAAGCAAAAAAAAAAAAAAAAAAAAAACAGGAAAAGAAGAAACAATAGATATAGATATTTGATAGGTTAATATAAAAATATTTCCATCAGTCTTACCTTGAAGGAAGTATTGCTGGTAACAATGCTTGCTCCAGAGAAAGCGGAGCAGACACAGGTTTCTGACTTTGGCTTTCTAAATATTCCTGGGGAAAAAAACACAACACAATCATTTATTCCCACTGTCTCATTTCCATAAACTAACATATAATTTCATGTTCAAAAAGTAAAAAAGGAGCTGCTAATAGAATGAGCCATACTATAGAACATGGGAAATACTTTCTATATCCTCAACTATCTTCAGAAGTGCAGGATGACTCATAGAATGCTGCTAAGAATGAAATCTGAGAACTGAAGCTACAAAAAAGCCAGGACAATGTTTAAGCAAAGCCATTTAAAAACTAAGGGCAAACATTTCCACAGAAAAGAAACTCATGGACATGGAGAACAGACTTGTGGTTGCCAAGGGGGAGGAGGAGGGAGTGGGATGGACTGGAAGTCTGGGGTTAATAGATGCGAACTACTGCCTTTGGAATGGATAAGCAATGAGATCCTGCTGTATAGAGCTGGGAACTATATCTAGTCCCTTGTGATGGAGCACGATGGAGTATAATGCAAGAAAAAGAATGTATATGTATACATGTGACTGAGTCACTTTGTATAGTAGAAAACTGACAGAACACTGTGAACCAACTGTAATGGAAAAACTAAAAGTCATTAAAAAACAAAAATAAAAATAGGAGTTCCCACTGTGGTTCAGTGTTAACGAAGTGGACTAGCATCCACAAGGAAGGGGGTTCGATCCCTGGCCTCTCTCAGTGGGTTAAGGATCCGGCATTGCCATGAGCTGTGGCTGTAGGTCGCAGATGTGGCTCGGATCCTGCGTTGCTGTGGCTCTGGTGTAGGCTGGCAGCTACAGGTCCGATTCAATCCCTAGCCTGGGAACCTCCATATGCCGAGAGTACGGCCCTAAAAAGCAAAAAATTAAAAAAAAAAAAAAGAAAACTAAGGGTAAAATTTAACTTTTCACACATCTTCATGAAATTATCTGGTATTCTCAATACTAGTAGTGATATTCACTCAACCATACCTTGTAAGGGAAATATAACAACCTGAAGGTCACATAATATTCAAAAGACCCTTATTCAAAAGCAAATCATAAACAAGAGAAGTTGTGCAATATTTTTTTAAGCTGTAAGAGGAGTTCCCTTGTGGTGCAGTGGGCTAAGAACCCAGGGTTGTCAATGCAGTGGCACATGTCGCTGCTATGGCGTAGGTTCAATTTCTTGCCCAGGAACTTCTGCTTGCTGCAGGTGCAGTCAAGAAATAAAACATAAATAAAACTGCAGGACCTCAGGGGCCCACCAGCCCCAGGTGTCTCCATGAGTGTGGCACTATCCCTCTGAATATGTGGGTATCAGACTCAGTAGAACACAGCCTCATTCTAGATTATCAGTGTTGCTCAGCGATGAGGCATGTCTTGAAAAATTTCTCCTAAAGATATTGGTCTTTGTCAACAGGCATGTTTCAGCAGACAAATTCAGGAAACACTATTCTTGTCAGGGTCCTCGTTCTACAGGAGGAGAAACTGAAGCCTCAGCTCACATGGAGAGGAGGCATCAGAGGCCAGACTAGAGCCCAGATCTGGTACGGAGCTGTACCAATGCTTCAGCATGGCTTCACTCACTTCAACAGACACTCACCTTTAAGGAAAATGGTTGTGCAAAATCCACTCTGACACATCCGTAGTTTTTTCGTAACATTCTGATAACACCTCTCGCTACACTCCAGAGGCTCTCATTTTTCTTAGGTTTTCCCTAATTTGCAATTTTGAAAGAATAGCATGGTAAGAAATACAGCTAACAAATAAGCAAACATTGTTATCCAAAGAATAAAATTTATTATTTTTTAACGGAAACTGAAGGTTTGTCTGGAAAAAAATAATAATGAATGAAGAAGAAAAACAAGTATTTATTGACTGAGACCTGTCAGGAAATGTTTAGCATTCAAAGACGCTAAAAGATATAATCACATTACTGGGAGAGGTAATTTGGCCAATAAAAAGGAAACATTGAACACAACTTCATTTAGTGCATTGTTTCCACCATGTGCAAACTACTAAAGGATAAAAATGAAATAACAGCCTGAAAAATTGTTCTGCAGTTTTCAGATAAAAACAAGATGTCAAAAGGCCATCTTATTGTAGTCTGATGATCACCATGGTCCAAATATGTAACATTAGGCAACTGAACACCAAACCCAGCCCCAGAACCGCCTTCAAGCCAATTATTCACTAAGTAAGCATTTCCTAAATGTTTAACATATACAAGGCACAATGACGGCCATAGGACAGAAAAGCTCACGAGACCCAGTCAGGGTGAGTGGAGCTCATGTTCTGGACGGACACATGCAACACAAGAAGGGGGTCTCACGAGAGGGATACAGATAATAACCCAGGTCTATCTCTTAATTCTTAAGGCTCCAATTATCAGGAATTCTTGAGCTTCTGGTATGTTTCGCAGAGTCTTAAAACAAGTACCATGACAAAACTTCCACACTAAATAAAAACAAAACGAAATTCCTCTGGAACTTGCACACTGCTGGGAGGAAGGGTAAGTTCGCAAAACCATCTTGGAAAACTGCTTGGCAGCATCCCCAAAGCAGAAAGTACATATATTCTATGACCCACTGATTCCACTCCTACGTAAATACCCAACAAGATGCATACCTGTGGTCATCACGAGAAACGTACAAGAATGATCACAGCCTCAAACTGGAAACCAAACTTGTTTTCAATAGCAGAATAGACACACTGTATATTCATATACTGTAATACTATACAGCTATGAGAATGAACAAGTTCTAACTATTTGTAACAACAAACCATTGTCGCTTGAGCAAAGGAAACCAAAGGCAAAAAGTCCACACACTAGGTTACTCCGTTTATATAATGTTTGAAAATAGACAAAAAGAATCATTTTTCTAAGAAGTCAGGATAAGCGCTTATTCTTGAGGGGAGAGCAATGAGAGCAGGATAAGGGGATCCCGAGGGTCCTGATAAAGCTGTTCCTGGACCTGAGTGCTGGCTGTGTAGATGTGTTCACTTTCTGCTAATTCCAGCTACATGTGTTTTCTTCTGTAACTATAAAAAGTTCACTTAAAAAAATTACTGCCACTTCAATTAATCTGCAGTCACTTTGCCAACATGATCCCACCAGTTCTTCAGGCTTAACTTAAACTCTACACATAAACAGTAAGCCCTGGGGAGAATGAGCCACATACAACACCACCACCCCCCGCCACCAGGGGAGATGGCTACTCAGCAGCAAGTGTTCTTCCACTTCCCCATCCCATGACTGAGGCCAGTACTGATAAATCTAGTCATGTCAATTCCTCCAAGCACAGGAAAGCCCCGCATTAGCACTACCACCCAGGCTGCTGTGGGAGATGGAAGCCCACCCTACCTGCTTCCTATAGTGCTATAAAACTAGAGGGTACAGAAACAATTGTTAATAATTCTAAAAGCACCTTTTTAAAAGCAAAAGACTGGAAAAGTGAAGACAACTTTTGTGCAGGTGGTCTTCTTACCAATTGCTCGCCATTGTAATGACCTTCAATAATACGATCGTAGGAGATCCCAACAGGTATTATCAAGATGTCTGAGATGGTATTGGTGGACAGAGTATCTACTACAACCGACAGAAGCCCTGCCCGAGCACAGGAGGTTTTTCCACTCCTAGAGCGTGTGCCTTCCAGAAAAATCTCCAAGAACTGCTGCTGTCGAAGTAGTTCAACTATATGCTAGGATATAAAGAGGAAGTAAAACATAAACTCAAGACCACCCAACTTAGAATAAGCTCAGCAAAGTTAACTCTAAAAAAAAAAAAAAAAGTATAACTTCACTACTGACAAAATATTTTACTCTCACAAATAATAGCAAGACAGGTCCTCCAATGTTATATTTTGGTAGTAACAAAAAACCATCATCAAACTCATTCTCAAGCAATAATCACTGAAATAATTAGTCAGACAACTGTTTTTTTTTTTAATCTCAATCAAGGCTCTTTTTCCTTCTACTGTGGTATCATAACAGCTTTTAGGACAATCAGAGATCATACATACCCCGTGGAGCAAAGCCCTATAGAGAATATCTTTCCGTCCATCTGGCGTCTCATCTAGCCTCCGTCGTATGAAAAAGCCCCCAAGCTTATGGATCAAGGTACTATAAAATTTAAGAATGCATTAATTTTTACAAGAAAAATGTAAAAACAGCATTCAAATTACAAGTTATTTCAAAATGTGTCATATGGATATAAACCACAGGTGTTGTCTGAGCTGCTGACTGAGAATATGGACATTTTTCCACTTTCTGTATTATTGATGTGTTTCAGTCGTTTACATTATTGATTAGCCCGTAGACTACAACTGTATATAATGAAGCTCTGTTACATCTGTTCTAAGCCAGAAGGAGTTTACATGATATATTATTTCACAAAGGTGCTGGTACAGATTTTAAGGGAATTATAAAATACCGCTAACTTTTAAAACTCTGCCCGAGGTCTCAAGGCACTGACCTTTACATATCCCCAAATTTTCCCATGGCACATTTACTACAAGATGAATGTTAGGTTATAAAAGTTCCTTTGGGGAAACTTTTTCAAATAAGTATTCTTTAGACAGTATCCCTGTGAGACCAGGATAACTTTATCAAACTGGAACCAAGCATGACCATCCTCCCATAACACGAAAAAAAATCCTCTTCATTTACACATACATAGACTAAACAGCTCTCTCTCTACAACACTGACAAATTTGGATAGGAGATTAAAATTTAAGTCAATCTTTCCAAACTCAGAGCCTCCTCCCATTCTGTTCAAATAGAGTGATATAAATGTTAATATATATTTTCAGCATCTTCTACAGTCAGCATAAGGAAGTCACAGGGAGATGTCTCCAGAGCTTGATTTCACTCCTTGAAAGTAAAACTCTGCAAAATAAATTCTTAATGAGATTAACCATCCATAAAAATAACCCACCCTGAAGTGGTTTGTGAATGTACAGACTGGTATATAACAAAAGAATGCTGCAAATAAAGAGTCCAGGTTATCTAGAGTCTGCCATGTCTACGGGAATGATGAGCTGAGCAATGACTGACGCTGAGGTCATGAAAGGGGAAGCTGGATTATGAGAAATGAGCAGTGTTTATTAAGCACTTCCCAGAGATCCACACTGAGGCCCAACCTGGAGGGAAGGAATACGTGAGCTGTTCTGGTTACAGAAGAGGCACACTATCATGGAGCAAGGCTTCCCTAGAGCCTATATGGAACAGGCCTCTTTACACTACACCTAAGCACCTTTCTGATGACTTTCTAATTTAACTTCTCAGGTTTCCTGACACAGGGAAGAGGTACCCGTGAGAGATAACGTACATACTCTGATACTTGGAAAGGCATCATTTCACACTGGATGAGAGCCAGCAGTTTGTCTATATTCCCCATTATTTTATGAACTACTGGAAAGCAAGGACTAAGCATCTTGTTCACTCTTGTCTAGGGCATAGCTGGGTAGTATGGGCAGACTGCATGAATGCTTCAGTCATTCACATGAGTCAGATTAGCTAGAGGACTCTGAGCCAAGGGATAAGAGAGGAGCTCCTTGGACTGTAAGGCCAGGGATCAGACTTCCAGGGTGCAAGGCAGTGACTGACCCTGGGAGGCCCTATCTGCACAACCTGCCAGCCTGCTTCTCCCCCAGTCACTCTCCAAATCCACCCCCCTTTTCCTCTCCACCCCTCACAGAGCTGACCGCAGAGATGCTCTGTGCTTTGAAGCCTGAAACTTCAATTTCCCAAACGAATTAAAACTTACTATTCCTTACCAGTTCCCCACTGGTGATCAGCCCCTCTATCTACCCGGTTCCCTGGGGTTCGACAGCTGGGAGTCTTCCCTCCTCTCCTCTGTTGAACCACATCTAGACCAGCATCTGGTTTTATAAATTCAACTTGCTAAATACTTTTCAAATCTATGGCCTCTTCCAAGAGCACTACTATCTTTCATTTAAGCCTTCATTATCTTTTGCAATAGAGTCAGAATTGATTTAATTCCCTCTAGCCAGAATGACTTTTCAAAATGCAGATTTGAACATACCCTTTCTCAATTATGAGATACACTCTAAATTCTTGGCTTAGAAATTGTTTTGAGCTAATTCTCACTACCTGTGCAGTCACCACCTCCAGCTTCTGACCCTTCCCAATGCACCCCACATCCTAATCCTGCAGTCTAAGAATCATCTGCCATTTCTTGACCATATCATGCTTTTAAATCTTTCTCCCTTTCCACATACTATTCCCTCTGAATGGAATGTACCATGTTCTCTTGAAAACCTCTAAAATATACCTTTCATGTTATACTGTAATTATCACATTTCTAGCTCTACTAAATTATGAGGTCAAAGTAACAGGTATAGGTCTTACTTACTTACCTTTATACCATCACCACCTGCCCACCACCACCCAGACTCCACCTCCGTACTGTCGAGCCAGATACAGTAATTTGCTGTCTTATCTTGCAAATTGTCTTTTATCCATTTGATAAATACTGCTCATAAAGTTTAGCTATTTTCACAGTTTACCAAATACCCCATACAAAACACAAAATTAATGACAGTCGTAATTTTATACTTTCCAAATTTCCCTGATTAACATGCAGTACTTTTATAATAAAAATTAAAAGATAATATCCACATTATAGAAACATGGATCAAAAGGTATAATTTTAAAAAACAAAAATTCCAAATATAATCTCATACCTTTCAAAATAAGCTTAAGCTGATCTTACCTGAAGATGGGGATGTTGAGATTATTGCCTGATGCAATGTATGGTGCTTTGATGTTATGGCAGAAGAGAATGAAAGTGAGCAGGAGATAGTCAATATGTGATCTATGAACTGGTAGAAATATAAGCGGCAAATTCATCTAGCAAAAGGAAAAATGCCAAATTTAAAATTCAAATGGCAAGCCCAATAACAGTTTGAAATTTCCAATTTGCTTAGAGTCACTCAAAACATGAATGAATTAGTGACTCATTCTTTAAAAACATTTTTCAATAATAAGAACTTCTTTCAATTTAATATTATCTATCAAAAAACAATTACAGCAACGAAATAATCAAGGAAGGAGAAGGGCAATCAAGAGTTCAAGCTGACTTTACTATCTACCTTCTGAGAGGAAGCTCTCATCTCATAAAAGAACGTAGGTGTTAGAGACAAGATAGGTTTGGTTTGAAAACCTGGGCAAGTGACTTACTAACCATGACTTAGGACAATTTATTAATCTATATATGTCTTTATTTCTTCATTTATAAAATAGGGATTGTTGGACATGATTTTCAGAGTTACTGCAAGGTAACTTACAAAAGGAATCCTGCATATTGCTGGTAGGTTCTCCTTTACCCCACTTATCCTCCCCAAATACAGAGATACAACAATTATCTCACATGGGGGAAATCTTCCAAATGTATGGGAATGCACAACAGTATATAGAGAACATTTCCAAAAGAATTTCAAAATAACTCTGCAAATGTGGAGAAAACAGAATGAAAGAGTCACATTCTTACCTCAGTTGCAGCTTTAACCATCTCAAGTTGACCCTTGTGAATTTGAATATTCCAAAAGAAGCTGTTGAACAGTTTTAGCAGCACCCATCCAGTTAGTCTGAAAGTTAAAAAAAATTATTTAAAGTATATGCACATATTTATATATATATAAATATATAAACATATATAGCTGACATTTGTCTATAAACATTTGAATCTACAACCTGAGAGTGACTGTAATTGATTTTACATATGCACATGTGTGTATATCTGAATTGTGGACTTAAAAAACTGACTTCACCTATATACTACTTACAGAAGCATCCATTTATATGTACTAAAATCTTACATTTCACTCTGGTTATACACTATATATTTCAGAAGCAAATGATCAAGCAAATATTTAGCTGAGCAGAGTGATCCCTCCACTGTATACAAATCGCTCCCTTTAAGACATGGGCATGTGTAAACTCATCAAGAAAAAAAGAAAGAGGGCCCAAATAAATAAAATCAGAAATGATAATAAAAAATTTACAACCAACACCACAGAAAGAATCACATGAGATTACTACAAACAATTATATGCAAATAAAATGGACAATCTAGAAGAAATGGACAAATTCCTAGAAATGCATGATCTCCCAAGACTGAGCCAAGAAGAAATAGAAATATGAACAGACCAAGTAACAGTAATGAAATAGAGTCAGTAATTTTAAAAACTCCCAACAAACAAAACGTCCAGGAACAGATGACTTCCAAGGTGAATTCTACCAAATATCAGAGAAGAGTTAGCACATATCCTCCTCAAACAAGTCCAAAAAACTGCACAGGTAGTTTGAAGAGAACAAAAGAACAGAACACTTTTGCATTCTGCTCTTCCTATGAGGCCAACATCACCTGGATACCAAAACCAAAGACATCACAATACAAGAAAATCACAGGCAAATATCAGTGATAACATAAATGCAAAAATCCTAAACAAAATATTAGCAAACCAAATTCAACAATACATTAAAAGTATCATACTCTGATCAAGTGAAATTTATCCCAGGATGCAAGGACGGGTCAATATTTGTAAATCAAAGAGAGATATCACATTAACAAGGTGAAGAATAGAAATCTTATGATCATCTCAGTAGATATAGAAAAAGCTCTTTGTCAAGGGTCATCTATGATAAAACCTATCAATAAAGTGGATATAGAGGGAACATACCTCAACATAAGAAAGGCCGTAAATGACAAGCCCACAGCTAACATCATATTCTACAGAGAAAAGCTGAAAGCACTTCCTCTAAGATCAGGAACAGGACAAGCATGCTCTCTCTTGCCACTTTTATTCAACACAGTATTGAAAATCCTAGCCACAGCAATCAGAAAATAAAAATAAATAAAAGGAATCCAAAGTGGAAAGGGGAGTTCCCTTCGTGGCTCAGTAGTTAATGAATCCGACTAAGAACCATGAGGTTGTGGATTCCATCCCTGGCCTTGCTCAGTGGGTTAAGGATCCGGTGTTGCCGTGAGCTGTGGTGCAGGTTGCAGACGCGGCTCGGATCCCGCATTGCTGTGGCTGTGGTGAAGGCCGGCAGCTGCAGCTCCTGTTAGACCTTTAGCCTGGGAACCTCCATGTGCTGCGGGTGTGGCTCTACATAAAGGCAAAAAAGACAAAAAAAAAAAAAAGTGGAAAGGAAGAAGTGAAAGTGCCACTGTTTGCAGATGACATGATAATAAGAAAAAGATGCCACCAAAAACTATTAGAACTCATCAATGAATTTGGTGCAGCTGCAGGATACAAAATTAATATACAGAAATCAGGGGTCCCCGTCATGGCTCAGCAGAAACAAATCTGACTAGGAACCATGAGGTTGCAGGTTCGATCCCTGGCCTTGCTCTGTGGGTTAAGGATATGGCGTTGCTGTGAGCTGTGATGTAGGCTGCAGACGCGGCACAGATCCCACGTTGCTGTGGCTGTGGCGTAAGCCAGTAGCTACAGCTCTGATTAGACCACTAGCCTGGAACTTCCACATGCCGTGGGTGCAACCCTAAAATGAAAAAAAGACAAAAAAAAAAAGAAAGAAATCAGTCATGTTTCTATACAATAACAATGAATTACCAGAAAGGAAATTTTTAAAAATCCCATTTACAAATGTATCAAAAAGAATGAAATATCTAGGAATAACTCTAACCAAGTAACTAAAATACTTGTACTTGGAAAACTGTAAGGCACTCATGAAAGAAACTGAAAATAACACAAGCAGATGGAAAGATACATTATGTTTATGGATTGGAAGAATATTACTAAAATGACTAACTACCTAAGGCAATCTACAGATTCAATATAATCTCTATCAAAATGCTAATGGCATTTTTCACAGAACCAGAATAAGTAATTCTAAAATTTGTACAGAAATCAAAGAATCCAAATAGCCAAAATAACCTTAAGAAGAACAAAGGTGGAGGCATTATGCTCTCTGATTTCAAACTATCTTACGAAGCTACAATAATCAAGATAGCATGTACTGGCACAAAAAGAGACACACATCAATGGAACAGAATAGAGAACCCAAAAAGGAACCCACAATTACATGGGCAACTGATCTATGACAGTAGAGGTACGAAAACATAATAGGGAAAAGAGTCTCTGCAATAAAAATGGTGCTGGGAAAACTGAACAGCTACATGCCAACAGATCAAACTGAACTACTCTCTCACACCATGCACAAAAATAAATTCAAAATGGATTAAAGACTTAAATCTAAGATCTGAAACCATAAAACTTCTTGAAGAAAACATAAGCAGTACACATTTTGACATCAGTCTTATTTTTTTGTATCTGTTTCCTCAGACAAAGGAAACAAAAGCAAAAATAAACAAATGGGAATACATCAAATGAAAAGCTTTTTTGGAGTGAAGAAACTATCAACAAAACAAAAAGGCCACCTACGGAATGGGAGAAGATATTTGCAAAATATATCTAATCAGGAGTTAATACCCAAAATATACAAAAAACTCACACAACTCAACTTCAAAAAAATAAACAACCAATTAAAAAATGGGCAGAGGATCTGAATAGACTTTTTTTTTGGGGGGGGGAAGGCCACACCCACAGCATGCATAAGTTCCCAGGCCAGGGATCAAACCCGAGCCACAGCTGTAACCAGAGTCACAGCAGTGACAATGCTGAATCCTTAACCCTCTGAGCCACAGGGGAACTCCTGGATATATATTTTTTCCAAAGATATATGGATGGTCAACAGGCACATGAAAAGACACTCAACATCACAAACCATCAAGTAATACAAATCAAAACCACAGTGAGGAATCACCTCAACCTGTCAGAATGGCTGTTATCTAAAAGAGAATAACAAATGTATGAAAGAATTAGAGAAAAGGGAACCCTTGTGCATTGTTGGTAGGAATGTAAATTGGGGCAGCCACTGTGGAAAACAGTATGGAGAGTCCTCAAAAAAATTAAAAATAGAACTGCACTTCACTCAGCAATTCCACTCCTGGGTTATTTATCTGAAGAAAATGAAAACACTAATTGGAAACCATATACACACCCCTATGTTCACTGCAGCATGACTTACAACAGCCCAGATATGGAAGCAACCTAAGTACCCATCAATAGATGAACAGATAAAGAAGATGTGGTAGACATATGCACACACCCACAAACACGTAATAGAATATTACTCAATCGTAAAAAAATGAATGAAACTTTGCCATTTGTGACAACATGGATGGATCTCAGGGGGTTTGTGCCAAGTGAGAAAAGCCAAAGAAAGACAAATGCTGTGTAATTTCATTTATATGTGGAATCTAAAAGTCAAAACAAAAGAACAAACATAAAAAGACAGAAACTGAGTTACAGATACAGAAAACAAACATGTGGTTGCTAGAGAAGTGGGTGGGGAGGTAAGAGGTAGGTGAGGGAGATTAATACGTACAAACTTCTAGTAGTAAAATAAATGAGTCACAAGTATGAAAGGTACAGTGTCGGGAAGACAGTCAATAACTACGCAGTATCTTTGCACACTGACAGATCATAGCTAAACTTGGCACTGATCATTTTGAAATGTATAGAAATATTGAATCAAATCAGCTATGTTGTGTAAGGGAAGTAACACAGTGTTGTAGGTCAATTTTACTTCCAAAACCAATGAACTCAGAAAAAGAGATCAGATTTGTGGTTACCAGAGCTAGGGCCTGGGGGGTGTGCAGACACACACTGGATGAAGGTGGCCAAAAGATACAAACTTCCAGTTGTAGGATAAATTTGTACTAGGAACGTAACATAAATAGGATAAGTAGAATTAACCCTGCTATATGTTAACACATGAAAATTGTGAGGATGGATTAAAGATCTAGATATAAGACCAGATACCATAAAACTCTTAGAGGAAAACATAGGCCAAACACTCTCTGACATACATGACAGCAACATCTTCTCAGATCCGCCTGTCAGAGTAAGGACAAAAAAAGAAAAATAAACAAATGGGACTTAATTAAACTTAAAAGTTTCTGCACAGTAAAGGAAACCCTAAACAAAACAAAAAGACAACAGAATGGGAGAAAATATTTGCAAATGAATCGGCTGACAAGGGATTAATCTCCAAAATTTACAAACAGCTCCTACAGCTCAATACCAAAAAAACCAACTACATCAAAAAATGGGCAGAAGATCTAAACAGACAATTCTCCAAAGAAGACATACAGATGGCCAAAGAACACATGAAAAGATATTCAACATCACTCGTTATTAGAGAAATGCAAATCAAAACCACTATGAGGTACCACCTTACACCAGCCAGAATGGCCATCATCAAAAAGTCTACAAACAGTAAGTGCTGGAGAGGGTGGGGAGAAAAAGGATCCCTATTACACTGTTGGTGGGAATACAAATTGGTGCAACCACTCTGGAAAACAGTATGGAGACTCCTCAGAAAACTCAAAATGAAATTACCATTTGATCCAGCAATCCACTCCTGGGCATCTATCCAGAGGAAACCATGACTCAAAAAGACACATGTACTCCAGTGTTCATTGCAGCACTCTATACAATAGCCAAGTCATGGAAACAACCTAAATGCCCATTGACAGAGGAGTGAATAGGGAAGATCTGGTACATACACACAATGGAATATTACTCAGCCAGTAAAAGGAACGAAATAACATTTATAGCAACATGGATGGACCTAGAAATTATCATGTGAAGTGAAACCAGTCAGACAATTAGATACCAACATCCAATGCTACCACTTACATGTGGAAACTAAAAAAAGGACACAACAAACTTCTTTGCAGAACAGATAATGATTCTCAGACTTCGGAAAACCTATGATTTCCAAATGAGACAATCCGGGGGGTGGAGGGATGCACTGAGGGTTTGCGATGGAAATGCTACAAAAATTGAGTTGTGATGATTTTTATACACCTATAATTGTAATAAAATTCATTAAGTAATGCAAAAAAAAAAAGAAAATTTTGAGGAGAGTAAATTCTAAGATTTTGCAACACAAGCAAAAAAATTTCATTCTATATCTTTAATTTTGTATCTATGAGATGAATCTTCTCTAAATTCACTGTGGTACTCATTTCATGATGTATCTAAGTCAAATCATTATGCTGTACATCTAAAAATTACACAGTGCTGTGTGTCAAATATATTTCAATAAAACTGAAAGCAAATATAAAAAGATGGAGCATGTGAAACCTGGCTCACAACTAGCCTGGAGAGAGGTCTGGAGAGAGGTTAGCAGTAATGTAAAGACTGCTACCAATTAACAAGGGTTAAGGCACCTTGAAGCTTCCCAAGTGCTACTTCATGAAGGTTAAATAAGAATGTAAAGAGGAGGAGTTCCCGTCGTGGCTCAGCAGTTAATAAATCTGACTAGCATCCATGAAGATGCAGGTTCGATCCATGACCTCGCTCAATGAGTTAAGGATCCGGCGTTGCCATAAGCTGTGGTGTACATTGCAGATGTGGCTCAGATTCTGCATTGCTGTGGCTCTGGTGTAGGCTCGCAACTACAGCTCCGACAGGACCCCTAGCCTGGGAACCTCCATATGTCATGGGTGCAACCCTAAAAAGCAAAAAAAAAGAATGTAAAGAGGAATTGGTTTTAATATCACAATAGACTGAGAGCATTGCACTGGGAAAAGAAAGTCCAGTGGTTCAGTCCTATCTGCTCAAAGCAGGATGGCTCTTGTTCAAAGTTTTTTGCTTTGCCTTTTAATACCTGATCATTGCCGGTGAGACAGTGGCAACCATTTCTTGAAGGATCTTTTTGGCTTTCTTCTTCACTTTACTGACAGCTTTTGACTGCTGCTGAACAGAACCATCAGGGTTTAATTCGGCAGCCACTTCTGCAATTGCCTCTTGTACTCTGATTTCAAAATGCAAAGACAGATGACGTAAATGGTTCTATGATACATTCTATATTATTTTCTAAACTACATACATATATAAATCACAAATCAAAATGTACTTTCTCTGTTAAATGGGATAACACAAGAGAATAAGCTCAAATTAGAAGTGCCTTCTTTGGCTATTAAATATTTGGGATATTATATATCGAAATCAGTGAATCCTTGGAAAGCTGAAAGGCAGATTTAAAATTTCAATTCAAATTCACTAGGTAACAGCTACGTGAATTTGAATGTTCCAGTTATGCTGCGAGTGACACAAAGTTACACTCTGGCAGAAGGGAAGAAAAGGAAGTTATCCCTTTAGGCATCGAATTCAGAGGTATCCAAAGCCCACTGCCAAAGTAATATGTGATTTTTTTTTTGAGGACCAAACTTATTATTCACTTACACTGTGGCACTATTAGAGGAACTATTTGTAAAACTCTCCAGGAGGATCAAAATGAGATATAAATATTTACAAGTGCCTTCCAAATCAAACCAGTAATTTTAAAAAGGCACAGCTCAAGATTTAAATAGCACAGACCAATAAGCAGTAAGGGAAAAGGGAAGATTTAATCCAGTCTTGTAAACATTCCACATGACTTAGGGAAGAACTCATAAGGTTTAAACCTCTTTAAAACACTTCTAACATCCTAGTTACTAGTCAAAATATCTAGATGGGATGAAACATACCTGAGGGGTTGTACCTGGAAAACAGAACATATAATAATCCAAGAGAGTTTCAAATAGTTGTGTTCTCTCCTGCTGTTGCTGATTTTAGTCTAGTGTACAGCAAAACTCCAAAAGCCTCATCACTCATTAATACAAAGAGCCCAACTCCACAGGACACTGATGCACCATCCCTAAGTCTATTCCTTGAGTAGCAAATTTTCAGTACAGCCAGGGATGTTTTCACAAGTAATTCACACAATAATTACATCTCCATTTCAACTATCTACTCATTCAATCAATAAATACTTACTGAGTACCTACTACGCGCCACTCCTATTCAGTCCTTAACAACCACACCACTGGACCTGCATTTCTAAGCATCTTTCAATCCACTCTGGTCTCCAGCTCCTCAAATCCAGGCAGGTGCTTAACATGGGCCACGACAATGAGGTGGAATAGAAACCAGCCTTCACCCAAACTCCCATAGTCTAATGGCTAAACTTCAGAAGGATTTATTTCCCTACTCCGTATGAGTTCAAGGTCCCCTGAGGCTAAGGACAGTTATCTTATTCTCTTAAAATTTCTAACAATAACAATTTTTTTTCTTTCCTTTCTTTTTAGAGCTGCGCCTACGGCATATTGAAGTTCCCAGGCTAGGGGTCGAATTGGAGCTGCAACTGCAGGCCTGCATCACAGTCACAGTCACGCAGGGTTCGAGTCACATCTGCAAACTATACCACAGCTCACAGCAACGCCTGATCCTTAATCCACTGAACGAGGCCAGGGATCCAACCTGCATCCCCATGGATACCAGCTGGGTTCATAATGTGCTGAGTTACAATGGGACTCCCTAGTCATGACTTTCTAATGACAAGAATTTATGCCTAGGTGCTTAATAACTGTTTGACAGAAAGCAAACAGAGCAAACTCACCTCTCTTCTGGCTATCAAATAGGAAATGCGTTGTCCTAAACACTGATACTATAGAACACTTAAAAGAGGACTCTGAAAATATGTGCACCTCTGAACTGCAACTCGCCTTTCATATATTAGAAGCTCATTCAATAATTAACGCATAGAACAAGACTGCTATTCTCATATGGCACCAACACTACCTGTTCTCTCACCTTTCCTTGCTTTCTTCTGGAGCTTTAACATTTACCATGGGGAAACACAAACACCTCCTGAGACAGGGTCCCAGAGAATCTAAAAGTTAATAAAGGAAATACTGCCCCTCTGCCACGGCCGACCCCTGCCTTTCCCCTTTACAACAGCGTCCCACCCTTACCTACTGCTATTCAGTACATTTTCAGTCACGTTGGTGGCAAACATGCCTTTATGGACATCTCGCTCTTGAATGAAAAGCACATATGAAAGACGTCTTGCCAGCCATCCTCGGTGCCTGCAATGTGAAAATGATTTAGCATAGACGTACCCTAGGAATACCTAAAATAGGTTACTTCAATTACATAGTAGCTTCCTTCCTATAAAAATAAATCCTTGTTTCACCTATGCCAGACACTTATGGTCCTCTCATAGCAAATTCTCCTTACTTCAGGATGCTATGCAAACAATTTTTATTTCTAATTTCTTTCATGTACTCTCAGATAAAATTTAAACTACCTATAAGCTATAGAGCTTATAGCTATGGGCTCTAAAAGATAATTTGCAAGTCTTTTCCTACCATGAAGGGCTAATTCTTGTACTGTTATTATAGTAGTTCTCCTAAGGTGATCACTGACTCTCAAATTGAATTGACAAGTCTGATTAGTTGAGGTAAGGGTGCCTAGACAAGAGTCTGAATATTTGTATTCTGGGTTTATGAAGCCAGAAATTCTTGGCATTTTTTGTTTGTTTTTGTTTATTTTAACACATTCGACATTCCTAAGGGATAGGACACACTCCCATCAGTGACTATGTTATATGGATAGGAATTAAGACCAAGGGTCTCAGAATAAGAATGTTACAAACTTTTATTAGGCAATTTGAAACCAGTTGTAATGATTATATAATGCCTCATTATCTTTTCTTCCATAATTATATTCATATAGACAGTAGATTTCAATTATAAATTAATTCTAAAAGATCCAAAAAGTCTTCAGCTGAAGGAAAAGTAATTTGAGGAAGAACCGTTTACAAATCACGTTCTTTCATCTCTCCTTCCTGCATTAACATTCTTTTCTTCCTCTTTTCTTTTATCTCATTTCTCTGAAAACTTGGTCTAATATGTTAAATGTTAATTCTAAACTCCTCCGTCAGTGAACATTGTTAAAATTATTCCTAGAATACACAAAGTCCAAACTCTTGATGAAATCCCTTTGCAACTGACTGAAAGTTGTGTGTGTGGTGCGTGTGTGCGTGCATGCGTGTGTGTGTGTGTGTATTTGTAAAAATGTTTATGCTTTGCTTCATGCAACACTAAGAAGAGCTAAAGAGCCAACTCAACTGCACAGGTAGCTTGTTACACCGAATAGTTTCATAATGACTAAGCAATATGCTAAAAAGTGTGTGTGTGTGTGTGTGTGTGTGTGTGTGTGTGTCTGTCTGTGTATGTGTGTGTGTATCACATCTTTCATATGCTTTTTTCCCTTAACTACTCCACCTGAGGACAACAAATGAACTCCTCCATTCTGCATCTAAAATATCTACTTACATTAAAAAAAGACACAATGGGATCCTTTTCTTAGGATCTAAATCATGTCATCCAAAGGAAAAAACATTTATCATCTTTCCTTTAAATTTAAGAGAGCAAGAGAGAGAGAGAGGGAGAGACAAAGCGCACAAGAGAGAGGGAAGGGGAGCACAGAAATTAGGAAAAACATGTCCCTTGACTCTAGTTCTATTTTTTTAAAAAAGCTAATATATGTGCAAGTATTGTCAGGCTCATTTATAATCTCATCATCAAAATGTGAGCAGTAACATCAGAAAGACTTAAATTTTAAGCATTTGATTTCTTGGATCAGTTTTTCCACGGAATATCATGTATTTCTCATCACCTGAGCCTGCGACTTACCTACTCCAAATATTTACTCACAGGATTATAAGGTCTGGTAGCACTTTTGGCTGCCATTTCACTCCTGCCTCGCAGACATTCACCCTCCTCCCTTATCTCCTAGTCTAGATTCACCAAGAACAAAGCCTCTTTTCTCTCACCCATGCCTAACAGGCATTCTCCTATGCCTGGAATCTGGAAGTAAGAATTCTAAGAAAAGCCTCAAGCTAACAGCAAATCAAAGGAAGTTTGGTCAGCAGAGGACAATGTCTTCTAAAACTCTATAGATTAGGCAGGGTTCAAAAAGTTACATTTTTTAAAGTATAAAATAATAATCATAAGATATTCAACCTACACCTTTCCTCAGACAAATCTGTACCACATTTTGGCATATTTCAGCTGCAACATTAATATATGAATAAGTTAGAGAAAGTTCTAAGTGCTATCTACAGTCTCATGAAAACATTATATAATTACAGCAGTGGAATAGTAATAGGTCTCTTAGGTTCCAAGTTTTAGATAAAGGCTCTTGTGTCAGAAGTTAATATTCTATTAACTAAAAAACATAAAGAGATTCATCCTAAAGTACATTAACTGGTTACTATGGAGTTTTTCTCTTGAAATACAGTAGAGGTACAAGAAATTTCTGTTTACCTTGTGTGAGTTTCATTGATGTAAATAACATTCCGCAAACCCAAAGATGGGATACTGGGGTTGAAAAATCTATCCTACATGAAACAAAATAAATATAGACATAAATATACAACTGGATTACTGGTGAACAATTCACATTACCAGTTCTTGAAGACTTTTATAATTTAAGCATTAAGTTAGGCATTGCTTCAAAAATTTGAGGTGAGAAATAATATTTCACTGAAAAGTACTTTTTTTTTCTAACACCATACACAAAAATAAACTCAAAATGGATTAAAGACCTAAATGTAAGGCCAGATACTATAAAACTCCTAGAGGAAAACAGGCAGAATGCTCTTTGACATAAATCACAGCAACATCTTGTTTGATCCACCTCCCAGAATAAAGACAATAGAAGACACAAATAAACCAGTGGGACCTAAGTAAACTCAAAAGCTTCTGCACAGCAAAGGAAACCATTAAAGAAACGAAAAGACAACTCAAGGAATGGGAGAAAATTTTTGCAAATGACTCAACCAATGAAAGTTTAATCTCCAAAATATATAAACAACTCATACGACCCAACAACAAAAAAACAACCCAACTGAAAAATGGGCACAAGACCTAAATAGACATTTCTCCAAAGAAGACATACAGATGGCCAGCAGGCACATGAAAAAAATGTTTAACATCACTAATCATTACAGAAATGCAAATCAAAACAACAATGAGGTACCACTTCACACCAGTTAGAGTGGCCATCATTAACAAGTCAACAAACAACAACTCATCATTAACAAATGCTGGTGAGTATGTGGAGAAAAGAAAACCCTCCTTCACTGTTGGTGGGAGTAACTGGTACAACCACTATGGAAAGCAGTATGGAAATACCTCAGAAAACTAAATACAGAACTACCATATGACCCAGCAATTCCACTCCTGGGCATATACCCATATGAAACTTTCATCAAAAAAGATACATGCACCCATATGTTAACTGCAGCATTATTCACAATAGCCAAGACATGGAAACAACCTAAGTATCTGTGAACAGATAAATGGATTAAGAAGACGTGGAACATATATACAATGGAATATGACTCAACCATAAAAAGGACAAAATAATGCCATTTGCAGCAACATGGATGGAATTAGAGACTCTCATACTGAGTGAAATGTAAGTCAGAAAGAGACAAACAGACACCATGTGATATCACTTATATGTGGTCTAAAATATGGCATGAATGATCTATCTACAAAACAGGAATAGATCGTGGTCCTGGAGGACAGACTCATATTTGCCATGGAAAAGGAGGATGGATTGGGAGTCTGGCATTAGTAGATGAAAACTGTTGCATTTGGAGTGGATGGGCAACTATATCCAATCATTTGTGATGGATCAGAATGGAGGATAATGTGAGAAAAAAATGTGTATAGATGAATAAATGGGTCACCTTGCTATACAGCAGAAACTGACAGAACACTGTAAATCAGCTATAACAAAAATGTTAAAAAAACCAGGTAAATGTAAACAATAATGTCATTAGCACATTATATTTCATCTTCTTCAATTCCTTTTGTTTCTTTTCATAAGAAAAGTAACTTTTTGCCTTCAAAAAAGGTTACAAACCCAAAATTAATCCTCAGCACCTTGCAAAGGACAGTGCCTCTCCCTTTCATGCCCCACTCTCACCCCCAACCAAAAAGAGTAAAAGTCACAGGCAGCTTAAGCCATTGATAGGAATACTGGAGATCTCGGGGTTTCCAAAATACAAAAAAATTGATGTTAAGTACAACGCAGTTATTGTGAGATTACTAAATCTACCAATAATCCTGACACATAGAATTATCATCCCCATTTTATAGATAAGAAAATTGAGGCTGTCGGAAGTTTAGGATTCAATCCCAGATCTTGTTTCAATGAGTGTGGTCTATTCCCCTAAAATGACTGTCTAATGAGAAAAATGTATGGCAAAGGTCACGCTCTTAACAGGCAATCTTGAAAGAAAATCCAGAAATAGCTCTGCTAAAAAGAGAAAGTCCATAACTTTAACAATGTCAGCAAAAAGGCAAACTTTCCATAAGTAAATGCTGAGAAAGCATAATGTACCCTAAACAAAAGATGTAAAAATACTTAAGTGATACCCCTTTAGAGAAAAGGAAAATAGATTTCAAAGAAAAGGTAGCAAATGACAAAAAAAAGTTACAAAAGTATTATCAAACAAGTTATTTTAAATATGCATGCCAGGGAAGAATATAAGATCAAGTTCAGCTCTTCCAGGTACTACGTTTACGTAAAAATCAATTACCTGTTATACTATTCACCTATTCCCACCCCCAAAGCATCACCACCACCAAATAATCCCCTCTACGCTCTTCTGACTGAAGAACACATTAGAGTTAAGGTATTGTTTTGATCTTTTAAGCATTCAAAATTGGAATTAGGTTGAGATGCTAGATCTAAAAAGAAAAGCCACATGATCTTCTATTCAAGTCTTTATTTCTACTGACCTATTAATCTGAACTGGTCTTACTCCTAGATTAGAAATTTCCACGATCCTTCACCTCTACCAAATTCTTGCAACAAGGCACTTGTGATTCAAGAGGAACAACATTTCTATCGAGACGTTCTTAGGCAGACCATAATATGTAACACAGACTGCTTTGGTCTCACACAAATCTCTCCCAGATTAGTAAATTCCTTATACCAGATTCAGAATTCTGTTTCCTGCCAAGCCAGTCCTGAGTGGAAAATTCACATAGCACTGTTAGCTATTCACACAGGTTATAAGCAACCTCTGTAAATGGCAGGGTTAATAAATGGCACTTAAATGTCCTGATAACTGGCCCATCCCAGAGAGGGCTTACCATCCAGGGGTACCTTTTATAAGGCAATGAACTCCACTGCCTTAGAACATAGCCGCCCTCGATTCTACCCTCCTATGCTAACTCATCCTGCTGGCAAAATGCCCCCAGAAGCATACTTCTTATCCAATCGACTCCAATACTACACTGTAAGGTGGATGGCTTGTGTTTTTTCACCGAAATACAACAACAAATTCATGCATGCTCTTTCTTAAATCTTCATCCTAATATTTTACTGAACATCCTTAACTATCACAGAGTCAACAGGCACCCTACCCCTCTCCCCTAGGGACAGACATTTAGCAAAAAGGAGAGCATGGCAAAGCCACAGCTTTACTTAGTATTCTGTCCTGCTCACTAGCGCATGCACGCCCTCTCTCTCTCTCTCTCTCCCTCTCTCTCTCTCTCTCTCTCTCTCTCTCTCTCTCTCTCTCTCTCTCTCCCCCCTCCCTCCCTCCCCTCCCTCTCTCTCTTTCTCATCTTGCTAGGATTTTAATGTTGAGTCCTAAAGTTCAACATCTTGATGTTACATGAAGGTTCTCACCAACTCTTTGGAAGAGTTATTTGGAAGTAAGATCTAGTCTCCCCCGGAAATCATACTAAAACTAAAACTTTAAAAAAAAAAAAAATTGCTGGGGTTCCCGCCGTGGCTCAGTGGTTAACGAATCCGACTAGGAACCATGAGGTTGCGGGTTCGATCCCTGGCCTCGCTCAGTGGGTTAAGGATCCGGCGTTGCCGTGAGCTGTGGTGTAGGTTGCAGACGCGGCTCGGATCCCGCGTTGCTGTGGCTGTGGCGAAGGCCGGCGGCTACAGCTCCTGTTAGACCCCTAGCCTGGGAACCTCCATGTGCCACGGGTGTGGCTCTAGATAAGGCAAAAAGACAAAAAAAAAAAAATTGCCTGGCATCAACACTTAGACCAGTATTCACTGAATACTCAATGGAAAGAAAAAATGGGTCAATATCTTTACTTCGAATATTTAGTTTCTAAACAAGGGCCTAAGTTCTAGAAATGTGTTATAAGTCCCTTAAGACTCCAAAATAATAAAATTCACCGAAGTCAGAAATCTATGTCACATATTTCACCGTGTTGATTAAACATCAACAAAGGTATGAAAGGTAACATTCTTACCCAGCTCTGAGGAGTACAGGAATAACAACATCTTCCCACAAAGGGCCTTTTCCGGCTCATTAGGCTTTCTTTCCACTTTAAGGTGGCAGATCTGAAAACAGGCGGTCTGAAACCACACTCACCCTAATAAATAATAAGAAAAAATAGTGTGTGAATGGCAAGAGAATTATACTTGCCCACTTGATCTCTATTTCAGATAGAAGAGAAACTTCTGATGTATTTTCCTTCTGGTTACACGTATTTCTCAGTTATTGTCATTCACGGTACTCCCTCCATGACCGCCACTTGGAACAAAGCATAAGCAAAAACTGAGCACCCAAGAACACCATGGCAACACTCAAAGGGCATTCAAGTTTCAAAACTAAGCTGTAGAGGGTCAGATAGCCTTCTGACAGTAGCAGGAGGAATGACACCGGACTCTCAGAGCCCTAGGCTAACAATTCATCTCAGTTCCTCTAAAATCACATACTCCCACAAAAGAACTACAAAGGCCTTACAGAGTAAGCAAGTTGTTATAATATAGGTTACAAATATTTTACCTTCAATGAAAAACAAAGTAAACATATAACATTCCTTTATCCTAAGAAGAGAATTGAAAATCTGGAACGGAAATGATAGCTGCTCTATTCAATTAAGGTTAAACTCTGCTCTTCTGCTCTAATTTTTTCATAACTTTGAGCTCATTGGATACTCAACTCCCACTGATAAAACACTCTAAAAAGCAAACTAAAAAACACCCAAACCCCAACATTATTTTTTATCTAAAGCAGATAGTGCTCAAGAAATATTTAAAACATGCCACGTTATATTGACACAGAGAAAATAATAACAAAATATATACATATAACGCAAGCCTTTGGATTGGGATCCATACTAAAATTTCCCATTCTCAATTTTTAAAATAAGGTTTATTTGCATTACAAAGTCCACACTTGTGAAATGTAATTGTGGAAAACAGATATGCAAAGAAAAAAAAAAAAACTTCATAATTTTACCACCCAAAATAGCTAATAGGGTATTTTTTCTACGCAAAAGTGTTCTGCTCTTTAATACAATCACGGTACTTAAATTTCCTACCCCAGTTTTTTTCTTTCCAATAACAGAGTACCATAAGTATTTTTAAATATTAGACTTCACAAGCAAACCTTCTCACAGCTGAAGGAAGTTTCTGTAGCCTCTATTTGAATTTATGTTGCTTCAAATGTTTGCACCTTCATAAACACAGAAATGAACATCTTAGTCTGAATGCTTTTAGGCTCTATCTTAAACTTACCCATTCCTCGCTTGCATGCTTACATCGACCAATACTGTATTCAGATGAATTTGGCAAATAAGAAACATCTATTGTGCCAAGCGTCAGTGCAGATTCATCCATGTCACAAAGAGTAACTCCCAAATCATGTGCTACAAAAAAATTATACCATTGAAGTTAACAGGCAGTCCAGAGAATAAGTATTAGTGCTCAAAATTCTGACTTCTATATTATTTTGCCTCATGACAGGATGTCAATGAACTATGGAGGACTTCCACCATGTTAGGACTTTGATGTGTATACAGGAACTGTACCCTGACTTAAAAAAAAAAAAAATCCACATTGTATCTTTAGACTTCCTGAACAAAACAGCTATGAATTTGCAATGGTAAATACCAGCTTATTTCAGGTATGTGACAAAGAATTATTTCATTTGTGTTGATAACTGAATAGTTTCTGTGAGAATGAAGACATGCATTTATTAAAGTTCCTTGTACACACACACATACATCATTTTGAAAAATGATGTGCTGGAAATTTTTGGCCATACATACTATGCAACATAAAATGGGTAAAGGTAATGAGGGTACCTCTAAAGTTTCCCACTGAAACTGAATTAAGCTCTTAATTTTTTTGTGCTGCTTTAAATGAAATGAAATTTACCCTTTTAATATATCTACAAAGCTCTAAAAAAAAGTTCACTGTTTTGAAACATCTGATTTATAAGCTTTCATATTTTTTCAATAAGCCTTTTCCTGCCCTAGGAAAAAATATTCATTAACAGTGCACTGCTTAAAGAAAATATATATTAACCTAATATATAAGAATTTTCTAACATAATTCTCAAATTATGTTTAGCTTTTGGCTATTTCTCACCTGGCCTTAAATTAGCCATTTAAAACCTTGAAAGGTCACGTCCAGGTTAACAGTGTTCCTTGGAGGGTAGATTCTGATTTCTTTACAATCCCCACATGGATTTACTGTGGTAACTGTTGTCCTCAGCATAACTATATACATCCTTAACAATGTTACATAAGTAACTAACGTAATAGGCGAGTAGAGAGAATTGTAAAGCGATGCACCTAGCATGAAAGGTCTGCTGTATTACAAAATAAAACTCAGCTATCAGTTTCAGAAGCAGAATGTAGCTACAACGGGGGGAGCCGGTTGCTGCCTGGAAAGTTGAAGACTCAGCTGGCCCCAGTGATGAGGGGAGGAGGTGGACACGTCTCGCGCCAATACTAAGTCCATGCTTCATTCCTCCCTCCCTACGTTTGTCCAAGGTCCAGAAGTACCAAAACAAATAAAAATCCTGGAGACACCAGGCTATCGGCTCACGGGAGCAAACTATGGGTTTTAAAAGTGATAAGAGACAGGAGGACCAGCTCTGAAGCCAAACATTATCCGAGTTCGAAACCCCCACTGCTTACCATCTATGTGACTTTGGGCAAGTTGATTAACGTCCATGCCTTGGTTTCCCCATCTGGAAAACGGGCATGATATGATAAATCTTACCTCCGGGTTGCTGGGAGGACTGGATAATACATATAGGGCGCCTGGCACAGTGTCTTACACACGGTGAGTGCTCCGTCCAATCAGTGCTCATCTGTCACCGGACTGTCCCCAGCACCAGCTGTTCTCAGAACACCCATGCTGCCTCAACGTCAGAGCCCCCGCGTTCCCTGCGGGAGCGCTGGGGACTGAGCCCACAGGGATTTTCCCCGCGCCCAGGGGAAGCCCCGCCGCAGCCCGGTCTCCCGGGCAGAGAACAAGCCAGACCCCCACGCGGGCACCAGCCGGGCCCATTTCTCGGGGGAACCCGGGAGCTGGGGGGAGGGAGTTGGGGGAAGCGGACCTTTCGGCAGCTTGCGGGAGTCGCGCCGCGTTTGGCAAGAGGGCTACCACGCACCTGTCCCGGCGCTCCCGGCCTGAGCAGCCTCCCGCAGCCCACTCCCTCCCCGGCCGCTCGCGCCCGCAGCTCCGCTGGCTTGAGCTCTGCAGCTGCCGGCACTTCAATTCTCCGCCGGCGCGGCTGCCGGTCGAGCCCTGATGACGCAACTGGCGCCCGGAGTGACGTCCGGAGCCGAGAACTAGCCAGTTCCCCGCGGGCGAGGGCCCGGGGGCCGGGGCTTCTCCGGTTGGTTCGTGGCCTTGCGTATTATGAGGGGATGTGAGTGTAGAAGCTGGGCCCACAAGTGTGACCGTGTGGCCAAGTCCGGCATGTGTTGCCTACACGCGCGGTGATTGTGCCTGGGCGCTGAGTCACTGTGTGTGTGCGCACCTGTCTGCATTGTGTGAACGCTGCTCCTCTGGAAGTTTGTCTCTCCGCCAGCCTCTCCTGGGAGTGTGCACGTGGGCCATCTGGGCTTACTTGTGTAGGTGTGGGCTGCCCTTTTATGAGATTTGTAAGACTCTGCAGAATTTATTAAGCATGAGGGAGGTGGGTATTGGGAATGGGCCTGCCGTGCGATTTTCCAAACAGTGGCTGAGTGCCTTTGCCTTAAAGAAAGAAAATGAGGAATTAAAAGAGAGAGAAACAAGGCTTGGAAAAGCCCGAGGACAAATGTCCCTATCTTCGGCCATTGAAACAAGAAGCACAAAGAATTTCCTTCACAATATTTTTCGTGCCATTGACAAGGCCAATAGTTATCAAGAGATTAGCAATTTAGAAGGAAAAAGATAACCTGCAGAAACTTAAACAACAAGCATGAAGTATGAACTAGCCGCTGAGGATACAAAGATCATTAAGGCATAATCCCGGCCCTCACACCTCTGCCACCACTCCTCATATCTGCACACAGGAACCCTAACCCTGGCTTCTAAACAGTCTCCGCCCATGTCCACCCACCAAAAAACATCCAGAGCTTCCCACAGTCTAAATGCCTGAGCCTGACATCTAAGGCTTCCACAGATAAGCCTCTACTTTTTCTGAGCCTCTCGGATTACTTCAGCCTCTCAGATTGTCCTTAGTCAAGCCATGGGCACGTATAGTCCTAATTATGTTCACACCACCCTCCCATAAATTTTCTAGTTCTTTCCTGAACTAGATCTCCAGGTGCCCCCTAATCTCTCCAGCTCATCATAACCACGCTCTCCTGCAAAATCTCAGATTTACTGTGGTGCCACACCTTGGGTCTTTATCAATTTCTGTCATTCTTCCACAAGATTATGAACTCATCATCAATGCTTCAGTTTCTTGGGTAACACTACAATGCACTGTTATGGTAAACACTCAGTAAATACTTGTTGAAGCTGAGGAACAAGAAGAAAAGCAAAGATTCCTTCTCTTGCACTTTTTGTTAATAAATCCATCCCCAAACTATTCAAAACAGCAGGTTTTGAGCTTCTTGAAATCAAGGACACTGTCTTTATTCAACCCCTACACGCATCTTAGCCCCAAACACCCACCTAAGTACTCAAGGCCTAAGTTGACTTTTGTCCCAAAATATGATGAAGTGTGTGTACAGATTACTAGTCCCTGACATTAAAAAGAGAGAGAGTTAACACAACTTTGAATGTAGATTTTATTCTGATAAAAGAAAGAAAGAAAAGGAAGGGAGAAAATAGAAGAAAGTCACAGGATTTGAAGTCACTGCCAAAGAGAAAGTAATGAGAAGTGAAGTAGAGCATTACCAGAATGAACACGTAAGCCAGAGAGGAAAATGGGGCTATCTTACATCAACTACATTTGCAGGCAACTCTTCTGTAACACACATTGCACAAGAGTTTACTGTATTTGCAGGAGACGTGGAATGCAATGTGTTTTAAGATTACTTAATGAGAATTGTTTTGGAAACAAGTGACACCCTTGGCAATCTGTCTTATTTACAGAACCACAATAATTTATAGTAATCCAGATCTAGTCTAGCCAGTCAACGTGTAGCGACAAGGGCTGAATTTACTCTTCTGCTAAGACAGCAAGAACAAGTGAAGTACATAAAACAGGCAGCACTGCAGGGCAGTGGTCCAAAAGGGAAAGGAAACAAATGAGGTAAGCACTGTGGTTGCCCCAGCTTACTGACTAGAAAGAGTTGCCAGGCAACTAGTGCAGAGAGGGGTAATCCAGGAAGAGCTCTGCAGACTTCCTGAGCTGAGGAGATGGAACTGGGAGACCAGGAAGGCCAAAGCAGTAACAGTTGAGAGCAGATTACTAGAGGGAAGAGAGCTGGCCAGAGAAAGAGAGAGCCCTGGAGACCTACAAAAGGTCCTGCTTTGGTCTTCAGCTGGTTAACACATGAGTAGGAGGATGCTATCCAAGGCCAGGGGAAGAACCACCTATACAGAGATAGCAATCACCAAAGAATGCACAGGGCAGAGAAATGCTCCTGTTCCCACAAGGCAGAATGAAAAGATGCCCATTGAACAGAGAGGACCAGGAATAGGGCCTGATCCTGGGCCCCAGATCAGAAAAATCTCATGATTCACATCTCAAAAAGTCCTGCCTCAGTAGTGAATAAAATTAACCTTAGGGTAAATTCTGCTCTAGTCCTACGTAACAAATCTTAAAAGATAGCCCCCAAGGAATGAAGCTTTCCAAGAACAAAATATCCTAAAGCAAAGCACAAGAATACTTAGAGGAAATCAAGAATACCTAGCACCCAGGAAGGTAAAGTTCACAAAGTCTGTCTTTCAATCAAAAATCATAAAGCAGGGAGTTCCCTTGTGGTGTAGCAGGTTAAGGACCCAGTGTTGTCACTGCAGCCCATTAGGTCACTGTGGTGGCGCTGATTTGATCCCTGGCCCTGGGTACTCCCTCATGCCACAGGCATGGTCAAAAAAAAAAAAAAAAAAAAAAAAAAAAAAAAAAAAAAAAAAAAAAAAAATCCAGAATGCAAAAAGAAGCAGGGGAGAATGGACCATAATGAGGAGAAAAAGGAATCAATTGAAAGAGTCCCAGAAATGACAGACAATAAAATTGGTAAATAACGACACTTAGAAATAATTTAAGCTATATTAAATAAGTCCAAGAAGATAAAGGAAAGATTGAGCATGTTAACTATATATGTGGAAAATCCAAAAAAAAAAAAAAAGACCCAATCCAAACATCTAGAAATTATAAAAACCATTGTCTATGAGATTTTTAACACACATACCACTTGTACAGGACTATAAAAGCAAATTAGGCATTACTGAAAAAACAAGATTAAACAACCTGAAAATATTTCAATAGAAACTATCCAAAATGAAACACAAAGGGAAAAAAGTAAAGACTGAAAGTAAAGGTGAACAGAGTATCAGTGAACTTAATATACATAGAATCGACTTCCCTGAAGAAAAGGAGAAATATCAGGAAAACATTTTAGAAAACATAATGGCTGAAAACTTTCCAAATTTGATTAAAAACATAAAGTCAGAAATCCAAGAAACTCTACAAACTCTAAGCAGAGGCATGAAGAAAGCTACACCAAGGAACATCTCAATTAAATTGCTTACAATGAGTGATAAAGTGAACACGTTAAAAATAGACCAAAAAAAAAAAAGACATAACTGTGCAGCGAAACAAAAAAGAATATCAGCAGACTTCTCATCAGAAATATGCAAATGAGAGGACAGTGAAGCAGCACTTCTAAAGCACTCAAAGAGAAAACTGTCAAATTATGATTCTATCCCCAAATGAGTTATTTCAAACACAAGACAAAGACATATGTGACACACAAAATCTGAAAGAATTCACCACCAGCAGACACTTTCTACAAGAAACGTTAAAAGAAGCTACTTCAAGTAGAAAGATAATACAATCAGATGGAAATCTGAATCTACGTAAAGGAGTTAAGAGCTCAAGAAATCATAAATCTGTAGGAATATTTTTTCTTTTTAAAACTCTTTTAAAAGGTAATTGCTTAATGCAAAATTAAAAAAACTATTTGGGGAGTTTATAACACATGTAAAAATAAAATACTTGATGACAACACAGCATCTAGAAAGAGGGAAATATTCTGTTGTAATATTCTTATATTAAGCATAAAGGAGTATAATAACATATTTGAAGTTAAACGTGATAAGTTAAAGATGTATACTTCAACTCTTAAAGCAACTGTTATAAAAGCAAAACAAAGAGTTATAGCTAATACATCAATGAAGAAAATAAAGCAGAATCATTAAAATAAAGAAATCACTCAATAAGCCCAAAAGAAGGCAGTGAAAGAGGAAAAAGGAAAGAAAAATAGGTTGGCAAACAGAAAACACATAGCAAGATGGTAGTTTTAAGTTCAAGCATGTAAGTAATCACCCCAGTTAAAAGGTAAAGATTGTCACTGGGAAAAAAAGCAAGACCCAACTGTATGCCACCTATTTAAAAAAAAAATCAGTTTAAGGATAAAGACAAATAATTTAAAAATAAACAAATGGAAAACAATATACCATACTAATGCTAATCGAAAGATGGATGGTCTCACTATTATCATACAAAATAGATTTCAATACAAAAATATTACCAGAAATAAAGAGGACCTTTTCATAATGGTAAATTGAAACAATCCATCAAGGGGAAAAACAATTCTAAACATTTATGCATCTAATACAGAGCTTCCAAATATATGAGTCAAAACTTGACAGAATTAAAAGGAGAATTAGAAAAATCCATGGTTATAAATAGCAATTTCAACACCTCTCTCTTCATAACTGACAAGAGGAAGAAGGCCAAAAAAAAAAAAAATTCAGTAAAGGCTTGTACAGTACTATCGACCAACTTGGCCTAATTGACATTTATAGAGCACTACAGCCATCAATAGAACATCATTTTTTTCAAGCAAACACAGAATATATCTTGGTAAAACTTGCCATAAAGCAAGTCTCAAGTGATTTATAAAGATTTGAATCATATAAACATATACTCTGACCACAATGAAAATTAGAAATCATTAATTTGGGGGTATCTGAAAAATCTCCAAATATATGGAAAATGACACACCTCTAAAATAAAACAAACAAATCCACACCTAAAAGATAAGTAAGAATGGAAATTAGAAAGTACTTTGAACCAAATGATAGAGGAAACACCCCATATGAAGACTGGAACGCTTAACACCTTGAAATACCACCCTGAAATCAGTGATTTGAGTTGACACCTGTTTCCATTTCTTATCTAGGTATTTGACTGCTATAAATTTCTCACTAAGTATTTGCTTCAGCTACATCCATCAAATTATAACATGTGCCCTTTTTTTTTTTTTCTCTGCCAGAATATTGTGCCAGAGGAACAATGTCAACTGGCTTACCGAAATCTGTTGATGCAATATCTATGACATGCCCTGATCTCAAATATAACAATTACTCTATCAAAAACTTTTAAAGGAAATAAAGTTTGGGCTTACTCTTCCTGAACCCAAAGATCTTCTCGTCTTTGTTCCTCTGGGTTTATTTTCTTCATTTATTTGACAGATATGTATGGAACACCTACTGCCTGCCAGGCACCCTTTTGTAGAGACAACACAGGAGAAGGCTCAACACAGGAGCCTAGAAGAATTACATAACTCCTGTTTGATAACTGTGTCTCAAACAATTAAAAAATAAGCATCAAGTTTATTAGCCTTTGGCTTCTAGAACTCAGTTGACTTGGGCAGACACCGAGAACTGTTTGTCCAATATTCCCATTCCTTCTGGGTTCCTGGCAATGAGAAGCCTGATTTTAGTCAGGGTAATCTCTTGCCCAGCCCTGAAGAAAGAGTGAATCAGTATGTCTGAGTGAATTAAGATAATGTTGTTCTCTAATAGTCTAACTCTCCCTTCAGCCAAGATAGTCTTAAGGTCCAGTTCTAGGTAATGACACCTAAAAGAAAATCAAACTTGAGGATTTCTGGAGAAGCTTTTCTTTCCCAGTAAAAGGGGATGGATACAGCTGGCACTGCTGCTTTCTCACTTTTCCCCTCCATTTGCTCTGTAAGTTAATGTCCAAACTCCATATTACCCATCACACCCCTCTGGATTTTGTTAAATCTCTGTCTGTTGAAGCCACCACAATCTTATTTTCTATTACTTGCAGATAAATACATTCCTGACTCATATTTAATTTTTCAGCACAGTTCCAGCTGCTAGAATAACTCAAACATATGACCAAAAAAAGGGTTGAGAAATAGTCCCTACCAATGTATCACGCTGGAAGGTGGAAATGACTTGGAGCCCACCACTTAGAAACCTTCAGCCAGAAGAGAATGGAACCCCTGAAACCAAGCAGGGCCCTGTGGGCCTCCGGGGCACAAGGCTTTCTGTGTCCCCCATTTCTTATTTTTAGGGAACCTACCCTGAGTTCCAAAGGGTAGGTTCAAACAGTTGGGGATGCAGAGACCAGGGAGGTGAAGTCAAGATAAAACAATAGTGCAGCCTTGGGACAGGGTCCTGGTTTCTCCTCAAAGAATATATATAAAAATATCTTTGAGTTCTTCTGCAGAACTAAAATCCCCAACAAATGAAAACCAAAGAGGAGGACTGACAGAACAAGTCTCGGGGCGACCAAACACCAGCTATGAAGAAAAATGAAAACTTGCTCTACCCAGATCCTTATCCGCAGCCCTATTTTCTACTCCCAAACTATAAAATCACTTCCTATCTCTCCCAAAGGAGGGCACAGTCTTTAGGGCATTAGCCTGCTGTGATCTCCTTTGCCTGGCAAAGCAATAGAGCTGTTTTCTTCTCCTTCACCCAAAACTCCGTCTCCACGTTTTTATTCAGCACTGGTGGACAGAGGCCGAGTTTCAGCAACACCCCCTTTGACTCACTTTTACCACATTTGTGGCAGAATAAATACTTCGGTTTGATTGAAAATGCCTCCCTCAGTAGACTAAGCTAAAAACTCCAAAAAGCCAAGCAGGAGGAAATCAGGCTTCTGGGAGAGCTGTCTTGGCATCTCCTATCTCCTGGGTGATGAGGCAAAGCTGAGCCTCCACCCCCCCTGCCCCCTGCCCCCTGCCCCCCCCACCCCAGGAAGGAGGGCAAGCAGGAGCCAGGTGGGGTTCCAGGCTTTAGGCCACTAGCAGGGCTTCAGGGCAGGACACCACTTCTGGAGTTGGAACCAGGGCATTGGATCAGTATATGCTAGAGGAACAACTGTTAGCTCATTCTTGGGAAAGTTACTTTTCCTTCTCCCAGGACTGTAACCCAGCTCTGTGGTTGAAGTCCTGAGGTTCTGTCGAAGGAGGCTAAGTCCTTGCCATTAAACAGCCTTTTATATTAACTGAAAGCCAGTTAATGGGAAACCGTTGACTAGGGTCGGTCGCCAAGAAGACAAACCCTGAATGGGCCCTTGCTTCCTATGCGGAACCAAGCTGGATTGTGTGAGAGGGAGAGGTTGTCTGAGGACGGGGGAGGCTGAGAAAGCCAGGTGCTGAGAAGGGGCTCGGATGGAAGGTTCTGCTTATGCATCCAATTTGGGATGGGTCTGATGCAGGCCTTAAAGGTGGCAGATCTGTAGAAGGAGGGTGAAGGTGGGAGGACTGTGGGGAGGGTCTGGAGTCTCAGGAGCCTCAGCGAAGGTCCCAGTGGCTGAGAACAATGGGTGGGGGTGTGGATGGAGCGATGCCTGCCATGCAGGGAGTAGGCAGGGAGCAGTGGTGAAGGAGACCAACCTGAACCAAGCCAGGGCCTCTGGCTCACAACACAAGTGCCAGGGAAAGGGAGGGGAGGAGGATCCCAACACCGATGGCCATTGAATGTCTAGGGACCCTTGACATAAGCAGATTGGAGACAGATTCATTCAACATCCATTCATTCATAATACATTGGCTGAGGACCCATTCTGGGCCAAGCATCATTTTTAGTCACCAAGGATACACAGATGAAGATGTCACCCATAGATCCCACCCTGGTGGAATCGGCAATCTAATGGCCTGCAGCACAATGGTGGGGAGAGAGTAGGGAGAGAGTAATAAACACAAGCAAACAAACAGAACTGCAACAAGTTGTAGAAAGCGCAGTGAAGATTCAATAGCATCTGTCATCGAGAAGAGCAGAGGTGACTGGCACTAGATAAGGTGATCTGGGAGGGCTTCTCTAAGGGAGCGGCCACCTTGTACTCCCTTAGAGAAGGGAGGACAATAAAGGAGACCAGACTAGATCTTTCCAAGAAGAGGGAACTATACCTGTCAAAGCCCTGAGAGAGGACAAGCCTTTGCCTGAGAGAGTGAACTGAACAAAGTCCAGTGCCAGCTGGAGGGAGTGAGGGGGAAAGTGGGAGAGGCAGAGGGAGGGGCTGGGGAGCCTGAAGGGACCAGATAAAGTAGGGCTTTTTATTATTTTTTTAATTTAATTTCTTTTTTTCAATTTTGATTGCCCTGCGGTATATGGAGTTCCCAGGCCTGGGCTCAGATCTGAGCTGCAGCTGTGGCAACGCCAGATCCCTAACCCACTGTGCTGGGCCGGGGATGGAACCTGTGACCCAGAGCTTCCAAGAGGCCACTACTAATCCTGTTGCACCACAGCAGGAACTCCCAAGAAGGGCTTTTTAAATCCTAGTAAGAAGTTTGGAAAACAAGAAAGGCAGCGGTGATGTGTCCTAAATGTCACGGAGAATCCACATGCCCTTTTCCCTGTAAAGATTAGAGAGGACTAGATCAAAACAAATCCAGGTCTGTGGACCTGGACAGCCTGGATAGAAGAGAAACGATTCAGGCAGTGATTCAGGAGCTGTGACTAGGCAGGGATCTGCCTGGCACAGACCAGCCTCAGAGAATCTAGTAAGAGGTAAGTCAGTACATTTTGTAAGCTACCATTGATTGGGCACTGATTACTATGCTCTGTACTTGGCAGAGGCATTATCTCAAGCAATCCTCTGTATCAGCCACAGCACAGTGTGGAAAACAGCCCATGCCACTAGTGAACTTTCAACACAGAATTCTACTGAGAAAGGTCTTATAGAAGAGCTGAAAGGACAGAAGGCAACAGTGAGGCAACTAAGAGATTAGCAACAACGGATCACTTCGCTCCCTAGGGCTGAAGTGACAAAGCCAGGTGCTAAAAGAGCCAGGAGCCAAAGCCACCTGGGCAACATCTGGGACCAAGGAAAGAAGGGCTGCTTAGGAGAAGTGAAACCACAGAGCAGCCGCCACTGGAGACGCCCCCTAAGAAAGAAGGGGATACCCTCCCTGGCCTTTCTTTCTTTCTTTCTGCCCTCCCATCGCCTGCCTGTCCTCCCATCACCTGCCAGCCCTCCTGCTGTCTGGAACAAACTGCAAGGGAGCCTAAAGAATGCATTTATAGAGGCTGCTTACCCACCCACCCTGCCCCAAACAGAGAGTAGAGCAGAGAAGAATGGGGATTAGATGTGAGAGCAAATAGGCAAATAAGGGGCCGAACCTCCCAACAGCCCCATTAGCTAGGAACTATTATCAAACACATTTTCTATGTGGGCAAACTGAGGCAGAGAGAGAGGTTGGAGAACCCTTATTTGCATTCAGATCCATCTGGGTCTAGGGCCCAAACATTTAACTGAGACATTATTCAGCCAGTGTAGGTGAGGGCCTGGGAGTTAGGCCTGGGCCACCAGATACCATAACTGAAAAGCAAAGCTTCACGTTAAAGCCGCTGAGGGTAGTGATACTCAGAGGGGGTTGGCCTAAGAACTGAGCTGCTAGGAGTTCCCACTGTGGCTTAGCAGATTAAAGACGTGACATTGTCTCTGTGAGGAGGCACATTCGATCTCTCGCCTCTCTCAGTGGGTTAAGGATATAGTGCTGCCGTGAGCTATGGGGTGTAGGTCACAGATGCAGCTTGGATCCCGAGTTGCTGTCACTGCAGTGTAGGCCGGCAGCTGCAGCTCTAATTCGACCCCTAGCCTGGGAACACCCATATGCCGTGGGTGGGGCCCTAAAAAGACAAAAAAATTAAAAATGTAAAAAATAAATAAAATAACTGAATTGCTGTTAGTTGGGACATCAGTGAACTCACCCTGAGTGCTTCCAGCAGCCTGACTGAAAGAGATGCAAGGACTTTGCAGTCATACAACCTGGGTCCCAATCACAGTTCTGCCACTTACCAGTTGTGTGACCCTGGGGGAATCACTTAACCTCTCTAAGCCCCAATTCTCTCATTTAAAAAGAGGATTTTCTAACTAAACAATAATAATAATAAAAGCACATATGCTAGTGCTCCCTTACTTACTGGGTTATTTTGAGGTAAATGTAATAACATATACAAGATAACTAGCATAGTACCCTCCCCGCGCTAACTATTAACATGCTTGTTGTTAGCCTCCTCTTGCAGAGACTCTAGAGACAAAAGGGAGAGTCTATTCCTTTGAGCTTGAAGCCTGGCAAAGAATTTGTACTCAAATCTTTGGAACTTGTACGAACCATTAAGGTTATACTGTGCTGGGAAGAATGTCTCTGTATCAGTCAGGATGGGCTAGGTGATGACTGAGCAACAAATGGGTCTTAAGACAATAAACTTTATTGGCCTGTGCTACATGGAAACTGAAGGTTATTACAGGGGTTCCACTCATAAAGGTTACCAAGGGAGGCTGCATCTGGACACATGCATCCTTGATTGCAGAGGCTGGGACCAGAGAGTGTAGTGAATCATGTATTGGCTCTTAATTCACACATCACTTCTGTTCCCACTTCATTAATGAAAACATCATATATAGAGCAAGAAAGTGAAGAAGTGTCACCCTGCCCATGCCCCAAACAGGTAACTAAACATTTATGAACAACCCTAATAACTATCAGAATAACCTCAGGGAATCTTCTCTTTGGGCTGGATAAAGCAAAGGCTCCAATCTGGAATGAAGGGATTTAGGAGCTTCTAACAGGCCAGACTACCCTAATATGACAACATAAAATTTGCCTTTTTTGTGCCCAGAATTGCATCTCTGAAGATAACATGTCTTTTACGGAAAATTTCTGTTCCAGAATATTGCTTAAGACCAATTCTCTGAAAACCACTATTGGTTCTTGGAACATACTGTCCAAGAGGGTTTGTGGAGCTGAGATGCTGGTTATAAACAAAGCATCTTAGAAGATGGAAGGGGGTCCTGCTATGCTGGTTACAAACAAAGCACCAGAAGATGGAAGAGGGGTCCTGACTATGTGTGCCTGGACTTAGCCAGGACCTTTCTGCTGTTATATAACCTGATGTCAGATTATTGGGTACTGATGGCTTGCTGAGCAAGCTCAAGCTCTGCTATAAGCCTTTCCTTGGCTTTCACTGCCCCATGTCCTGCTGGATTTACCTCTACCCACCTGGATATATTTTCATGGCATCTTTTGCTGGCTCAAGGTCCCCTTCAGTTCTCATTCCACACTCTGTCCTTAGCAAGAATCTAGGAGTTATTCTTAACTTCTTCTCACATCCAATACAATTCTCACTTCTAAATAATTTTACCTTCTAAATAGTTCTAAACTCATCATCTTTTTATCTTCCTCTCTACCTGAACTGTCTTATTCCTGGTACACCACCACCTTTCCTGGGAGGCCTGACAACTTACTACCTGGACCCTCGTGTCTGCTTTCCACCCACCACCCTCCCAGACATCCCATGAATCAGCCAGGAAGAACATTTGAAAATGCAAGACTGATGATGTCAACCACCTTCATTTCTCTGCCCGGTCCTCACTCCAAATGAATAAAACCTTTCCAATTATTCTTTATAGTTTTGAGAACCTCCAATGCCTGGCAACTTCTACCCTTGTTAATCTCACCACCCTCACCCCCTCCCACTTGCTCTCTCTCTCCAACTTCAGTCGGCTTGGCTTTCTTCCAGTCCCACAAGTAAGATGGACTGCGATCTTCCCCTGCACAAACTGCCTCTCTGCCCAGAGTGGTCTCCCCCATAACCTCCTTTTCTCTCTAACTCATACTTCTTAACACAGCTCAAATCTCACCTCCTCATAAAAAATATTCTGACCCTCAGACTAGGACAGGGACCTTATCATATGCTTCTTCCCCAGAGGACTTGTAACAATTATAGTTGAACACTTATTTGTAGAATTAGCTATTTAAGATCTGCCTATCTCCTTGGAGTTCCCTTCGTGGCTCAGTGGTTAACGAATCCGACTAAGAACCATGAGGTTGCGGGTTTGATCCCTGGCCTTGCTCAGTGGGTTAAGGATCCAGCGTTGCCGTGAGCTGTGGTGTAGGTTGCAGACGCGTCTCGGATCCTGCATTGCTGTGGCTGTGGCGAAGGCCGGCAGCTACAGCTCCTGTTAGACCCCTAGCCTGGGAATCTCCATATGCTGCGGGTGCAGCTCTACATAAAAGGCAAAAAAGACAAAAAAAAAAAAAAAAGATCTGCCTCTCTCCTCTTAAATGCCATTCTTAACTTTTCCCATTCCCTTTCTTTGTGCCCCTGGCATCTAACAGAGCCTTGCGTGAAGCCGATGCTTACCATCTATTCTATTTGTTAAACGTTTAAAGACATGATTAATTAACAATTAATAAAGAAAAGTGTGAATGGCTGTTACAACTGTCAAGAGTCCTGGACAAGGATTGTTCTAGGAACAGAAGTATTCAGGGAGGGACATATGAACCAGAGTTTTGGGGGCTTAGGACTCACAGGTCTTGGGAAAGGCATGTATCCAAGCTTGATAGGGAAGTAGGAAGCCAACAACACATTCCTCTCCCTCCCCCACTTCCTGAGTCCAGGGAAGAGCACAATGCAAGTTCAGAGGCCCAGCTCCCCAGGGATAACCAGCAACACAGTGCGGGGTGGCCCACCACGAATAAGAACACCACAACTGAGAACAAGGCAAAGCACGCATGTGCTTTGAAGGAGGGAATTTGAAAATACTTGAAAGGAAAAGCTACACATGGCTGGAGACAGACTTACTTGTATTTTTCGTCTTCAGAATCAGTTGTTGACAAAAAGGAATTCTTTTTTCTTCATGAAGAGGATAAGGAGAAGCAGAACCACTTGACATTTATTCTTTTTCTAATGAGTTCAAAGTAAGTTAGAAACTTACTTATTAAGTCTAATTGGAAGGAAGATCAATCGAAGTTCAGCTAAGGCTCATTTTCAGAATACTTTTAAATTAATTTACTTTCATTATTTTGGGGGACATAGGAGCTCTAAGATCTTCTTTTGGAAAAGTTATTCTCCTGGGTGTTTTAAACTTACTCCTTCTAACTATCTTTGGCTTTTAACTTGGAGATTTCCCAAAAGAAAAGTTTTCCAAAATAAAGAGTGTAATCAGTCCAGTTTCCAATTATCTAAATTAGGTGGTATAAACGAAACTTGAAAATGCATAATACAGTGGCTGTGGTGTTAACCAAATATTTCTTGATGGTCATCATCATATAATTTGATAAAATATTTGAAATGTAGAGTTCCTGTCATGGCACAGCAGAAACAAATCTGACCAGGAAACATGAGGTTGAGGGTTCGATCCCTGGCCTCGCTCAGTGGGTTAAGGATCTGGCGTTGCCGTGAGTTGTGGTATAGGTTGCAGATCAGCTCGGATCCTGAGTTGCTGTTTCTGTGGCCGGCAGCTGTAGCCCCAATTCAAACCCCAGCCTGGGAACCTCCATATGCTGCGAGTACGGCCCTAAAAAGCAATAAAATAAAATAAAATGAAATAAAATAAAATTTAAAATGTATTACAAGGATGGCCTCCAACATGAAAGTAAGATATTAGAGAATAGGTTTTCCATAATTGAAGGTCTCAGGGTGCAATCTTCTCTCCTAGCCCCACTTTGTTATTATGCATTGAGCCCGACCCTCCACTTAGGGTGACTTACACCTTACCTGTTCTGGGTGCATATCCAGTTCTGCTTAGGGTATGGCAAAAGCTTTCCCTCTTTATCAAATTATTTTGCAGTTACTTTTCCCAGAGTTACATAGTTCGCCTCTATATGTAAATTTAGCCAACATAACATGAATTGTAAAATTACTAGTAACCATTCTAGCCTACAGGTGGGATCAAACAAACCTTAATATCCACAATGTTGTTTTTTCTATAGATTATTGATCAGTGATTTTCGTAGAAAATAGTCTATCTAAATCTCTAGATAGCCTACTCATTAACTATTGAATAAGTAGTATCTAGGTAACGGGTGAATTAAAGCTAAAGTCCCATCCATTGATCAACTACTGGAATGAATGAACTTTTAGCCTCCCAGAGACAATGCTTAGCTAACTCTAAGCTCTACAGGGCTATGACATGCCATATGTACACAGTATGTATTTGTTAGTGATGACAATGTTGTGATAATAAAATTACCTACTTGGGCAGTAACCTCGCTTTATAAATCACACTGACACTTAGCCAAATTCAAATTAAGTAGAGTAGTCAGCTGGCTCACCTCTGCCTGGGACCTACAATCTGTTCTTATTCCTAAAACCAGAGGTGGCACATATAGGAATCCTGTTATTAATTAGGCATGTACTTCACAACATGGCCACCATTCATATACATCCAAAATGATAATTATTCCAAACCATTAATTACAGCTGGACAAACTACATTACCCGAACTGTAAAGGGTCTTGGAATGCTGAATGGAAACTCAATCTATGGTTTTAACCTGTGTGCTGTTCATTTCCCTTGTCAGTAAAACAAGGCTAATAACAGCATGTACTTTACGGGGTTGATGGGAGGATTAAGAGTTAAAGAGTGTGGGGCACCGAGGCAGTTCCGTGTACAGTGGGAACTATATAGTGTTTGCAGCCATGATAAGGATTCCTAGGAAAATGTGTAGTCCTCTAAAAGGGAAGCTGCATTTGACCTAATTATCAAGACCACTTGCTTTCACAGGTCATAACCGATAAATGGGGTCTCTGAGAATCACAGGCTTCTCTGGCTTCAACCCAACAAATTTTTCTTTTCCAGTTAGAAAATTTCTGGAGTTTTCTTTTGATAACCATACTGCGGATTGAATCAGTAGTATTCAAAGCGGTAGCTCCTGACTTTGGGGAACCAGGGGACCCTCTGAGAGTCCAATGAACCTCCAGACTCTCTCCCAAGAAAAAATGTACATGTAAAAGTTTGCATTCCATTTCGGGAGGGTGGGGGTGGTTCATAACACCTCTCTAGGGTCATTCATGGACCCTAGATTAAGAATCAATGTTTGAAAGCATGGCTTGGAAGAGACTACCTTTGGGTCTTGTTCTTAACAGTGTCTGAAACAAAACGAGATAGAAACACATACTTGCTCATTGTAAAGGAAGTATTTGTGACCATTAGGGGTTTTGAGGAATAAAGAGTTTTGATGAGGATGAAGATGATGAAGAAGAAGGAAATGAAGAGGCGAACAAGAGGAGAAGGAGGAGTTACCCCAAGTTTGGATCAAGGTTGGTAAACTAATCGTACACTCTTACCTTTAAGTGTGCCAAGCCTGCAGCCATGTTTGGAACTGGAAAGAACTTACTGTGTGGCTGTGACTACTGGCAGCTCTGGAGGCAGTTTGAGTAACCAACTGTATCTAAAACTTTCTTTCAAAGCTCAAACAGGTAAAATAGTATCGCAGGGGCTCTTCATGCCAGTTCAGTGACTCAGACACAAAAGAAATGCTAACTAGGGGAACTGAGCTGTGAATGTGGAGTGACCCCAAAGGACAAAATGATTATCTGGTTGTCTAAGGTTGCGGGGAAATTTATTAGGGGGTTTTAAGATTACACTGACTGATTTTTACCTTAAGTGCTCCAACTGGAGAAGCATTAAAGTCTCGTGATAAGGAGTGATTTCAAAGAGGTAATGGCATCAGCCAGAAGATCTTTTGGGTGAGTCAGGGGTACTGTAAGGCGAAAAGCCCAAGTGAGGACGCTGTGTCCAGCAGGCGGTGTGATGGGCTTGCCACTCTGACTGGGGCTCACTAGCGCCCTTACTCTTCTGTTTCCAAGTGACGAACACCAGAGACCAAAGAGGGAAAATAATGTATTTATAGCAAAGGTCATAGAATGAAACCAAGGACCTGATTACATTTCTCCCCCATTATCGTCTCAGATTGCACCTCTGCCTCTAAAGCCAAACATCTGGGAGTTCTCCACATGGCTCAGCAGTAACAAAAATCCAGTTAGTATCCATGAGGACGCGGGTTCAATCCCTGGCTTCGCTCAGTGGGTTAAGGATCTGGCATTGCTATGAGCCATGCTGTAAGTCGCAGATGCAGCTCGGTTCCCTCATTGCTGTGGCTGTGGTGTAGGCTGGCAGCAGCAGCTCCGATTCAACCCCTAGCCCAAGAACCTCCATATGCCACAGGGGACCCCTAAAAAGATAAAAATAAAAATAAATAAATAAATAAACAGAAGCTAATTATCGTCTCATTTATGCAACGGGTGACATGCTCTTATCCCTGCTCACCTCTGTTCCCTCAGCTCCTCCCATCTCCCCATCTCACCCTGCCCCAGTCCCCAAGGCCATCTCTTTGTTCTTGGACCAACCCAAGTCCATCCCTGGCTCAGGACTTCTGTATTTATTGTCGCCTCTGCCAGGAACATTCCTTCTCTAGATATTTTCATGGCTGACTCAATCTCAGTCTTATGTTTAGGTCTTAGTTCAGTTGGCAACTTTCTGTCCCCTGCCTTGTCACTTTCCTCCATATCATCCTGTTTTATTTATAGCACTTACCACTATCTGAAAACAATCTCTTGATCTGTTTTCTTCATATTGTCTGTCTTTCCATAGAGTATGGGCACCCTGTGAGCAGAGTTCCTCTATCTTGACCTCTGCTGTCACCTCCCCACTGCCCCTGCCATGCCAAGTCTCTTAGCACAGAGAAAGCACTAGATATACATTTGTCAGATAAAGGGATGGATGATCATCACAACAGCTACACTTACTGAGCTTTTCCTCTGAGCCAGGCACAGGGCTGCAAAATTTTACAAACACCGTCTCACGGAGTTTTCACAGCAACCTTCCAAACTAGGTATCTCTCTCTTAACCCCATGGCACAGGTTAGGTTTCAGAGGGGTTATGTGGCTTTTCCAATGTCAAAGCTGGCAAGTGACCAAGACCTGATCTGAACCGAGGTATGTGTGTCTCCAACACTCACACTCTTAAATCAGGAATCAGCACACTTGTTTTTCTGTAAAGGACCAGGAAGTAAAAGTTAGCGGCTTTGCGAGCCATATGGCCTCTGTTGCAACTACTCAGCTCTGTTGTAGAAAGAAGCCATGACAATGCGTAAACAAGGGGATGTGGCAGTGTGCCAACACAACTCTATTTACAAGGGGTGGGCAGGATTTGGCCTAGCTGCCATAATTTGCATATCCCTCCTTTAAGTCATCATTCTATCTAGGCTTTGCTAGAAGAGGGTTAATCTGAAGAAGAGAGAAGTAAAAGAAAAGCATTAAAATGTATGCTCTTCCAATTAGAAAGATGGCAGGTGGATAAACTAGGTTTAAAAAGGCAAAATAGGCGATAGAATTCTGGTAGGAGTTAAGATTCTACTGATTCAACTTCTCGATTGAATTAGAACAGCCACTGAAGGTGACGGGAAAGTTTAATTCAGACAAGGTCTTCTCTTTGAACCAAGGTTCCATTCATACTGTAATCATACGTTATTTCACCTGCTAGCACTGGAACAGACCCCATAACCTCTATCCCAAGCAAACCCAAGAGAACCAGTATTGAACAACAAGGCGTCCCAAGGCATTCTTTTCAAATGTCCTCTCTCAAGCCCTGAGCCTGGAGACGGCAGTCTTTTCTTCTCAGGCCGATGTATGAGTTCATTGGCAAGAGGCATAGATAAGCTGTGCTTCACCAGTCTGAGGCGGCCCAGAGAAATTCCTCGCAGCCTCACTGCGAAGGTGAATGTGTTTGTGCTCAGGCGTTTAATCAGAGTGGCTCTTGAGACCGAATATCAGCCTTAAAGCAAAAGATCAACTCACCAGTCCCTTGAGACTGGGCTGCAAGGGAAGGGCTGAATTTTGAGAAGGTGAAAGGAAGGTACAAACGTACTTTCTAGTATGCTTGACTGTGCATGAGCAGAGGCCGGTGTGGGCTGCAGCCTTGCGGGGGGTGGGGGGCAGACCTCCTCCCCCACACTCTATTTTATTCTCAGCTCTGGGGCACAGAAACACAGTACACAAAATACACATTTCTCTCTTACCCTGAAGAAAGTATCCCAGTGGAAATACCACGTGGTTCTTAAACCAGTAGGTGCATTTTCCTCAATCTGTGTGTAATTTTCTAAACTTGGGCTTCCAGTGTTGTTTGTTGTTTGTTTTTCTCCATATTTAGAGTGGATATTTTTAATCATTATCCAGGCAGTAGGTGAAGGATAATGTTGATCAATGAACCACTAAAAGAAACAAGTCGACTGAGAGTCGTTGGGAAATTACATTGATTATATTAACAGCAGGTGGCAAAGATTCAAACCTTATGTTCCTGAACCTTCTCTGAGCCTCTGTGTGTGTGCTTTTCTGTAACGTTCAGTTTTTAAGAACGCTGCTAAGTCAGTTTAACCGGAACCCCCACCTTCGTATATGATTGGTTCCTTATCTTCTGCCTCGCCCTGGGTAATGTCTGACACCCAGGCCCGTCTTCAGCCAAGAATCCTGTTCGGTCAGTTTACCAAGAATTCCCCTCCCCCATGATGTTTCTTCATAGTAATTTTCCATCCGCTGACCCTCAGCCTTCTCCTGAGCTGTCAACCCCCACTTGCCACGCTGTACTTGGAATTGAGTTCGGTCTCTCTCCTCTTCTGTAAAACCCCAATGCAATGGTCCTTATACTTATCACCATGGCCCCCAGTAAAGTCCGCCGTACCATTTTTAACAAGTATTGCTCAGGATTTGTTTCCCTCTAACACAGGAAGGCAGCCACCGTGTGGTGGAATCCAGCATCTGGGGGGGAACCCAGAGATGCAAGACGCTCTGTGTTAGCCAGGATTGATGTCGTGGGTACTCCTCTCCACTCGCTTTCTTCTTCTGAGCCTGATTTTTTTTTTTTTTTTTGGCCTTTTAGGGCTACATCTTCACATATAAGTTCCCAGGCTAGAAGTCAAATCAGAGCTGCAGCCTCCAGCCTAGCCACAGCCACAGCAGTGCCAGATCCAAGCTGCATCTGAGACCTACACTGCGGTTCATGGTAACACCTCCCCCTTAACCCTCTCAGTGGGGCCAGGAATCGAACCAGAGTCCTCACGGATACTAGTCAGGTTCATTACTGCTGAGTCACAATGGGAATTCCCTGAGCCTCTTTTCTTAACAGCAACACAGTGAGTCAATTTCATACCTTTTCATCTACACAGACATCCATCTATTTTTACTGTTTAACATCTACTGAATTTACTGTTGTTAATAGTATTTAAGATAGTTTATATTATTAATGAAAAATGATTTCTTTTTTTTTTGTCTTTTTGCCTTACCTAGGGCTGCACCTGCGGCATGTGGAGGTTCCCAGGCTAGGGATCTAACAGGAGCTGTAGCTGCCAGCCTTTGCCACAGCCACAGTAACGCGGGATCCGAGCTGCGTCTGCAACCTACACCACAGCTCACGGCAACGCCGGATCCTTAACCCACTGAGCAAGGCCAGGGATCGAACCGGCAACCTCATGGTTCCTGGTCGGATTCATTAACCACTGAGCCACGACGGGAACTCCAATGAAAAATGATTTCTATTGAACACTCCGTATTTAAGAATTGTGCCATATTCTTTCCAGGTGATCTAATATTTAGTTCTCACAACCTCCCTATGAAGGTGGAAGCCTTGTGATCGGCAGACTCACAGAAATGACAGCTGAGGTTCCGGGACCTAACATAAATTTCCCCAGGTCAGTTGGAGAGGAAGTGGCAGAGCTGAGATTTGAGCCTGAAACCTTTTTTTTTTCTTCTTCTGAAAACCACACTGTCTTCATGTAGCCTTGTAGCCCCCGATCAGCATCTGACTGGAGAGGAAAATGCAGACTCAACTCCCTTGCCCTGACTTTTTATTACTTCACTCTGATGCTCTCACTGGGCCAGGCTGTAAAATACCAAGATACTTTTCTTGGAAGGGATAGTGCAGGATCTGCCATGGGTGTTCAACACAGGGTCTTTGCCTTTGAGACACTTAGAACCCAGGAGAGACGATAAAAGCCACAGCCCAAGTGATGCCCCAGGAGGAGTAGTGCTGATAAACAAGTAAAGTAGTTCTCTCAATTCCATAATCTTTTTTGTTTTGGTTTTTTTTTTTGGCCATGCTTGTAGCATGCAGCCAGGGATTGAACCCGCAACACAGCAGCAACCCAAGCCACGGCAGTGACAATGCTGGATCTTTAACCACAAGGGAACTCCCATCCTCAATTCCTTATTGTCATTGTTGTGCTCAAGCCAGCAGGAAACAATGGCATCTGTAAATCTCTGTTATTGGAGAATCTTTTCCTTTGCTGGGGAGAGCAAATCCCCTTAAGGATGGACCAAGTCAACGATCTGGTGATACAGGGAGCCTGGGGGCTCTCCTTTAAACAAACAGTTGAAGATTTACTTTTGAGATGACATATCAGTGTTGGCTTGACTGGGAAGGGGGTTGAGGCACGTGGTGGGATGCGGGTAGCTTCCCAGAAATAGCAGAACCAGGCCAGCAAAGTTACTGGTTTATGCAGACTGGATTATCTCAGGGGGTGGAGGAGAGAAAAGGGGAATGAGTTTAATTTACTGATTGTCTACTATGATCTTTGCACTTTTATATACCCTGAGCATTAAGTCCTGACAACGACGCGTGAAGTTGTTATTTTACAGATGAAGCCAGTGAGAATCCAAACGGGGATTCTCATTCTTTCACTGTTCACCTCAATGCCTGTGTAGACACCATCTTACTCTAATGAAATGGAATAGAATATCTATAAAACAGAATTCTCAACAGAATATAAAAAATATTTAGGGAGTTCCCATTGTCCCTCAGCGGGTTAAGAATTCATCTAGTATCCACGAAGGTGTGAGTTCAATCCCTGGCCTTGATTGGTGGGTTAAAGGATCCACTGTTGCCATGAGCTGTGGTGTAGGCCACAGACATGGCTCAGTTCTGGCATTGCTGTGGCTGTGGTGTAGGCCGGCAGCTGCAGCTCCAATTTGACCCCCTAGCCTGGGAACTTCCATATGTGCGGGTGCGGCCATTAATAAAAAAAAAAAAGGCTGTAAAACCAAATGTAGCATCTAGCATGTTGTAGGAGCTCAACAGAATATGGTAAATTAACAACGCTTTTTTTTTTTTTTTTTTTTTTAGCTGTACCCACCGCATGCAGAAGTTCTGGGGCCAGGGACCAAATCCAAGCCACAGCAACGACAAGCTGAGTTCTTAACTGCTAGACCACCAGGGGAACTCTGAATTAACAACTCTTGATGTGGTTTCTCAAACTTAAATATCATCTGATCCAACAGTTCTCAACTGGGGGTGATTTTACTCCCCAGCAGACATTTAAAAATGCCTGGAGGTTGTTGTTTGTGTCACAAAAGAGCGGAGGAGTGCTCCTGGTATCCAGAGGGCAGAGGGCAGGATGCTGCTGAACATCCTCCCCTGCAGAGCAGCTTCACAGCAAAAACTTATAACCCATCATGTCAATGGGGCCAAGACTGAGAAATTCTGATCTAATCCAACGTGTTTGACATACAAGGAAACCATGACCCAGAGAGATAAAGAGACTTGCCCAGGGTGATTCATCACCAACAAGTTGATGGCAAATCCAAGATGAAAAACATCCCCTGGAGCCTTCCACAATGGTTCTTGCCAGAACTCAAGGCTGACCAGCCGTAAGGCTGCCTGCCACAAGAGGGATGTGTTCAGCAGGAAGGAAAGACTATGTGGGCTTAATGGCCCAGGCAAAACCAAAGAGAGCTACACAAGTTCAAATGGACCAAGACTGCTGCTCTTCAGTCTGGCTCATCCCCTGAATAAGCAGGAAAGGGAGGTTCCAGGGAACTAGGAGACCAAGACTCAGAACACAGAGTGCTCACCTGGAGTCCTTTGCTGCCCACCAGCTTCAGACTCCCACTCCTTCCTTTCCTTAGGGTTGCACACCAAACACAATGATCAAGTCAAAGAAAGAATTTTCTTGTAATAGTCAAATAGGCACAATATTATAAATCAACTGTACTTCAGTAAAGCTTTAAAAAAAAATCAAATAGGCAAGTTAGAAATATAAAAGGAGTTCCTGCTGTGGTGCAGTGGGTTAAGAATTCAGTTGTAGTGGCTTGGGTTGCTGTGGAGGCATGGGTTCCATCCCTGGCCTGACACAGTGGGTTAAGGATCTGGCTTTGCTGGCAGCTGTGGATTCAGTCCCTGGCCTGAGAACTTTCATATGCCATGGGTGCAGCCATAAAAATAAATAAAAATAAAAACAAAAAATATTACTGATTAAGTGGTCATATTAGGTCAAGTAGAAATTGCCAGAAACTGATTCTGTCTAAAACATAGTGTTTTAGACCACGTTATTTACATGGTCATTGTCACCACTAATAATTTTGGGGCCTCTTTTATGCCAAGAGTTGTGTTGGGTACCAGGGGAGAGAAGGGCAGAAGGTTTGACCTCTAGAAGCACTCAGTCCAGACATGAGGGTCTCCTTTGCAAAGGACATCACAGAGCAAAGCCAACATTGTCAAGTGGGTAAAACAAAACCCTCCTTACAGCTAAACAGCTGAGCCTGGTATGACTCATTCATTTTAAACAACTTTTAGCTCAGAAACTTTCGACTGCAGCCCAAGAATTTGGACTTCACCACTTGTGTTATTGGGCTTTGGTTTGCCAGGTGGACATTTTCTTCTCTCCATCAAGCTTCAGGGGGGACATCCAATGCCCTGGATTATACCCAGAAAGGCAATGTAACCAGATGTAATATGGGACTTGATTTAACCAGAGCAGATGCTTTGACCACAAGGTCCCCTGTCTAAGAAGGTAGATGGGCAGGGGGTCCCCAAAAGTCTCCCATAAGCTGGGGCACCAGTGTCTTTTCCATCAGTCTCTAAGCAGCATTTCAGTGGAAGCTGGAGATCTCAGTTAACACAATTCTGAAGATCGACTTTTATCTTGAAATTTCAATGAAAAATTAAACATTCTGATAACAACCAAGTACTCACGGCTTTTATTTCCATTGCAGCTGCTTTCTGCGATGGATAATTCCCCTTTAGATTTTCATGAGTTTGGCCCAGAAATTGGACACTCAAGGCATTAAACATACAAGAGCCTGGGACGCCAAGAAAACAGTAGTTTCTATTTAAGGACTTGGCCAGCACAGGCAGCTAAGTGTCTCGGGGAAGTGAGTGGAATTTGAATATGGCAGCTCTGCCACTCTGCAGTCGGCTGGAAAATCAGATACTAAGACACCCTAGGGCCTCCTGCTTGGCTTTGGATGTGGGCGCTAATTTCAGTGATGAGCTGCTTATTGAGCACTGCTTCCCAGACTTTGAGCTATCACTGTTTTCTTCTGCCCCATCATAATACTACAATTAAACTCAACAGAAATGGACAATCTACAAACATCATCATTTAACAAAAGAAAGAGTGTTTTAAGATCCCAACACACAGGCAGAACAGGCTCTTAGAACAAGGGGAGGTTTCTTAAACGGAATACCCGTAGCATCTTAAAGAGTTGCTACTTTGCCTTCAGTTTTCACGTCACCCTAGACTGGAAAATACCTCACAGACCAGCACCCATCTGCAGTCTGGAATCTGGGTATTGTGAGCAGCTACTGGAGTTGCATGGAAAAGTATTAGGTTTGAGCCCCAGCTTGAATGGAGGAGATATTCAAGGGCAAGGACAGGGAAGGGTGAGGGGTTGGAACTGGGGGGGACGGGAGTTACCCTGAGCATAAGCTCTCTGTTTGATGGAGGCCCTCGCCCTGCTGTGATGCTACAGTCCACTGCTTGTTTAATTACCCGTCTCTTCCACTGGGCTTTGAGTACCTTGAGAACAGTGACTGTACCTTGTTGCCCCAAGCCACAGAGCTAATTAGATGTGGTAGTGTCACAAGAGGGTATTTGAAGGAGTGATAGCAAAGCACATGGGACACACAGTGCTGCTTCAAGGACCCGTATGATCTGAGGACTGGAGGGCATTTTTTCTGTTGTCTCATCATGCAGGCAGCTTCTGGCTGGTGTCATGGAAGATGCTTCACCTCCACCCTACCTGACAGCTTCAGCCTGAGCATCCTTTCACAAGATAATTAAAATATGCCCCAAGGGGAGCTTGATGGAGGCCAGGACTGCTGCCACCCCTGGAAGATGCTAAGGGACCACTGAGTAAAGACCACTCCTGTGGTTTCTGCTGCTATCTGGGCATGGGTAGGGCTGGGGTTGGGGAGTAGCCAGCCTCCTGCCTGCTTGCTGCTTGATCCTCTTGGTTTTCTCATTGCCAGTTCTGAGCAGAGCTCTCAGGCCCAGGGTTTTCAATTTTCCCAGGCCCCTGTTTGTCATAGTCACTTTCTGGAACTGACTCAAAGAAAATATCACCGGCACTGTTACCAGGAGCCCCCATTAAGTTCCGCAACAATCACCTCTTCCCTACAGAGATAGTCCAGCCCATAGAAAAATGGATGTGGCTTTCTTTCAAGACTCATTTGGGGTGGATTTTTTTTTTCCAGCCAACCTGATTTCTGATAGGAGGTTGAAGCCCAATAGACAAAGCCAGCCTCAGCTAAACTTCCCATCAGTCCCACGAGGCACTGGGTAGAGGCCAAATGCCAAGCTTACCCAGCAAGTGCACTGGGGCAAGGGGAGGACCTGGAGAGGAGAGGACTCCGGAGCCCAGGAGTGATGATTGAGTTTTTCATTAGCCGGCTCAGTGTGGCAACCAAGAGCCCCATTAAACATCTGAAATGCTGCTCAGTGGCTGGAGAATTGGGCTCTACCTTAGTGGGATTAACAAAGCTGTGGGTCCTGGGAACTGAATGGTGAGCAAATAATATTTTCTCACATTGATAATATCCTGCCATTTTCCTCTTATGACCTGTTGGGGAGACTTTGCCTTGGGGGTACTTCTTGCCTTTCAAAATCTTGGAAATGGTCTTGTCTAGGATATTATTTATGGCATCACATCTCTGTTCCTTTCTCAACATCCTATCCTCTATGACTCTCCCACCAAACAGAGGTTTTCACATCCTGAGTTCAGGTGAAGACAGTTGTGTGCCTTGAGGTATGAATCACACTGCCTATCTTACCACTGTGACTGCTCCCTTCAGGCATCACTGGCCCTGGGAGGTCCTACCCAGCCTTACCGTGCCCAACAGGCAACAGACGGGCATTGCCTGGAAGAAAGTCAAAGGCAAAAGAGTGAGGCCCCAGGTAAGGAAGAAGAGACAGAGGGAGAATTGATGCCTCTGAAGGTCATGAGCGCAGGTCGCCCAACAGGGATGGTGGGAGAGAATTGAATATGCGGATATGGTCCTTTCAGGAGCCCAAGACTGATCATTCCCTTTCATCGCTCTCTGAGGCTCAGCTTGCCCATTACCTCCCAGAATTTCCGGTTGGGTCTGGAGAAAATGCTAACCAGCTCCTTACAAGAGCTGTCACTGAAAGTCCCAGCCAGAGGGCTCACAAAAGACACTGTGTGCAGTGCAGAAGGAACACGGTGCTCCTGGGAGGCAGAGGGGCAGGGGAGGGGTAGCCTTGGGCACAAATGGGGGCAGCCAGAGAAGATGACGGGCCCAGCCCCAAACCCTCGGCTCCCTGCCTTCCTCCCAGCCTGCCCATGCTTGGAATTTCACCACCAGAGATGACCACCCTGGGTGGGTTCATCATGTGGGATGGACATGGAGGAACTTGGGCGAGAAAGACCCAGAGAACTGGTTATCTGCTCTCCCTACCCCCAGCATCCCTCGGAAGGGGCTTAGGGATTTTCATCTGATAGAAAGGGGAGTGAGGGTCCTGGGCTCCAGCTGGGGAGTAGCAACAAGGGGCTGAAGAAAGGGGATTCTAGAAGGAGGAACTGGCCAAAGCTTCCTCCTGCCCTCCGTGAGTTTGGGCCCAGCCTCTCTCCAGTACTGGACAGGGAGTCAGGAAGAACATGTTTCCTCCAGCTCTATTGTGTGTGGGCCAAGAAATCATACACCAGAGATCAGCACTTCAGTCTCAGGAATCCTTCAGCCCATCCCCCATGCCTCCCTCACTTTATACTCAGACTCTGAGTCCCCGAGAATTGCAGAGCTTGAATGAGGTCACATGTGTACAGAGCACCTGCCGCATTCTGGTGGAACGTGCTGTGTTAGGTGCTCACATGCTATTGGTTCATCAAAGAGGCCTTGGCTACCTCTCCATCCCCATCTAAATTAGGCCCTTTGTTCTGTTTCTCATCCCAGATGGGGATGACCTATTTATTTGAGTGATTTATTTTTAATGTCCACCCCATTCAGTTGTCACCTCCACAAGGGCAGGAAGCCTTCTCTGACTCATTCTTCACTATATCCCTATGCCTTGATCACAGTCAGCACACACTGATATTTACTGAAAGCAGAGTCTCTGTTCACAAAGTAACTTCATGAGAGAAGTATTATACCCATTTTACAGATGAGGACACTGGTGGCTTAGACAATTTAAAGAGTGGGTGGAAAAAGCAAACTTCAGCAATGGATCAGAAGACCCTTCCCCCTCCGGCTATACTACTCTTCCAACAAAGATTAACAAACTAGGGAGAGTCCCTCAAGTCGGGGGCCTTGGCTCAGGCTTCGGAGGCCATGACCTTCTAGGCCCAGATGCCCCAAGACCACTCCCTGAGAGAGGAGGAAAGGGAGAAGGGTCACTCCAGAGCAGAGGGCAGCTCAGAGCCAGTGTCTCCAGGCAGGTGCCTGGTCTTGCCAAGCTAAGTGCTAGATCACAGTCCAAGAAGCATAACTATGCACCAGGCTTGTCCTCTGCCTCAAGGTATTTCCCTTAACATTACGAAAGGGATTCATTTTGATGAACTTCTCAGACCAATTACTCTGAAGAGTCTCAAGAAATCCAGTGGGGCCTCAGCAGAGGAAATTCCCCAGGAACCACAAGATATTATCAGGAAGAAGAACCTCTCATTCTGTGGAGCAGCTGTGTGGGACCCAGCCTTGAGAGCACCCCACTTCAGCAAACAAAGCAGAGACAACCCGGCTACGAACATTTGAGAATTAAGACCACATAGAGGGAAACATCTGGAGATTAAGACAGCCACCAAGACTACAGAAAGGAAAGGCAGTTGGCATAGCTATTCCCTTACCTGAAATGCATAGGGGAAAATCAGTTTCAATCAGCTTTAAGCATAGCATAAATACAATACATTAAAGTGTTCTTTTTCACTTAACACCAAAATAAAATGACTGCTTTCCTTGGTTTTGCATCACACCCTCCCCTCCTCGGCTACCTCCAGCTAAACCTAACAATTAGGATGGAATCCATGCTTTCATCTCTCTTTCATCTTCATTCCAAGTGGTCCTATCTCTGCTGGCACCACAAGCAGCCCAGCTTTCGTTCATAGCAAGGAAGTCCTTGGACATCAAGCTCTGCCTGCCCACCCGGCCCCACCCCAAGTTCAGAAAACACCGCTGAGGTGGGATTATGAGGACGATGAGAATGGACAGGGCACATTGACCACAGACAAAACGGGGAACACGTTCTTATACAAAAGGCGCATGGCCCCACTCTTCCTTCTCTGACGCCAACACCGCAAGGCTTAGTACCACCAAGGAGAAATTCGGAGGCTGGTGTCCCATCTGCAAATTCAGGTTTGACAATATTTCAGGCTAAAGCAAATGGATTTCTCAGCAAGTCTGCAAACACTCTCTCAGGACTTTGGGGTTCTGAGCCAGGGAAAAGGAAGACAAGTGGGGGGGGGTGCGGCTCAACCTCAGGAAGGATTTCATGGAGGGGCGACAAATGCACACAGATGAGAATGCTACCTGAGGATGGGAGCACGCTTCTCTCCAGCTGCAGACCATTCACACCTCGCCTTTGCCTTTTGCTAGAATTCCAAGATTCTGAGTTCTCTTTCCTTGTACTTCCTTCCTCCATCTTCTCTGCCTTTCCACTTTGCTGCCCCCGACCCTCCACCCCACCCACATTTCTAATGTATTAACATCCTAAAAAATGAGGAACCTCCCCCCCTCCAAAAAAATTGTTTTAAATACCTGTATCCTTGACTCTGTTCTGCTTGAGGAGGTATTTCCAACCAGTTGATCAGCAAAGCAGATGGAGACTCTGGAGCAAACTGTCCCAAGCCTGCGTGGGGGGGATGAATGAAAATCTCCTCTGCCTGCCTGTCTCTAAGTAAGGCCAGAGATGGAGGGGCTTTGGGTGCTTGGTAGTAACCTCAGAAAAAGTCCCTGGGGAAGCAACAAACCCTCCTAGCACAGTTTTGAAACACCACGGAAGGAGGAAGCCTCTTTAATCAAATAATAACCAGCCAGAGATAAGGTCTGCTAGGCTGAGCTTAGCCAGCCAATCACAGGCTTCCTTCCGACCGCCAAGGACAAGCAGACCCAGGCTTCTGGAGTGAGTTTCAGGGCTTGTTATCATTTAACGATGCTGCCGCTGGTATCTTCTTGGCTTTGCCTGGAGGGATTTTCTGAGTGGGAAGCAAATCTCTGAGCCTTGTAGCCTCCTTCTCAGTGGAGGCGCCAGGCCCAGGGCCTGCTGCTGAGGACCCTGAGCGATCACGTGGCCCCCAGCTCTCAGCCCCAAGGCTTCCGCATTGCCAAGGGAGTTGTCACGGCAGCTGGAAAGCAGGCTTGGGTCACCAGGGGCTGAGACTAGTTGACAGCAGATGTGGAACTCATTGACTGTGACCCCGAGGAGGAGGTCGTAGAGACCCTAGCGATTCGCTCCTACATCTTGGAAATGCTTCACATGCATTTCCTAGGGGTTCTTAATTAGCAGTGACTTTGAACTTTTCTCAGATCTTTAGCCTTTCCAATCACCCTCGCCTTCCAATGTTATCAGTGCTCAGGCTACAGATGTATCATAAGGAGGGTGGATTCTGGGTGCTAAGCAGGTCTGGGAGTAAATAATGACCCTCCAACTCTCCAGCCCTATGACTTTGAACAGGCCACTTAACCCCTTTCTCAGCGAGTTGCTGCAAGGATGAAATGGGAGAACTCTGCCAGGTCCCATGAGGTTCTTAAGGCCCTGAAAAGAGTAGACAAACCCTTAAGTGGTATTGATAGATTAGAACTCAAAGAGGACCCTTTTGTTACTTAGCATCAGCAGAATCAATTTTAGGACATTTCATCCCCCCAACAGGAACCCGCTGGGACTAGTAGCCATCCCCCCTTCTCCTACCCCAACCTCCCCACCAGCCACTCACTCAACAATGTCTCTTTTGCATCTATCACTGGGGGGAGCATCAAGGTGGGTTCCTCACCCGCAAGTTTATCAGAGAGCTCAGTGCAACGGAGCCAACAGCAGGGCTGTGAAAGGGGCTTGTCACAGAGGATCTGGTTCTGTCCTAAGAGAACGAGGGAGAAACCAGCAATGATGCACAGGAAACAGAGTCAAGTCAGAGGGCCAAGTACAGCCAAATCTTTCCCGTGGGAACTCCCTAAAGGTATTCTACTTGGGGAAAAGAGGAAAAGCAGAGTTGTAGCTCTACTACTTAAAAAAAAAAAAAAAAAAAAAAACAGCAACAACATATAACAGCCTCATTAAACTCTAATTCCCGTACCATACAATTTGCCCATTTAAAATATGTCATTCCATGGTTTGTAGCGTATTCACCCAGTTGTACAGCATCAGTTTTAGAACATTTCATCACCTCCCAAAGGAACTGCTCATTAGCAGTCATTCCCCATCCCCTGCCCTCCATTCCCACCTCCGCCAGCTCTTGGCAACTCCCCATCTACTTTCTCATGGGTTTGCCTATTCTGGACATTTCACATTAATGGAGAATGATATGCTCTGTGGCTTTTGTGACTGGCTTCTTTCACTTGCCATAATGTTTTCAAGGGTCACTTCATTCCCTTTTATTGTTGAATAACATTCCATTGTAAGAATATACTGCAATTTGCTTTTCCCATTAATCCCTCGGTGGACATTTGGATTCTTTCCAATTTTTTTTTTTTTTTTGGAGTTACAAATAGTGCTGCTATGGACATTCAGGTACAAGTCTCCACTTCCTTTTATCCACAGACTCAATCTTATAGCAAGGAAATAAGAAGGAAGCAGAGCAAGTGAGAGAAGTCGCTTTTGAAGGCCATATCTCTAACCAGAAGTTAGAATATTACAGATTTTCACAACACATAAAGCTCTGTCCCTCTTGTGTAATCCTCCCCTCAACCCCAGGGATGAGAGGGGTGTTATTTTTATTGCCATTTTAAAGATGAGGTCATAAAGAATAAGCAAGTTTGGGGTAACTTGCCAAATCACGCAGGCAAGAACTGAAGCCAGAATCAAGTTCTATATTCTTTGGACTTCAGCTCTTCACACACAAAACGGGCTTTATTCTTCTCTTTTACACGCAGTCTTGGCTTCCAGATTGTGTAGTTCAAGGAATAAAGAGAAAAAAAGAAGAGAGAAAGTGGCAATTAGGCTAACAAATAGTTATTCTTGTCTGCATTTTAAAAATTTGTACTTAAGACTCAGAAAGATTAAATATATATTTTTTTTTGTCTTTTTTAGGGCCTCACCTGAAGCATATTGAAATTGCCAGGCTAGGGGTCCAATCAGAGATGCAGCTGCCTGCTACGTCACAGCCACACTAACTCAAGATACAAGTGTGTCTGCAACCTACACCACAGCTTACAGCAACGCCGTATCCTTAACCCACTGAGCGAGGCCAGGGATCGAACCCATGGCCTCATGGATACTAGTCAGGTTCTTTACTGCTGAGCCACGATGAGAACTCCTAAATATCTTGTCTAAAGGCACAGAGCTAGCAAGCCAGCTATGACTGATTTAAAGGCAGCTATGTGATTCCCAGACACAGGCTAGATCAGCTTGCCTTCTTCCTAACACCTAGAGCAGTAGCGGTCTTGGTTGTTCAGGTAGAAGGAAGGGTAACTTTGGAGGAGGAATTACAGGTAAGAGTAGGCCCGGGTGAGATGCCATTCATAGCAGGTGGTCGCGGGGTTGTAGAAGGAGGGTTAGGGCACAGGAGCCTCTAAAGTTTCAGAGAAAAGACAGGAAGAGATGAACACAAAGAAAAGAGAAGACAAAAAAACAGAAAATATGGGGAGAGTCCAGCTGAAAGGCTGCCCAAGTTCCCAGTTTGTCCCATGGCCAGGAAGATGTCATCCAAACCCTTGCAGTCACTCAGTAAACAATATGAACAGATGTTCTGGGTGGAATGATGTGGGGAAAATGTCAACCAGGGACAGAGCTGGAGTGTTCACCTAGCTTTTCATCACCTGTACAGCCCCAATCAAAGAGCACAGCCCTGATGGGGCACCATCCAAGAGGGAGCCTCCAGGAAGCAGGGGGGCGAAGATCTCCGTGGGGAGAGATGAGGCCAAGCAGGCCAGGTGAGCACAGGTGGCTCCCCTCCAAAGTGGAGATTCCAGTGCAAAGTGCTTTTCACCTGGGAGTAGGGATCACAGTTGGACTTCAGGGGTGTGGGTATTGGCATACTGGAGATCTGGAATCAGCTAGGCGTCTCGTGGCTCTGGATTTTGACTTATTGCACCAAGACCACACCAACTTGGTGCAGTAAGTCAAAATCTGGTTTCCTTGGGCCCATTACTTGCAGAATTCAGTACAGCAGGCAAACCACTGTGAGAAAAGTTCAGTTCTAAAATGTCTCTAGGATTTCCCGTTGTGGATCAACAGAAACGAACCTGACTAGTACCCATGAGGATGGGGGTTCAATCCCTGGCCCCGCTCAGTGGGTTAAAGATCTGGCGTTGCTGTGGCTGTGCCATAGGCCAGCAGCTGCAACTCCAATTCAACCCCTAGCCTGGGAACTTCCATATGCTGTGGGTGCAGCCCTAAAAAGTGAAAATAAGTGAAATATGACAATAAAAATCTCTAAGTTTAGGAAGCAGACCCAAGCTAGTCCCAGGTTCCTTAGGCTGCTGTAACAAAAATAACATAAACTGGGTATCTTATAAACAATGGAAATTTTTCGCATAGTTCCGGAAGCTAAGAAGTCCAAGATCAAGGCACCAGCAGATTCGATGTTTGGTAAGGGCCCCCTTCTTGCTTTGTAGACTGCCGTGGTTTCATTTTCCCTGTGTCTTCACAGAGCATAATCATAGAGTGAGCTTTTCAGGCTCTCCCCTTTTTTTTTTTCCAGTCCCCTTAAATCTCTGAGCCATCTACAGGATCCACTGCTGGAGAATGAAAGACTATCATTAGATGTGCTCCCACTTCAGAGCACTAGAGAGTACTGGGCTTCAGGATGCAGAAGAAGGCAAGCACCTACCAGTAGCTTCAGCTCAATGGACAAAAACCAGTATCTATTGGTACTAACATGGGTCAGGCCCCAGGTATATGCTTTCCCCGTCATGTTTTCCCTTCACAAAAGCTCTATAGGGTAGGAATATTTATGCCCATTTCATAGGATAGAAGAGTAGATCTCAAAGAGGTTAACTAGTTTGCTTGAGGTCACACAGTTAACATATGATGGAGTAAGGACTTGAGCCCAAGGTCATGTGATGCCAAAGTCCACGATCTTTCTCCTGTTTCCTGTTACCATCCTTTCCTTAAATTCATTTTTTTTATGGCTCTGACAAGCTGCCTCTTATTTCTATTCTTCCCTCAGTGATTTTTCCAGCATTCCCCAACCGTTTGTGTGCATGTGTTGACACATGACACATATGCATCTAGGCTCATATTCAGACATGTCTGTGAGAATACATATCCATGTACATATATATATTCATGTGTGTCTCCTTGCTTTCAGCTCTGTGTGTTCTGTTGCCTTCAGAGAAGAGGACAAATGCCATTTTGGTTTTAATGTCCTCAAGGTTGTGTAGGAGTCTATCCTGAGATGCTTGCTGGATGGCAGTCTTTCTACTGCATGTCAGCTAGTGCCTGGTAGAATCTGTCCCTGTGACCAGGGCCATTTCCCTACTACAGGCATCTTTTGAGGACCTGGTTTTAGGATGGGGCTTTCATAAGGGTCTCTGAACCAGACACTCAGACTTCAGGTTCTCAAAAATAGAATTTTCTACAAGTCGGAGATCAGAAGATTCTGGGTCTTCTGCCTAAGCCTAGAACTAGCACAAGGCAAACACCAGTCCACACTAGAATGGTTCTATCTGCTTTCCAAAGTCCTTTCATATTTATGTTCTTGGTGACAAACATTTCAGAGCCAGCAATCATCAACTCCATTTCACATAAAAGAAATAAAACCCCAGAGTATTGCTCACCATTAGCTGTGTGACCTTGGCCAAGTTCCTTAAATACTCTGCCCATCTCTTCATCTTCATTCCTTTTTTTTTTTTTTTTTGGCCACCCCCTCGGCAAATGGAAATTGCTGGGCTAGGGATAAAATCCAAGTGGGAGCTACCACCTACACCACAGCTACAGCAATGCCAGATCCTTAACCCACTGTGCTGGGCAAGGGATTGAACCAGAGTTTCCACAGAGATCCTTAACCTACTGCACCACAGTGGGAATTCCCCATCTCCTCATATTTATTTATGTTGTTTTTTTAGGGCCACACCTGTGGCATATGGAAGTTCCCTGATTTGGGGTCCAATTGCAGCTACAGCTGACAGCCTACACCACAGCCACTGCAATGTGGGATCCGAGATGCATCTGCAACCTACACCACAGCTCATGGCAATGTCCGATCCTTAACCCACTGAGTGATGGATACTAGTTGGGCTCTTTACCGCTGAGCCACAATGGGAACTTCCCCATTTCCTCATTTTTAAAATGGAGATGCTTCATGGGGTTGCTGTAAGCATTGGCTGCATTAAAATACATACATTCTTAGAGCAGAGCACAGCATGTGCCAAGCTCACAAGAAATGTTGACAACACACCCTCTCAGGCCCGGTGTCCACTGGAGACACCTGACAAGTCTGCTGCCCACAGAGCTTTCAGCCCTGACTGCCCTCTTTTCAAGCGAATCCACCTGGTAGTGTCGGTCCAGAACAACTCCTGAAGGATTTTGTTCCCACAAGCGTGTTTGCAGTACGTTCTTAGCCTCTTATTTCAATGGTTCATTGAATAGTCTGCCTTGAATATGAACCTTTAGTGCCTCCTCTGAGTGTCCTTGCACTAGAATCAGGTCCCTGAAACCACAGACTCTGGAGCCAGATAACCTGTCTTCAAATCCCAGCTCTGCCACTTACAGCTGTGTGACCATGGTCAGATCACTCCACCACTTTATGCCTCAGCTTTCTCACCTGCAAAGTCGGGGTAATATTGGTGCTTTTAGAGTCCTCGTAAATATCAAATGAGTTAACTTATATGAAGTTTAAAAACAGCTACGGGCACAAAACAAAAAGACAACCCACAGAATGGGAGAAAATATTTGCAAATGAATTGACTGACAAGGGACTAATCTCCAAAATTTACAAACACCTCCTACAGCTCAACACCAAGGAAACAAACAACCACATCAAAAAATGGGCAGAAGATCTAAACAGACAGTTCTCCAAAGAAGACATACAGATGGCCAAAAAACACATGAAAAGATGTTCAACATCACTCATTATTAGAGAAATGCAAATCAAAACCACTATGAGGTACCACCTTACACCAGCCAGAATGGCCATCATCAAAAAGTCTACAAACAATAAGTGCTGGAGAGGGTGTGGAGAAAAAGGATCCCTGTTACACTGTTGATGGGAATGCAAATTGGTGCAACCACTCTGGAAAACAGTATGGAGATTCCTTAGAAAATTAAAAATAGAATTACCATTTGATCTAGCAATCCCACTCCTGGGCATCTATCTAGAAAAAAACCATGACTCAAAAAGACACATGTACTCCAGTGTTCATTGCAGCACTCTGTACAATAGCCATGTAAACAACCTAAATGCCCATTGACAGAGGAGTGGATAGGGAAGATGTGGTACATACACACAATGGAATATTGCTCAGCCATTAAAAGGAATGAAATAACATTTATAGCAACATGGATGGACCTAGAAATTATCATGTGAAGTGAAACCAGTCAGACAATGAGACGCCAGTATCAACTGCTACCACTTACATGTGGAAACTAAAAAAAGGACACAATGAACTTCTTTGCAGAACAGATACTGACTCACAGACTTTGGAAAACCTATGGTTTCCAAATGAGACAAGTTGGTGGGTGGGGGGGTGCGCTGAGGGTTTGGGATGGAAATGCTACAAAAATTGAGTTGTGATGATTTTTTGTACACCTATAATTGTAATAAAATTCATTAAGTAATGGGGAAAAACAAATAAATAGACAAAAAAATAGCTATGGGCATATATTAAGGTCTATATTAGTATTATCATCATGACTTTTATTTTTACTGCAGAATTTTTAAAATTTTGTGGTACAATACATATAACATAAAATTTACCATCATTACTATTTTATATAAGTTACAGGTGTACAATAGAGTAATTCACAATTTATAGTTAGTATAAAATACTGGCGATATTCCCTGTGTTGTACAATATATTCTTGTAGCTTATTCTATTCTATTTTATTTTATTTTTTATGCCCCTGCAGCATATGGAAGTTCCCAGGCTAGGAGTTAAATGAACGCTGCAGCTGTGGCTCTGCACCACAGCCACAGCAACACCAGATCAGAGGCACATCTGTGACATGTGCTGCCCCTTGCAGCAAAGCTGGATCCTTAGCCAACTGAGCAAGGCCAGGGATTGACCCCTTATTCTCATGGACACTATGTTGGGTTCTTAACCCACTGAGCCACAATGGGAAGTCCTTGTGGCTTATTTTAAATATAATAGTTTATACCTCTTACCCCCTACCCGCATGTTGCCACTTCCCCTTTCCCTCTGTCATCACAATTTTTAAGTGTATAGTTCAGTAACATTAAGTACATTCACACTCTTGTGCTACCATCACCACCTCCACAGAACGCTTCCCATCTTGTAAAACTGAAGCTCTGTGCTCTTTAAACAACTCCTCAGGTCCCCTCCTCCCAAGCCCTGGAAACCATAGTGCCACTTCCTGCCTCTATGAGTTTGACTATCCTGGGTACCTCATATAAGTGGAATCATACAGTTTTTGTTCTTTTGTAGGCAGCTTATTTCCCTTAGCATTAGTGTCTTCAAGGTTCATTCGTATTATAACGTATCCTTCCTTTTTCAAGGCTGAACGATATTGCAGGTATATACCATGCTGTGTTTATATATTCATCCATTCGTGGACACTTGGAATGCTTTTATCTTTCAGCTAATCGTGAACACAGGTATACAGTATCTCATTGAGTCCCTGCTTTCAGTTCTGTTGTGTATATACCTAGAAGTGGAATTGCTGGATCGTGTTGTAATTCTATGTTTAATGTTTTGAGGAACAGCCATACTGTTTTCCATAGCAGATGCACCATTTTACATTCTGACCAACAGTGTTCAAAGGTTCCAATTTCTCTACATTCTCCCCAACACTTGTTATTTTCTAGGGTGTTTGTTTTGTTTTGTTTTTATGGTAGCTATCCTAGTGGGCGAGAGGTGGTATCTCATTGTGGTTTCGACTGGCATTTCCCTAATGATCAGTGACATTGCTCATGCTTTCATGTGCTTTTTGACCATTTGTATAGCTTCTTTGGAGAAGTGTCTATTCAAACCCTTTGCCCATTTTAAAATCAGGTTGTTTGGTGTTTTGTTGTTGACTTTTCATCATGATTCCTAAGTACTGACCCCTGTTAATTCATATTATTTGGAGCTTGGTAGCGTTCAGAAAATAAAAATTGCTCATTTTCCAAATGGCTTACAAAGAAATAAAGAAAACCAATTTCTTAAAATTGCTGACAGAAAATGAAAGGCCAAGCTATTGAATTCAAGTGCCTTTTCTTCTTTGTACGTGTATAAAACCCGAGACACCACAATATTAGCAAGAAATAGTGTTTGCCACCAGAACAAAAACATTTCCTGATGCTGACGAGATGTCCAGGGACTTTTATGTGAAAGGCCAATATTCTGAGAGAATTAATACAGAACTTGAGACATAAGACCATTAGTAATACTACAAGCTGATAAAAATGGCAAGATTCAACTCCAAAGGTCAGTAATTGTAACTTATAAAAGACACCATCTCCAAACCAAAAATATATAAAAAGGATGCAAGACGTGTGTGTGCAAGACAGATTTTGTATGTTTGTGTGATATTACATGTAGATGAGTATAAGAAAAAAAGAATATATATGTAAGTGTCAAAGAAAATCAGATAATGTAATTTAATTCTATTGAAAACAAGGAAAATTGGGCAATTCAAGCACTGGGGTTCTGTCTGGTCCTTAGTTACGTAGGCTAATTATTTAAGCAATCATTTCTCCCTTGATATAGATCATAAACATACAAAAAGTGTCACTGCCTTTTGTGGCAGAAAACGAAGTTCACCAAATATCATTTCCCATGCAAAGTATTCTGTAAAAGCAGAAAATACTTATAATTAATATATTTCTTCATTTTTCTAATTAGACTGGAAACTCTAGGGATAGAAATCATGCTTTGGGTGTTATTTTCCTCCACGTTGCCTAGCAGAGATCACATGCATTATTATAATATGAACAAGGCCGTGGTTAGCTACTGGACTAAGCAGTCCGTATAAAATGTAGCTAATAGTCCTGCAGGGTAGATATCATTGTGCCCATTTTACAGATAAGAAAACTGAGACTCAGGAAATTGAAATGTGTGCTAGTAGTGTTGTGGATATATTTTTAAAAAAACAACATCCTCATTCTTCAGAGATACATCCTAAAATATTCACCAGCTGGATGAAGCTAAAGTTGAAATGAAATTTCAACCATGAAGCTGATAATTGTTGAAGCTGAGTGATGTGTGTGTTCTTGGTCTATTATGTGATTTTTTTAATTCTGTTTGTTGATATTTTGTCTATGTATACATTTTTTCTATTTTTTTTTTCTTGGTGATGAATGGAAAGAAAACACTTCCTACTATTGCATCATGCTTTACAGAGCTTAACAAATAGATGATAGCAAAACAAATGCCTTTACCCATTGTTTGTGCCTCCCTGAGCACAATATTTTGTGTTGATTTTCTTTAACACTTCCTAATATTAGCAGGATTCCGGTCATTGGGAGCCTCACACAAAGGCACACATATTTCCATACTTTCATAGATTTGTTTTTCTTTAATGATTCATCAGTCTATAAGACCCTTCAATAATGGAAGCTTGTTGATAGCCAAGGATCCACATAATTACTGTACCTGGTGTGGAGACTAGTACTTGGTAGATACTTAGCAAACGTTGATGGATGGAGGCAACACGTGGGCACGGGGAAGGCTGAAATGATGCAGAACACCTGGCACACGCGCCTACTATATTGTCTAATGGGAACATCCTAAGCTTTCCTCCAGGGATCCCTCTTTGAACCACCAGCACGTATTGATCTCTACTATTTCGTACTGCTCCACCACGCTCCAGTTATTACTGCCTTTGCCATTCTTTCCTGCACGTCCCCTTGTTCAGCTGTGCATGTTTGGTCCTCCCATCTAGACCATGAATTCCTTGGGGACAGGAACAGTGTTCCTCAGTTCTCTGTAGCCTCCAGGTCTCGCATAGAACCAGACATGGGATGTGCAGCTGAATACACCTGCCGCAGCCACAACAGCTCAGCTTCACCTTCAAGAGGACCTGCTGCAGGAGGCTGGTTCACTGACAGCCTCTAGGGGCTGCCTCACATTCCCCGCTGAGACAACACTTCTCCCAGGCTTCTGCCGGCCAATAGCTGGGAGTGATGGGGGGAGGCGGCCTTAGAACTAGTGCTTTCCTGCATTCTGTGCCATTCCTCCACCAGCCCAGCAGAGATGCTCCAAGGCCTGTCTGCTTCTGTTCGCTCCCACTTTATCCTTCAGAAGCATTTCCCCCAATACATCTCTTGCATATCTTCTCCTATTTCAGCACATTTCTCCGAGGAGCCAAACAATTAAAGCGCCTGAACCACGCTAACGTGCAAGGACTTCCATGCTTCATTTCTTACACATGGAAATATTGACCATATTGGTTTATATTGAAACCAAATGTAAATAAAGTAAATTCTGCAGCACACTATGCTGTTCTTTGCTGAAGAGTGAATCAGGGCCCCTGAAGATTTTTACAGTTACATATGACTATTGAGCCCTTGAGCAAAGTGCTTTCCCTCATTTTCTTTATTCTTGCTTTTTTTTGGGGGGGGTCTTTTTTTAAGGCTGTATCTGTGGCATAAGGAAGCTCCTGGGCTCGGGGTTTAATCAGAGCTGCAGCTGCTGGCCTACACCACAGCCCCAGCAACGCCAGATCTGAGCATCTGCAACCTACGCTGCAGCTTGTGGCACCACCAGATCCTTAACCACTGGGTGAGGCCAGGGGTTGAACCCATATCCTCATGGAGACCGGTCTGGTTCTTAACCTGCTGAAACACAATGAGAACTCCTCATTTTCTTTATTCTTAAAGTGAGGCTAATGAGATCTTCCTTGTGATGAAATAAATTTCTAGGTCCAATAAGAAGACATTCCTATCGGGGTGCAGCGTCAGAAAACTGTGTCTTGGATAACGTTAATTTCCCTGTAAATGTTCTGCTTGACCAGACACATAGTGTAGCCACTCAGTCAATCCCCAAGCACCAAGCCACCTCTGGGCTCTGTATGTATTTCCTTGTTCCTTACTGAGGAAGGGCATCTGTGGGCAAAGGCTGGGAGGGAAAAAAGAGAGGACTTGCAAAGCACAGGAATTAGAACCCAGGAGTTGACTGAGAGTAGGGCCACATCCCACTGGAAATTTGAAAGGGACCTTACAAGAGAAGTGGAGAAGGATCTCCAGACCTGGCATAAAAAAGCCAGGTTGCAGGAGTTCCCTTCGTGGCTCAGTGGTTAACGAATCTGACTAAGAACCATGAGGTTGTGGGTTCGATCCCTGGCCTTATTCAGTGGGTTAAGGATCCGGCGTTGCCGTGAGCTGTGGTGAAGTTTGCAGACGCGGCTCGGATCCCGCGTTGCTGTGGCTGTGGCGAAGGCCGGCAGCTACAGCTCCTGTTAGACCCCTAGCCTGGGAACCTCCATATGCCACGGGTGTGGCTCCACTTAAAAAGGCAAAAAGACAAAAAAAAAAAAAAAAGCCAGGTTGCACCATGAACCATAGAACCTTGGGCAAACCATTCGCTCTCTTGAGCGTTTCACATCCGAAAAGGAAATTGGTGTCCTAAATGACCTCCAAGTCCCTTTATGTGCAGACACCTATGATCCTTTCTAACCTACCCAGAATCTCCATCCTTTACATGTGGGTCCTCTCCCAAGACCTCTGTATAGAAAATGACTGATGGTGTTTCTGTAAGTGTAGTCATCACTTAAAGGAGAGCCCATTAAACATGAACTTTTACTTTTTTTTTTTTTTAGGGCTACACCTGCAGCATATTGAAGCTCCCAGGCTAGGGATTTAATCGGAGTTGCAGCTGCTGCAACAGGAGCTCTTGGAGCCACATCTGTGCCTATACCACAGCTCACAGCAATGCTGAATCCCCAACCCACCGAGTAAGGCCAGCGATGGAAGCCACATCCTCATGGATGCTATTCTGGTTTTGTAACCTACTGAGCTGAAACGGAAGCTCTAAACTTTTACTTCTTAAGAAAAATTAGTTGGGGGGATAAAGGAGGGACATGATGGAACTCAGTGGTTCTGTCCTTTCTGATTAACACTTGCACACTCTCTCCTGCTCCACCCTCCCCTCTGGCACCTCTCCTTCCTGGAGCCTAGCCATTGACTGTCCTTGTTCTTCTCGTACTCAAGTGACTCACCTGATTGGCTGTGAGGTCATAGCCCCATTAGCTCCTGTAGTTACCCAATGGCCTTGGCTTCTGCCCTCTGTCCCTCCACCAGGAAGAAGTCAATAATACTAGCCTCTTAAGTGATTTCTTCCTCATGGTGTGGTTACCCATGGCTGAAGAAGATGCAATGGGCCAGGTAAATAAGACATGAGCTGAAGATGCTCCTTGAGCAGTTGGCTCTCACACTGCTGCTGCAGGTGGACAGGCAGAGGTCAAGACTCCCACCCCTACCCCCTGCCATTGCCCAATGATACAGCACAGAGAACTACCTGGCAAGTACCTGCTGACTTTTGGAACCACAAATATTTCCAATCGATTTGTTCCAAAGACTTATTGGGCAACCACACTACCCTTTTCCCTCCTTGTCGGCCTTGCAGTGCTGACCCACCACCTGCTCAGACAGGCAAAAACACCAGCCTCCTCAACTACAAGAGACCATATAACCAAGCATAGCTCAAATAATTGACCACCTCCCATTCGCAATCACAAGAAGATATGAGCAGTACCAAAGCGTCCTCTCTAGTCATTTTCAGAACTTTTCAAACAAAATCTTTCAAAATGTTTATCTGACCACTGGAATGATATGTGTTGCTGAGAGTAATCAAATGAGGGATGAGGGGCAGTTGGAAATATTCCTTAAATGAAAGACTACAGTAGTGTCATTTTGACCACTCTACTTAGCATTTTAGAAAAACAAATATTGTTTTATGTTTGCTCATTCTGTAAAGACATCTAAATCAATACTCAGAAGTTCTTACACATTCTGTAACCAAGAAATAAGAGTTAAAATCAGACAATCAAACCACTAACATTTATTGAGCATCTACCTTTCACAAAGCATTGCGCCACAGGTTGATACACAGAAATGTAAAACTCAGCTCTTTTTTTTTTTTCCACATGAGTTGGTCACTGAAGGGACTTTAAAGACAGAAAAATTACAAACCTACATAAAAGTAATTGAGTGAAATACTAATAGCCAGGTGTTCTGAACTTCCACTGAAATGAATATCTGAAATATGTACCTTCCTGGATTAGGCATATTATTGTGAACATGGCCCCACCAAGTTTGAATATGAGAGTTGGTAATTTCACATGGAGCAAGGAGATAAAGGACAGACTTGAATATTGCTGGATTCTATACCCATCTCGAATCAGAAGAACAATCATCTACAAGTAACAGGAAAACTCACAAATAGTGGTTTAAACAAGTATGGAACATATTTTTCTCTCTCAATAAGAATTCTAAAAATAAGAGAACAAAGAGCTAGAGAAGTTATCATTGAAATCATCAATAATTTCTGCCATTTTTCTGATACACTGTCCTTTGCTTGTGGATTTTGTCCTCATGTCTTCAAAATGGCTGCTGTACTCCAGTCATCATATCACATTCCAAGAAAGAAATAGAAAGGGTAGGGTAAATGACAAATGTCTTCTCTTTTTAAGTTATTATCTTTTTATTCAAGAAGAGAAGCCTTTTTTGGGTATCTGCCTTCATCCTATTGATCAGAATAAATAACATGAGCACCCCAGAAGCAAAGGAATAAATAACATATCCACCTCAGCAGCAGCCAGGCTCCATAATAGAGAAAAACAAGGGAGAAGCTGATTTTAATAGTTTTCACGGGACCAAAATATCAGCCATATCTTAGCATAAAATAACCATGCTATATATAAAATATACTTGATTTTAAATGGTCATATTTTGAAAAACTATTTCCCTGGCCTCACTAAATGTGCAACATGACCTAATTTTTATTACTTTAAAAATAGCTTTTAGATATAATTGCATTCTTAGGAATATGTTTTTAAAGAATAGGTATGTATTTTATACTACATACCTTTTTCATTTTGTTTTGCTTTTTGTTTTGCTTTTTGTTTTTGTTTTTGTTTTTGCTTTTTGTTTCATTTTGTTTTGCTTTTTGTTTCATTTTGTTTTGCTTTTTGTTTTTGTTTTTGTTTTTGCTTTTTAGGGCTCACGGCAAAGGGAGGTTCCCAGGCTAGGGGTCTAATCGAAGATACAGCTGCTGGCCTACACCACAGCCATAGCAATGCCAGATCCAAGCCACGTCTGCGACCTATACCACAGCTCAGCCAACGCCAGATCCTTAACTCACTGAGCGAGGCCAGGGATCGAACCCTCAACCTCATGGTTCCTAGTCAGATTCGTTTCCCCTGCACCACGACGGGAACTCCTATAGTGATTATTTCTAAATGGCAAAATTACAGATTTTTAAAATTTCTCTGTGCTATATGGGCTTTTTTATTTCATTTAATTTTCTTAATTCTCTATAGCAAAAGTATGTTATTTTGTAATAAGAAAACAAAAAAAATGTTTTCTTAAATAAGAATGTTCATGATTGTTTATGATATATTGCCAAATGAAAAAGCAATGTATATGACATGTTCCCAATTTTCATAAACATATATGAGGGAAGCAGATAAGATAAATGTGAGAGAACCGAAAGCCTGGAGATTTCCCTCTGAATGCCAGGAATATAGATTGTTTTAATTTTCTTCCATCTGCTTTTTGGTGTTTTCCAAACTAATCATAGTGAGAAAAAAAAAAGGTAAGAAACAAAGAGCAATCTCAAGTTAAGCAGTTGCTGGCCCAGACTTGGAGGAAAGACAGTCTTTGAGCATCACTAAACAACAAGCTTTAAGAATGGAAATTGCAGAAAAAAAGAAGAGAAGGAAAAAAAAAAAAGCATTCACCTGAGAAACAGACCTGGTTTGTTAAGACCAAAAAGGATACAAGAAAATACTTTCCTCCCTGTTTCCTGTCTCCAAAAGCACTTTCTGCTGAGAAATATTAAACCCCCTTAACATCTTCAGGGGATTCTCAAGTCCAAGGCTCAGAGCCCAATAGAGGGCTATTTGTTCTTTCTGGTGCCTCAGCTGTGAAACATGGCTTATTGTTTTTCAGCAAATATAGCCACTGGAAGGGCACTTTCTGAGCCTCCTTTCTTGCCAGGAGCAGGAGAAGATGGGGAGCAGAAAGATGGCTGATGGCTCTTTACCTTTCAGAGGGCCCCATCCACTTTCAAATCCAAGAACCATTTCTTCCTCTTCTTTTTCTTTCTTTCCAGTAAAAACACTGATTTCTCCCAGAAAGCAAGAGACTATCTACAATTCTCCTGAATTTGCAAGAGTGAAAGACCTGCAAATCCCAAATCCTTGGGCAATTAACAGTCAGGTGAAAAGCACCCCCCCACTCACACTAGATCAGTGTCAAGGATAGCCAGCCCATTGCTTAGTCATTTGTCCATTCAATCATTCATTCATTCACTCACTCTTCCATCCATGCATCCATTCAACAATAGTGCCTGGTCTGAGGATACAGTGAGAACAAAACAGAAAAATGTGGGAGTTTATATCTGGGGGGGGCACAGGAGTGAGGGGGACGATAAGAAAAAAAGTAAACACTGCAATAAATAGTTTCAAAAGAGGACACATGATATAAAGACTAGAAAGCAGGGTAAGCTTCTAGAGAGTTACAAGAGAGCAGGGTGGGTGCTCAGGAAAAGGTCTTTCAGGAGGTAACACGAACTGAACTTGAACGAGGGGAAGCGGGGAACCAGGAGACGCTCAAGCATGGTACAGACAGGCTACAGCAGGAGAGGAGATCAGAGCGCTGGGAGCAGCTGGTCTTAGAGCCAGTAGGGAGGAGGACAGGTGACCATGGACAGGGTACTTGGGGAGCCAGAGCGAAGGGTTGCATGCAGCTATCCAGCCATCAGTAATGATCTTCCAGCCCTGCTGGATGGGAATAGAGAAGATACCATTAAAAGTTTCTTATTTCGTAAGAGCATCCAGCCTCAGGAGACAGAAACAATTACAGAAGTCAGGGATAAGGTATGTGGCTCTGATTCTACACAAAGGCAAGATCTGGAGAAGACAAGATCAGTGTGAGCAGAACCAGTCAGAGGACTTCCTGGGGTGGGGGGGAGGGGCTAGACCTAGGTGAGGGGAAGGGTCACATCAGGTGGCAAAGCCTTCGCTGTGCATATACACCTGCCCCGCTTCCACTACCAAAGACATCATCCATTCACAGCTCTCTTTCCCACTCACCTTGGTCTCCAAAACCTTCTCAAACTAGCATTCCAGGCAGATGCCTCCAGCAAATCAATGTTAGCACAGGAGGAGAAATCTCAGGCTAAGCCAGAGACAGTGGGTCAGGGAAACTAGGGGGAGAGAGTGCCTCCCAAATAGAGTGGCCTAAGGAGCCAGTGGAAGCTCCCCAGTGAAGATGGGAAAGATGATGGTTCCAACCAGAAGCACAGTATGTGTGAGGACCAGAGGTGGGAATGGGGGCAAGCGCTCCCCTGTGGCCACGGTTATAAAGTGCAGGGGCAGGGGGCCCTGGAGGGATGAACACAGAGGGTGGTGGAAGTCATGGAAAGAATTGAGGCTTTATAGGACAGTGGAGAGAGGCTTTGAAGGGCTTAGGCGTTGGGATCAGAGTGTGAGGTGATCCCAGCCTAGCTCCAACCATCCCTCTAGCTGCTCTGAAACCAGAGAAAATGCAGGATAGGAGGCTGCTACAGGAGAAGGGGTGGGGTGGGCAGCTGGACGAGGGTGGGGTCCGGGGAAAGGAAACAAGAGGCTGTTTTGGAAGCCATTTAGGACAGGGAATTGCTCAAAACTGGTGACTAGATGTTGGTGCAGAGAAGAGAGTCGAGGATGGAGTCCAGCTTCTTCACACAAGTCCTCAGATGCTCCCACTGATGAGGGAGAGATGGAAACTGACAAGCCCAACTGAGCCAGGCATTCAGATCTAAAATACACACAGGAAGCTATCGATGCCTGAAGCTTTGCCAAAAGATGCCCGCATCTCTACAGAGAACTCAACACACCAGACATGCAGCTGCTTCTCACTTCCGCTTTAGGTCTCAGGCAAATTGTACACGAAGGCCTTTATGTCCCAGGCATCTCATTTGTCAAGGCATCAAGCAGCAGCTCAGCCTTTGCAAACCATTTGATGTTGTAATTTGCCAGTGGATGATCTTCGGAGAGGCTCTCCCAAAGACTCAGAGAGGTTGGGAATGTTCTTCAAAGTCACACAGCAAGTTGGAGGTGAACAGAGAATGATTTATAAACCACACCTGATTTATAGGCCATGTACTGCTCAAGCCCCAAACAATCCAACATCTTAAGGTATGACCAGCCAGATGGTACAGGCTTTCTCCATCCCCCACATCTTCATTCATTCATTCATTCAACAAATACTTTCAAAACATCTCATAAAGCATTCTTGATTCTGGGACTATACTAGCAAACTCAACAGATCAAAACTTGTTCTCATGTTGGAGTTCCCACTGTGGCGCAAGGTTAAACCCCCTGACCTGGCACCATGGGTTAAAGACTCTGGCATTGTAGTAGCTGAACTGTAGTCACGAGTGTGGCTCAGATATGATCCCTGGCTTGGAACTCCACATGCCGAGGGGCGGCCAAAAAAGAAAATAGGCCAACAAATAAAAATAAGAAAGTCTGTTCTCATGTAGCTGATATTATGGTGGGGAAGACAGACACATAAAAAGGATATCAAATGTAAGGTAGTGATACCTGCTTGGGGGCAAACCTAAGTTAAGAAAGGATGCACAGAGAGGGGGTGGTATATGAGGAAGAAGAGGTAGGTGCTGGGGCAAGCCAGGAAGGCTGCACAGAAGAGGTGAGTTTTCATCAAGCCCAAAATAAGGGAGCTAGTCCTGCAGATGTCTAGGAGAAGAGCTTTTCAGGTAGAGAAGCAGAAAATGCAAAACTCTAGAGTTCCTGTCATGGCTCAGCAGTAATGAACCCAACTAGTATCTATGAGGACATGGGTTCAATTCCCAGCCTCGCTCAGTGGGTTAAGGATCTGGCATTGTTGTGAGCTGTGGTGTAGGTCACAGACCTGGCTGGATCCTGTGTCGCTGTGGTGTAGACCAGCAACTGCAATTCCAATTCCACCCCTAGCCTGGGAACTTCCACATGCCATGGGTACAAAAAGACAACAAAGAAAAAAAGAAAATGCAAAGATCCTCGAATGGCAAGATGATCGGAGCATTGGCAAGTTGGCCGTGAAGGCTGGCATAGGGTGAGTAAGGGGTTAGGGTAGGAGCAGTCAGAGTGGTGATCATCCAAAGTACAGAACTGCTTAGTTTTTGTGTTGAGGTCAGAACAGTCTCAACCCAGAGGGACAAGAGAGCCGGTGGACTTTGCGGAGACATGTGCATTACTTCTGTTCACCACTGTAACAGTACCAAAAAGGAAAGTGAGATTCAGAAGAGGGAAAGGAATTGTCCAAGATCACACAGTTAGGGTGACAAAACTTGAATTTGATCCTGTAAAGGTTGGATCAAGCCTCTGCTCTTCCTACTATGGATGGCTAAAAAGTTGGCAGTCAGGGGGAATGAGAACAAGAGTCAAAAACTGTAAACAATCCAATTGTCCTGTGTCATTTTGCAACACATGGGAAGGCTGCAAGACTTCAGAAGTGTAGCCACTGGCTTGTGTGTCTAGGCAGAGAGGATCTCAAACAGCTTTGAAGTTATTCCTCAGCCTATTCTGGCAGGGATACCTGCATGCTGAAGGGCAGAGAAATTTCAAGGACAACCCTTGCATCAGTAGCTGCATCCTGCCTGATGAACTCTTACACCTGCAATCTTTGAGACTGACACTGTCTCGGAGGACACCTGAGTGTGGGTAGGTGATGATCTGGAGACACATATATCCTTGGGCTAGGACGCCCTGCATTTAACAAGATGGTGCTCAAAATAGGAATTTAACTTAGTTACAGAAAAATAAAGACATTTACACCTCTTGCAGAGCTTATTTTTTAGAATGAGTTTTGTTCCTATTAGGAGAGCTGTCATCAACCACTCATTCATTCCATTCATTCATTGCTATATGTATTTATCCAACAGTCTGGCAGGCACTGGTCTAGGTGTTAGGAGTGCTACAATGAACAAGAAATAGAGTCAAAAAGTAATAGATACATGGTATATCCATACAATAGAATATCATTTGATAATAAAAAGAAGTCAAGTGCTAAAAAATGTTGCAACTTCCATGGACCTTGAAAATATTATGCAAAGTAATAGAAGCCAAACAGGAAAGACCACAAATGATTCCATTTCTATGAAATGTCCAGACTAGACAAATCCTTGCAGACAGAAAATAGATATTATTGGTTGCCAGGGGATAGCAAGGATGTCAGGGAGAAGTAAGGATTGACTACAAATGGATAAGGATGTTTTTACTGCAATGATGCAGTAAAAAACTGCTTCTAAAACTGATCATGGTAATAGCCGAATGACTCTATACATTGACTAATAACCATTGACCTTTATACTTCAAATGGGTGAATTGTATGGTATGTGAACTATATCTTAAGAAAACTGTTGCAAAAGAAATTAAGGCATTACCAGCATGGCGTAGCGGAAACAAATCCGACTAGTATCCTTGAAGATAGAGGTTCGATCCTTGGCCTCACTCGGTGGGTTAAGGATCTGGTATCACAGTAAGCTCTGGTGTAGATCACAGATGTGGCTTGGATCATGTGTTGCTGTGGCTGTGGTGTAGGCTGGCAGCTGTAGCTCTGATTTAACCCCTAGCATGGGACCCTCCATATGCCGTTGGTGCGTCCCTAAAAAAAAAAAGGAAATTAAATTTTAAATGCCACCTTTAACATTTTAATTAAATTAAAATTAATAGAAATGAACAGAAGTTGAAATAGCAAATTTAAAATTAATAGATAGAAGTTGCTTACTCCATGACAACTGTCAGTATTTTCATGTGTTTGTTACGATGAAATTAATACTCCTTCCTGTGAATCCTCCAGAACACGAAAGTGAGGCATGAGGCCACCTAGACCCAACTCAAGCTCAACCTGAGAAGGCTAAAAAAATTAAAAAATGTGGATTCTCTAGGGTTTCCATTGTCCCTGCACTTTTGGGTTTTCATTAGTCCACAGATGTGAGAACCAGCAGGTTAGATGGAATTTCCTTAACTGGGAGTTGCTGAGGAAAGTTCTCCCGAGCTTGTTCAGGTGCCACCCTATCTTCAATGGATCCCTTGAAGCAGAGCCTGAAAGAAGCACTTGGCAGCAGGCAGTTTCTTGGGAAAAAGATCCCAGCAGGATGGATGAGGCACGTAGAAGAGTGGGACTGGCTGGGAGCAAGCCCGTTATGGGTGCATTACTGAGCTGGTTACCACCTTGGGAAATGGAGCCCAGTCCCCCAGGGACAGTATATGATGTGACTCAGGAGAACTGGAGACTGAGGCATCCATCTGTCAGCCACCCTCCTCTTGGTTGAGGATTTCTCCAGGGCCACTCAGTGTTCTCAGCTCCAGGCTCCACATACACGTGGGCTGAGCAGGCTTCCTTAGCTTCAGAGAAAGCCCTGACCCTGGCAGTGGGCAAAGAACTGCCCACCACCACTGTCCGAAGCTACAGGGGTCCAAGGCATCCAAGGAGTTGTGATGTGGGGCACAAAAAGATCCTGCTTCATAGTGCAAGAGACCCTGGGTGCTCGCTGTCTAGAAAGGATACAGGTGTAAGCGAAGTGGTGACAGGGCAGCCTTCGCTATATGAGCATCCTCTGAATATGACCAAGCCACTGGGGAAAGGGAGAAGGCCTTGATCTAGACACTTCCCAGGCATTGCTTCATTCTCTGCCTACAACTGGACAGAGAGATGCTCTTCTGTTTCAGGAGAGGAGACCTCCTAGAGAAATTAAATAAGCTGCCCAAAGGGGCCTTGGAAACATAAAGCGAGGTTGAGATTCAAACTTAGGACTCTACCTGATCACCAGAGCTCACACAATGCTTCTCTTTTTTTTGATGATAATGCATTACAAAATATATTTTACATAAGGATTCGGTGACACTCAACACACACATATACTGTATAACTAAAAGTTCCACAAATCTTTCTTCCTAAGGGCAATACCCTCTGATAGTTTATTCTATTCCATTTTATTTTTTAGGAGTTTTCCTTTGGCTCAGCGGATTAAGGATCTGCTCTTGTCACTGTTGTGGCAAATGTTTGATTCCTAGCCCAGGGAACTTCCTCGTGCTGCAGATGCAGGAAAAAAAAATCTATTCCATTTTATTTTTTAAATGACGGTTGTAGCCACTGTCATATGTGAAACTGATTTCACAATTCATTGATGGTTCCCATCCCATGGCGTGGAAACCACACGAGATTACTTACTTATCTGATTACTTATCAGACGCCTTTATAATATCCTACCCAAGCCACTCCCTCATTAAAAAAAACTATCATATTATTCTGAGGTATGCTTCTCCCTCAGTCTTGGCCAGTTCCCAGTTCAATGTTCTTAAAACTGGGTCAGTTTTATTCAGAGCACTGATCTCGGTTTGTACTTAACCACATCCGTCTGGGAGGTTATTGGATTTGTGTCTGTCTTCCATGGACTGTAAGACCCACTCTTGACCGAATTTGCTTTGGCTCACCTGTCTCCCCAGCACCAACAGTGACTAATACACAGCAGGTATTTGGTATTTTTTTAATGAATTCATTAAATGCATAAGAAAAAATTGGTTTGGGACCTCTGCTCCAAGATGTATTCTATGTCTCCTTTCCTCTTCACAGTAAATCCCTGAGTGGACAGGACTGAGAGTCAGCTGCTTGGGTTCAAACCCTGCCTCCAGATCCTACAAGCTGTATGATCTTCAGTAAGTTTCCTATCTGCCAAAGAGAGATGATAATGGCCCACCTCAAGGAATCAGTGTGAGGATTAATTGAGAAAATGGTAAGGAATAACCAAAAGAGATAATTTCCTGTAAAGAAGTCTTGAAATGAAATGTGGTCAGATGAGAGCAGTGTCATAAGTTGAAGGGTGAGTCCTCTTTCTCCAGCATATGTTGAAGTCCTAGCAATTTCTGGCATGTTAAAATGAGACTTACTTCCTAAAAACAGGGTTGTGCAAGTGTGATGAGTGAAGACAAGGTCAGGCTAGAGTAGGGCGGGCTACTCATCAAATATAACAGGTGTCCCATCGCAAGACAGCCGTGCAAAGACGGAGGCGCAGGGAGGAGGCATGCGATAACCAAGGCAGAGGCTGGAGTGGGGCAGCTGGAGGTCAAGGAAGCCCAGGGCTTCGGGCAAGCCACCACAAGCTAGGAAGCAAATTAGGATTCTCCTACAGGTTTCAGAGGAAGCCCAGTTCTGCCAATACCTTCATTTTGGAATCCTAGCCTCCAGGACTGTTAGACAATAAATTTCCATTGCTTTAAACCAAAAGTGGAAAAGCAGAGAAAGAGAAAAAAAAAAAAAAAAAAGACTCGATGACCAATGAACAATAGTGGTACATATCTCGGTAGACGAGGGCAAAGCAGCATCGTTCAGGCTCAAGCAAATTAACTAATGCAAGGCTGCCTCCTGGGCTATGCCATTTATGTATTTCAAACCCACGGTCTCACAATAAAACTTGGTTCAAAGATTTAAACATTGAAATCCTTCCTTCTAGTAGCAAAACCCCACGGTAAGCAATTATCGCATTATTCCAATTTAAGGGCATGCCAGTTACACATGTAAATGTTCCAGTCTTGCCAACACACCTTTTAAATCATCTCTCCCAAGTAATTTCTTTGCAGTTATCAAGACTATTAAACTATCCTCCTTGAACTTGCCACCTGGAGCATGAAAACCTCTTGGGGGAAGCAAGCTCTTGAGAGGGATTTTCCAGGAGCGCCTGGGATAGAGGCTGTGGGAGGATTTTGCAAAGACCTGAAGATGGGTTGCAAGTCCTGGACTTTGGGAAGCACTTCCCTGGCCATTCAGACCTTAGACTCCCCAACAATAACCCACAGTCCTTGTAGGTCTAAAGGTGACCACTGTTGGGTGTACCTTTGCCCTGTAGGAGGATCTCACCCAGAACAGCTGAGGAGTCAGCTCAGAGACGGGACCCTAGCAGACAACCTGACTGGAGACCAGCCTGGACTCTTTCCAACATGTGGATGAGACAGTGCCGAGGTCACCCAAGCCTGAGGATGGGGCCGTGTGGTCTGAAGGTTAAGGATTCAGAGAGTGTGGTCAGACAGACCTGGGCATAGGTCCTGGTTCAGTCACTTACCAGCTGCCTTACTTCTCCTAGCTTCCCTTGTCCTCATCTGGGACAAGGGGGCTGATCAGAGTTCCAAGCCCCCGGGCCGGCTATAAGGAGAAAGAGAATGTACGGAAATGTTAACACAGCCCATGGCACATCGTGAGAAGTTTTGAAAGTCTATGGTCTCCTCTCTTCTGTATTTTATCACAATTTTTATTGTTAAGATTAGTGTGTTTACCTTTGAGTTCCTCGGTTCCCTCACAATTATTATTGTTAATATTAGTGTGTTTACCTTTGACTTCTTCAGTTCCTAAATGCACTTGTCGTCCAGGGGCCGTTGATTCCACTTCTGCAGAGCCGCCACTGTCCCCACCTTTCTGCCCCCCCCTTTCATTTCCTTTCACCTGAATGAGTTCCGTGTCATTTCTCAGGTGGTCCATCTCAGCCTCTTGAAGAGTCTGGCACCACCTTAAACCAGTGGTTCTCTAAATTTGCTGGACGTGAGAATCACCTGGAGTGCTTTTTTGTTGTTGTTTTTTGTCTTTTTAGGGCCGAACCTGCAGCAGATGGAAGTTCCCAGGCTAAGGGTTGAATTGGAGCTGCAGCTGCCAGTCTATACCACAGCCACAGCAACGCCAGATCTGAGCCATGTCTGTGACCTATACCACAGCTCATGGCAACACCAGATCCTTAACCCACTGAGTGAGGCCAGGTATCGAACCCGTGTCCTCATGGTTACTAGTAGGGTTTGTTACTGCTGAACCATGACGGGAACTTGAACTGGGGCACTTTTAAACCTCCCCGTGCTCATGGACACTTCACCCAGGCCAGTCACGTCAGGATGGAAGGGCACGGGACACAGGCGGCCATGACCCAGGTGATCCCAATATGCCTCCAAGCCCCCACATGCCCCCAGCTTGGCTTTTCTGGGAGATGGCTCCACCCACATCTCCCCACTTCTGAAAAAAAACAGGCCTCCCCCATTCCTCCTCAACTCAGTAACTATCTTTGTGCGGGGGGGATCTACTCACCAGAGTGGTTCCAAACCCCATGATAAATTCACCTCCTCCCCATGTGTGAGTAGTTTTCTATTTGCCAAGGTCGGGGACTGACAAATAGTGACTGTGAATTCAGTAACATTTCCAAATGAATGCTGTTATTCATCAAGACAGCATCTCTGTGTGCTTGAAAAATAGCACCAATTGAGAGTTGCCATGTGACTTGCGACACACAGATTCATTGACTTGCAAGAATCTCACAGGCCCCAGGGCTCCCAGAAACCACTGACGAAGGTCAAGATGAAAGCTTTAGTGAGAAGCAAGTTGAGGCCAAAGAAAAACTGGATGAATATCCCAAAGACACACACTGAGAGGTGGGACAAAGATTTGAGCCCTCCTGGTACCCAACTTAGTCTTTTTATTGTGGAAGAGATTCAAGAGTCTCTTCTTCGATCTCATGTGGCACCACCTCCCCCAAAGTGCCAATATGCCTAATCAAATAGATCACTCACACGGGTTATGCCCTGTGATCAAGGGGATGATGATCGTCAAAGATGTCCATGTCTTAATCCTCAGAACGTGTGTATGTATTTCTTTATGCAGCAAAAGGTACTTGGCATATATAATTGAGTGAAGGATCTTACCATAGGGAGGCAGGTTGTCTTGAATTGTCCGAGTGGCCCAAGGTTGCCACAAGCATCTGTAGAAGGAGACAGGAGCCAGAGGAGAAGGTGTGACCGTGGAAGCAGAGGTCAGGGTGATACCAAGCTGGAAGCTAGAGAGTCTGAAAAAGACAAGAAGCGAGGGCCTCCCCATGTTATAATGCAGCTTGGCCGACCCCTTACTTTTAGCCCCCCTGAGACTGATTTTGGGTTTCGACCTCTAGAACTCCAAGATGACATATTTGTGTTGTTTTAGGCCACTAAGTTGCTGGTGATTTGTTAGAGGAACAGGAAATACATCTTTGCACATCTGTGATAGTTTTATCCAAATTTTATACTGTGTGTGTGTTGTGTGTGTGTGTGTGTATTTATAGGGGAAGGGAAAAGAAAAGTCACCAAAACACTAATAGCAGTAATCTCCAGATGTGCAATAATCAGTGGTTATATTTGTCTTTCTGGGGTTTTGGTTGTTATTATTGTTTGTTTATTGGTTTTGGCCACACTGTGCAGTAGCTTGATGTGAGATCTCAGTTCCCAGACCGGGGATTGAACCCAGGCTGCAGCCGTGAAAGCACTGAGTTCTAACCACTAGACCATCAGGGAGCTCCTGTGTCTCATTCTTTTCGGCCACGCCCACAGCATGTGGAAGTTCCCAGGCCAGGGACTGAACCTCAGCTAGAGCAGCAACCCAAGCTGGTACAAAGACAATGCCAGAGCTTTAACCTGCTTTACCACAAGGGAACGCCTGCCAAGTCTTTCTGTATTTATAGCATTTTTTTTTTTTTTTTTTTTTTTTTTTGCTTTTTAGGGTCACAGGTGCGGCATATGGAATTTCCCAGGCTAGGGATCAAATTAGAGCTACAGCTGCCGGCCTACACCACAGCCATAGCAACGTGGGATCCAGGCCGCATCTGCAACCTACACCACAGCTCACGGCAATGCTGGATCCTTAACCCATTGAGCAGGGCCAGGGATCAAACCCACATCCTCATGGATATCAGTAGGATTCATTAGTGCTGAGCTACAACAGGAACTCCAGTTTTTACAACATTGTTATAATGTATGTATATTAATTTTATTATCAGAACAATTAAAAGTCTTCAGAAATCTTATCCATTCTTAAAAATCCATCGAAACACCACATCAGCAAAGCCTTTGTCCCCGACCCCAGGAACAAGAGCAGTTTCCCCCAGTGACTTGCTCCTCTCGGTGCTTAGCTTACACAACCCTCGTGTTACAGCTATTTCTTTCCTTTTCCCATGGTTTCATCTTCATGGTGAGTGCTTCAGAGCTGTGCTGTATTTACCCTGAATGTGAAAAGCACACACCACATATTTGTTAGCTATTATTGCATTGGATTATACATTTAAAATACACCCAGTATCAGACCATCTCTCCCACTTAGGGCTCTCGTCCAGCCTAAGTCCCTGTGATGCTCTGGTCCCCGGTTCCAACCACTCTGATGTGATAGCCTATGACTTTTCCTAATGCACTGGTCCAGCCACATCAGACTGTGCTACTCCTCCACATCCCGGGCAGGATCCTGCTTCTAGAACTCTGTGCTCCTTCTTCCCTCTGCAGTCACTCCTTTCAGTCACTGGTGTGGCTCATTCTCCAGCCTCCTACAAGTCTTTGTTCAAATGTCCCCTTCTCAGTGAGGTGAATTCCCCACCTCGGGAACTTCCTGTTACTTTCTCCTTATCACTATTATATATCTTACTTATTCATTTATCACTATTATATGTCTTACTTATTCATTTATCACTATTATATATCTTACTTATTCAGGCTTCCCTCCACGAGGAAGATTTACAGCAAAGCTTAGCAAGAGTAAGGGTAGGGACTGCATAAATCCTGCTGAATGAATAATCTGTGTCCGGTCCATAGCTGACTGTATCTACACTGCATTTCACCCCTCTGACCTGACTATCAATTCCAAGTATAACTCAGGCTCTGAGACCAGGCAGCATATTTCAAAACCAATAATGTTCCAGCAGCAAAGTACTGTTGCAATCAAGCGTTCTTGGCTCAAGTGAATTCCAAATTCCAGAGTCTGCCTGACCCTGTTTACCCAAGACCCAGAAAGACAAGTTCTGGCCATGAAAACAACCCATAGAGTGTTACTGTCAATCATCTCAGCCATGCTGAAAAGTCTAATTTGCTAATTTGTTTTCCATGATCTCTGAGCTTCTCCCTTGAGCAATGCGCTCAGAAGGGATCCTCCTCTCCAGATTTTTCTTCCCTAGTCAGTTATACAGGCGCACATGGAAGTATGGAATAATAGGGCAAGGAAGAAAGGTGGGATTTAGGGCTCAATTCTAGTCTAGCCTCCTCCACTTTGTAGCCATGAGTTTGGATAAATCTGATACAGCCTCCGAACCTCAGTTTGCAAAAGAGAATGTAATCCAGCTCACCTCCATATGTCCATCTCTGGTTCTGAAACACTGGTGTTCTGTGAAAGGATGCAGAGGCCAGAGCCATCCAGGATCACAGCTTTGCTCTGCTTCCACCTGACCTGCCTTCGCTCTTCATCTCTTCCCTCTGAACAAACCACTTCCTGTCACGCTCAATGGCCATCCGGGTCACACGTTTCTTGAAAGTTTCTTTTGAGATTTGGTTGGACCGTCTCTGAAATGCAATAAGCATGAAGACTTCTGCGGGTGAAACAGGACCTCTAGAGTGTGAAATAAGCTCATCTATACAAAGCACCTCTCTTGGTGCCCAGCCTAGAGCAGGCTGTTGGCAAATATTCATTCTCACCCTTTCCAGGCTCCGCCTGGTTCTGGCTTGATGAGCCCAAGGAAAGAGACAATACACAAAATCTTTAGCTCCAGCCTCCATTTGACTGCTTTTTCCACCTTCTCTTTGGAGACGACAGGCCGGGCTACCCTGCCACCTCGCCTTGGTTCACACACCTCCTCCTGGGCTCGGCGAGAACCTCACGTTCAACAGGCATTTTGCAAACCACTCACGATGGTTTATTTATTGTTTACAATATGTAGTCTCTCTTAATCTTCACAACAGCTCTGTGAAACAGATATCACATCCCCATTTTACTGATGATGAAACTGAGGAACAGGGTGCTAAGAGGCTACTCGCAAGCTGGTGAGTAAGGGAATTGGAACTGAACTTCCAGTTTCAGGATGCCCTGCTCCTTCTTCCATCCCAAAGCCACCTCGGAAAAAGTTTGGAAGGAATGAGTCATTTCCTGGGAAGCTGGGCAGACAGAGGCCAAGTCAGAGGAGCTGAACTCACTCCAGACCCTTCACTAAGATGTGAAAACTAACCAACCTTAACCTGTTAAGCACCCACATGTAGACTGTATTACATCTCATTTCTAGTTTTTCCAATGACCTTATGAGGCAACTGGGGTGCAAAGAAATTGAGCAACCGGCCTAAGGACATCCAAGCAGTGACTCGTGGAGTCAGAATTCCCACAGTCCCCCAGTTCCATGGTGCCCCTACCTACTCTGCAATTATTTCCAGTAGAATTGGATGTTGGGCCCTGGGGGAGATGTAAAAGGCAGCATCATCTGAGGACCTACCCTGCTTGGATTCTGCTAAGTCTCCATCACAGGAACCAGCAGCAAGGATGTGGCCTCAGCTGGCCCTGCTTTCACCTGGGCGCCACCAGAGCCCACCAGCCTCCTCCCGGATCATCTGCTGTCCCACTCACCAGTCACTGGAATTGCTGTATTTCTGTGTCACACTGTTCATATTTCTTAGGGGACAAAGGACACCCCAGGGGCAGAGCCTGTATGGGGTATATCTTTAAGTCCGCATAGCACCTGGCATAAAACCTTCCTCTTAAAGCTTGAGAAAGAATGACTTTCCTCTCAGTGCCATGGGGGTTGTCATGAGAAAACTATGTTACTTCATTAGCAGATGCGCTTGTCAAAGTGGAAAGGAAAGTGGCCGTGAAATTCAAGGTTCAGCAGTAGGTACCCAGATTACAAGCAACTCAAGAACAGAAACTGTCTGATTCAAGGTTGAGCCCTTCCATCAAGTTCTCTTCACCTGGGGTCCACAGCCTCAATGCACAGACTTCAGCAGGCCCAAGGATTCTCTTCAAATGAATGCATTTTTTTTTTTTGGTATTTTTAGGGCCACACCTGAGGCATAGGGAGGTTCCCAGGCCAGGAGTCCAGTCGGAGCTATAGCTGCCAGCCTGCGCCACAGCCACAGCAACACCAGATCCAAGCTGCGTCTGTGACCTGCACCACAGCTCATGGCAATGCCAGATCCTTAACCTACTGAGCAAGGCCAGGGATCAAACCTGCGTCCTCATGTATACTAGTCAGATTCATTTCCATTGAGCCACAACGGGAACTCCAAATGTAAGTATTTTTGAGGATGTTCATTTGTCTGCCACAGGGATCCATAACTTTCATCAGATTCCCAAAGCGGGTGAAGACCCACTCCCTAAGTATACAGCTCATACTCAGTCATACATCTAACAAGCATTGAGGACTTTTTTTAAAAAAGTCAGGGGATTAAGATGGCAGAATAGAAGGACTGGAGCTCAACTTCTCTCCCCAAAACAACAGAACTACAACCAAATGGACTGGAAACTTCAAAAAAGATATTCTACTCCAGAAGACAAAGAGGAGAACACATCAAGAGGTAGGAGGGGTGATTACGCAATAGAAGCAACCCCATATCTACCAGGTGGGAAGCCCCACAAACTGGAAAGTAACTGTATCACAGAGACTCACCTAAAAGACTGAGAGTTCTGAGCCCCACGTCAAATCCCCACGCTTGGGGATCTGGCACAGGCAGAAAGAGCCCCCGGAGCATTTGGCATTGAAAGCCAGCAGGGCTTGTGTACAGGAGCTCCACAGGACTGGGGTAAACAGAGACCCCATTCTTGAAAGGCGCACACATTTTCATGTGCACTGGGTCCCAGGGCAAAGCAAAGTCTCCATAGGAATCTGGGTGGAACCTGACTGCAATTCTTGGAGAATCTCCTGGTAAAACTGGGGTGACTGTGGCTTGTTGTGGGGGAAGGGCATTGGAGGCAAAGCTGTCTGAAACATTCATCAGCCTGCATTTCTCTGGAGGTGGCCATTTTTGGGAAAATCTGGTCCCTCCCATCAGTGCTGAGAAGCCCCAGGCCAAACAATAATCCAGGTGGGAACACAGCCCCACCCATCAGTAAACAGGCTGCCTAAAGATCCCTCAGGCACACAGCCAGCCTCTAATCTCACCCAGAGACAAAGCCCCACCCATCAGAGGGATAGGAATCAACCCCACCTACCAGTGGGCAGGCACCAGTCCCTCCCATCAGGAAGCCTACAGCAAGCCCCCAACCCCCATACCAACTTTAGCCACAGGGGAGGCAAACACCAGAACTAAGAGAGGCTACAACTCTATTGACTGCAAAAAGGTCACCACACCAAAAACCTATAAAAATGAAAAGACATCTGACAAGCGTTGAGTGAGTACTTCCTCATTTACCATTTGCTACGTACATTAATGGCTCAAGGAAGAGAAGTGTGCAAAGTGTAGAACTTTGAGGTTGGGTCTAGTTATTTTCCTGGTCTTAGGTTAAAGCCTTTGGGGTTCTCCTAGGTGGCCAGATTCTTCTCAGGTAAAGTATCACATAAGACAGCACTCAGACCAAATCTTAAAAGTAGCAATGTTATACATATTTGGGACTGGAAATTGGGAAAACTGAATTCTGATTTACATTATTGCTAATCATTCAGAGTGGCCACAGGTAAGTCCCTGAAAGCAAGGTGGTTTGTGGCAGTTCTTTTTCCTTCTTTCTTTTTTCTTCTTTTTATAGCCACACCCACAGCATATTTCCATATTTTGGCCCTGGGCTAGGGGTCAAATCAGAGCTGCAGCTGCAGGCCTACGCCACAGCCACGGCAACACCAGATCTGAGCCACATTTGTGAACTACGCTGCAGCTTGCAGCAATGCCAGATCCTTCTCCCACTGACAAGGCCAGGGATGGAACCTGCATATTCACAGATACTATATCGGGTCCTTGACCCGCTGAGCCACAATGGGAACTCCAGATATGTGGCAGTTCTTAACCTGTGTTCTGCCACAACTGAAGGACAGATGACTTTCCCATTGGAAACAGGTTTTTTTTTTTTAATGTATAGGAAAGTCAAATATGACAGTAATTCTTAAATACTGTGCATATATTAACAGCATGTCCAGAACATTCTTTATGACACCACATACCTGCATCCTCTCATGCCCTGACATTCCTCCTCCACTCTGTCCTTCTTTTCACTTCTACCCAAGATAGCATATGAGAAAATGAGCAACAACACTTCCTCCCAATTTCATGTAAAAGTTCGTTTCCAGACATAAGCACTCTGGTGAATGTATGTCACAAACTCCTAGGACATACCTCCAGGCAGATCGTGGGCATATGGAGCTAAAGAGCCACAATGTGCATGGAGAGTCCCTGACTTTACAGGCACATCAACTGGAGAGCAAAGTCTCAGTTCTGCTCATAGGCTGCGTGACTTTGGGCAGTTAAATGACTTCTCTGAGCTTCCGTCTTTTTCCATCTGAGAGATGGAGCTGATAACCCTTACTCATAGGGTTGTGAGGTTTAACAGGGAAGAGGGTGAAGAGGACTATGAAATTCTGTGCTGGGCCCATGGTAATGAATTTTAGTGTCTCTCTCCTCCTAATTTCCCTCTCTGGACCTCAGCTTCATGGTCATCAGGACAAGAAGGTCAAAAGAGATCCCTGGCTCTAGCATGACTTCCCATCACTTTGGGAGGGAGTCTTTACTAAAATGGAGAAAGAGAAACCCTGCCAGCAGGATAATGCATTAATGATTTGCTACATGGGAGTTCCCTGGTGGCCCAGTGGGTTAGGGATCCAGCATTTTCACTTCTAAGGCATAAGTTAGATCCCTGGCCCAGGAACATTCACACACCATGGGAGCAGGCAAAATAAATAAGTAAATAAATAAAAGACCTTGCTGGTTTAAGCAATAGTATAAAAAAAACCCAAGGACTTGCTATGTAAAATTAGACAATATTATCAAGGGAGATTTCTTTGCAGGTGCTTCTCTCTGAAGAATAGGAAAGATCTACCTTCACCCCCTCAGCAGCCACAAAGGGAAGACTGAAGTGAGCAGCCTGTCCAGGCCTTCCACACCCTATAGATAGGATCTGGTGGTCACAAGCCCTTGTTTCTCAAATTGTGACATCCTGCAGGAGGTGGCAGGACCTAGGGACGCCCAAAGACACAGGGCAAGCCCCTCATCCTCCTGAGGTATGTTTTTATTCCAATTTTTTTTCAACTTCAATTTTTATTTTTCCGGAGCTCCCATTGTGGCTCAGCAGGTTAAGAACCCAACATGGTATCTGTGAGGATGCAGGTTCTATCCCTGGCCTCACTCAGTGGGTTAAGGATCCAGTGTTGTCACAAGCTGCGGTGTAGTCTGCAGATGCAGCTCAGATCTGGCATTGCTGTGGCTGTGGTGTAAGCCAGCAGCTTCAGCTCCGATTTGACCCCTAGCCTGGGAACTTCCATATGCCACAGGTCTGGCCACAGAAAGAAAGAAAAAAGAGATTTTGGGGGGTTTCTTTTCAGTTTTTAGAACCACACCTGAGGCATGTGGCAGTTCCCAGGCTAGGGGTCGAATCAGAGCTACAGCTGCCAGCCTGCACCACAGCCACAGCAATGCTGGATCCAAGCCGCATCTGCGACCTACACCACAGCTCATGGCAATGCCATGATCCTTAATCCACTGAGCGAGGCCAAGGATAGAACCTGCATCCTCATGGATACTAGTTGGGCTCGTTAACCAGTAAGCCATAAAGGGAACTCCAAGAAAAAAATTATTTTTTGTACCAAGTTTTTTAAGTGGCAGTATAAAAACTTATTTTTGCGTTTGGTAAAACAAACACAGAAATGTGACAGTGTGGCAAAGTTTTTATGGATGTTTAAGACAGCTCAGGAGCAGACATAATCCATTCACGTACTGAGAAAGAGAAAAGTTTGAGAAACACAGGACAGAATGATCTCCCTAAAATATCGCGTGGTTGTGTATCCGTGTCAGCTCCAGGCCTGCCTGAGACTGTCTGAGCTTAGCAAGAAATAAATTAATACAAATATAAAGCCAGTGGCGGGGGAGGAACTCAAGTTTCCTTTGTAAAGAATTGGATCCAAAAGCCAGTGGTGCAAGGGACAGCCAACACACTAAGTGCTCCTTGGCACCAGGTTTTAGGGCCCTGGGGAACATTTCCATTTTGTGCCCAGGATGAAAGCTTTTCCTGGTCACCCCATGGCTGAGGCAGGTGTACCCTTATGATGTGGAAGGCAGATGGGGAATATGCCCAGCATTTTCAGGATGATCCAGGAACTATAAATGCTCCCATGGAAAGGAAGCTCACAAATCAATTAAACGTCAAGGATGACAAAATTCCTATCATTTCTGGGCACTGCTTGCATTTCTAAAGCAATTCATTTTATTGCATAAAATTTCGTAAGTATGGAATTCTTGTTGTGGCTCAGTGGTAATGAACCCAACTAGTCTCCATGAGGATGCTGGTTCAATCCCTGGCCTCACTCAGTGGCTTAAGGATCCAGCATTGCTATGAGCTGTGGTGTAGGCCGCAGACATGGCTTAGATCTGGCATTGCTGTGTCTGTGGCATAGGCCAGCAGCTACAGCTCCTATTCGACCCCTAGCCTGGGAATCTCCATATGCCTCAGGTGTGGCCCTAAAAAGAAAAAAAAAATAGAGGAATACAGGACAGCATAAACCACAAGTAAAAAAATCACCCATAATCCCTGTTTTAGTCAGTTTGAGCTGCTGTAAGAGAATGCCAGAGACTGGGTGGGTTATAAATGACAGAAATTTATTTCTAACAGTTCAAGAGTCTGGAAAGTCCAAGATCAAGGCACCAGCAGATTCAATGTTAGGTGATGGGTGTCCTTCCTGGTAAATAAAGGGCCGTCTTGCTACTGTGGAAGGAAGAGAGAGGCCTCTGGGCTCTAACCCTACTCATGAGCGCTGAGCGCCTGTGACCCAGTTACCTCCCAAAGGGCCCGCCTCCTAATACCATCACTTGGAGTGGATAGGATTTCAACATATGAATTTTAGGGGGACACAGACATTCAATCTATAACAATCTTTTCTCCCAGAGTAAATAACGGAATAACTGTTAGCATCTTATATAGCTTTTCAAATATATGTATGTATGTATATATTTATGTACGTATAATGTGTATGTATATGCACAATCCAAATTTGGGTTCATACTATATACACAATTTTTAATTAAAGTGTATTTGATTTATAACGTTATATCAATTTCTGCTATATAGCAAAGTGACTCAGTCATACATATATATATATTCTTTTTCTCACATTACCTTCCATCATGGTCTGTCCCAAGAGACAGGATATAGTTCCCTGTTCTACACCGTAGGATCTCATTGCTTATCTGCTAGCCCCAAACTCCCACTCCCTCCCCTCCCACTTGGCAACCACAAGTCTGTTCTCTATGTCTGTGAGTCTGTTTCTGTTTTGTAGATAGGTTCATTTGTGCCTATGAATCCAAAATTCCACATATAAGAGCTATCATATACTATTTACATAACGTTTTGTAACATATATATTTTTTTTACTTAACATTAAATTATGAGCATTTTTCTATGTAATGACTCTGCTTTCTCAAAGGTCCCCAGAAATATCCAGCCACAGGTTTGGATTTATTTCTCACTAGTAAGAGAAAGAAAGAGACCCTTCTCCTTAGATATTTTCAAACCCCTGGGAGGGTCCCACCTTCCTCTAGGCCACCAGGGGTTTACCCAGACGATACCTCAGGAAAACGACATCTGTGAGAAATGAGAGTGTCACTCACGGCAGCCAGTGGAAATTTCCTGGAGGACAGCACACCAGTTGCTGAACCCACTCACCCTCTCCCTGCTTCTTTTGACCTCTCTCAACCTTGCCAAAAAGGAAGGAGCAGCCAGTGGAGAGAAGGTTCTGAAACCAGCCAGGAGGAACCGCTCATCCTGCTCCATCAGCCAGGCGTCTACACCGCCCCCCTCCCCCACACTGCTCTTACAAATCTGATAAAAATCCCATTTTCCTTCCTTAAAGTTTCTCGTGTTTTCTCCTGCCACGGGAGGCTGTTACAGAAGTTGGAAAATGGCCACTTTTATCCCGCATCTCCCCTGCCCTCCCACCATCCCTGCAAAGAGCTTTTCTGTTTGAAGCCGGTGCAGATCTCTGTTTTGGCCTTGAGACAGAGGGCAGGGGGGTGGCTGCAGCGGGATGAGGGAACAGGCCAAACCTGTCAGCTTCTCCCTCAGGACCCTCCCTCTCTCCCACCGCTTTTGGAGGTTAAAAGGGGCCTTTTGAAAAGCAGAAGAAAGCAACAAAAAGCCTCTTGGAACAAGGCCTTAACTGTTACCAGATCCCTCTAGTAATATTGGGACAGGAGCCAGGTGATACCAGGATGGAATGTTCCATATGTTCTCACACATCCCCCCACCCCACTCCCCCAACCAAAGTGTATCCATTTGCAAGAAAAAAAGAACATCACCCAAAAGCATTATTGTTCACCACACTTCCTGGTCCTTGGGGGCCCCCATAACTCTGCAGACTAAATGAGCTTATAAAGAACCAGACTGTATTTCATGCAAAATGCTGCAAGTTTAATTTTTTTCTTTTTTTTTTTTTGGGGGGCCCCACCAGCAGCATACGGAGGTTCCCAGGCTAGGGGTTGAATTGAAGCTGTAGCTACCAGCCTACACCACAGCTCACAGCAATGCCAGATCCTCAACCGGAGAGGCCAGGGATCAAACGCCAGTCCTCATGGATACTAGTTGGGTTTGTTAACCACTGACAGGAACTCCTAATTTTTTTTTTTTAGCTTTTTTTTTGTTTTGTTTTAATTCAGACACCTCAATAGGCAGATTTTTAAAAACAAACCAAAGTACCAGACCTATTTGTAAAGTAATAAAATGTTGACTATGACATTTTTTAGAGAACTTTTATTTCAAACTTCATGTGTTGCACACGGAAACTCTGGGAGGCATGACTTGTTAAGGGTCATATACAGACGTGGTGGAGGAGGCCAGGGCAGTGATAATGACCTCGACAAGCCACAAGCATCCTCCACCCACCTCACTACTCCGAGAGTTTTTAAAGAATTTTGTTATTTTTTATTTCCAGAAGAGCATTAAAAATTCAAAACTACTTTGGATTCGTGATATATAGTTTGCTGTTTAGTATTTCTCCTTGAGTACGAATAGGACAGGGGGCGACATGAGCTTTGGGGGTCACAGGGCCCCGCAGTGCCTAACACATTCATCTCTCTACCGCATCCTCAGGCCCCCAACTCCAGTCTCAAACATCTGCCTCCTGCCCCAAACATTCACGTTCACAACCCATTCTGGGGGCATGCTGATTTTCTGTGAGCTTTTCCCCTTTCGAGGGGCTGCCCCTGATATTCTTGTTGACCTTCAGCTGTGGAAAGCACTAGAAACTGGAGGGAGGGGGAGAGGGGGAAGAGGCACGGGGGTTTCCCCTGCCACCCTGAGTGGGAGGGTTTACAATTAATTCTACCCAGAGAGAAAGGAAGGTGGAGTCGGGATCACTGAATCGCATTCTTGCACTGCACGGATGAGGGAACTGAAACCCCAGGTAGGACTCAAATGACCTGCGGGCAGAGGCAGATTCAATCTAGGGCTCTCCAGTCCTGGGCCATGGTTGTATTCACCTTGGATCCTGGGCATTTGAAAGGAATACTTGCTCCATGGACCCTTAGGTCCCTTAAAGGGTAAATACTGGGGTTACAGCTAAGGAATGGCTCGAGGGGAGACGTTTTAGACTCCAACAGACAGAAAGAGATAAACTAAGAGGCAGAGTGGCCAGGGCAGCAGCCCCTCCAATCACACCGTGAGTAAGGTTGGGAGAAGCCAGAAGTTGTCCACCAGAATGATCGGGGGGCCTGCTTTCCCATGTCCCCACCCCATCCCCTCTGAATCCCCCTAGGTAGGGAGAGAAAGTTATCCCCATGGTTCTGATACATAAAACCCCTGCCTCCAGCCATGCTGGTGAGAATCAAGAGTAAACCCCATCCCTTAGGCCTTTACTCTTTCTCTCCCACGTCCCCTGAAGACACCTTGTAAACAGGACCACCAGAAAAGATCACCCAGGAGAATGCCTGAAAAGATGGGTCCTGAGGCCTCTTGAAGGTCGTCATACCCGTGAGCCCACTCCCACAGGCTAATGCACCTCCAGCCTGCCAGTGAGGCCCACCGTTCAGGCTTCCTGGACAGAGCTGTGTCTGAGACATCAAGACCTGGCACCTCTGGGTTTGAATTTTTATGCAGATGGAGTGGGGTGAGCAGATGAAGGTGAAGGCATGAGATTCCCACAAGGGGGAGAGCTATTGGCGGGCACTGGTTGGAGAAAAGCTTTAGAAGGAAACAGCCTCCCTTAAATTAAAACAAGAACACTCCCAGAGTTCCCGTCATGGCTCAGCAGTAATGAACCTGACTAGTATCCACAAGGTTTTGGGTTTGATCCCTAGCTCCTCTCAGTGGGTTAATGATCTGGCATTCCCATGAGCTGCAGTGTAGGTCACAGTGGCTTGGATCTGCTGTTGCTGTGGCTGTGGTATAGGCCAGCAGCTGCAACTCCTATTCAACCCCTAGCCTGGAAACTTCCATATGCCACGGGTGCAGCCCTAAAAAGAAAACAACCAACCAAAAAGCTCCTGGCTTGAGCAAGAGTGAGGAAGGAGAGCCTCACAACACAAGCAACCTTGACCATAGCTCTGGGTTCCCAACTCCTGCATCAGCCCTGTCCCCAGCACCACTTGTGGTCTCCCCCTTTTCAATACAGCTAAAAGTCATGTCATTTTTCACTTAAAAAGAAAAAAATCAAAACCTTTGTAATACTAAGGAAAAACAAAAAAGAAAAAGAAAGAATTACAGGAAATTCAGAGTAACTGTCATTACATTCTATAGTAAAATTTTCTCTCTCCATAGAGGTCATGAAATGCTTTGCTGCCAACCAAATATACTCTCTCACCCAAGGACATAAATGCGTGTCATGAATTGTGCTACTTCCAATTCAATGCTCATAGCAGACATCACTAATCGATCACAGCATTTTATCCCAATGTCGACTCCAATAATCTGAGAATCTTTCTCAACACAAATTTCTAGACAGCTACTACCAATCCATCGGTGTAGGCACTAGAATTGGTAGTAAATCTCATCTGCCGTGTCTGCTCTTGCCATAGGGCTGGAGGAACAAGAGCCCAGTTTCTTCCCTTCTAGTTCCATTTGTCTACTGACCAAGAAAAGCCTCCAATTATCATCTTGATTTCTTGTTGTCCAAGACATGGTGTAATGGTCACTGTAATGAATTTCCAGTGCCTCCCTCATTGAAGCACAACCTTTTCCCATGTTACAGCAGACCATGGAACATATGACATTTCAATAGGTCTCTTTCTAGGATGGACAAATTTTGTCAACCCTGGGCACCCTCTGGAGTCCTCTCTGTCTCCCACACTCCCCATCTCATTTCTATAGTCTGCCCATGTAAGTGCTGATGGTACCAAACCAGGATGGGGAGATGTAGGCTTTCACCAGGAGATCATCACCTGGAAGTTCCCTCCAACTCTGCAATGTCATGTTCTGGATAGGACATTCATTTGTTTTGCAGTGCTTTAGAAGACTTCCTGAGTGTGTCTTAATTATGTATTATTTTAAAGTTATCATTGTTTCATTTAAAGCAGGAGTTGCAAATACAGATGCCTACAGAGTCCAGACAGGGGATGCAAATGCCAGAAGCAAAGCAGGTGGAAGGACAGTTATGGACTCTCAGTGAGTGGCAGGGACTGTGACAACTGGAGAGCCTGTGACCTATCAACAGGGGCCAGAAGCTTCTCTGCAACCACAGCTACCACTGTGTACAAATATGGGCACAGTATTGCGAAAGTACCACTATGCAAGTTAAGTTAAAAATTCAATTGTTGTGTGAAATCTCATTTTTAAATGGTGGCTCAAGTTCATAAAACCCTATGAGAGGCAAACAAGTCATGTCACCTGCTGGCTAAATCAGCCAATGGCCTGCCTGTTCTCAACCTCTGATCTAAGGGAATGCTCTTTTGTAAACAGGTACAATTTAGGTAAGTAGGGGGAAGTGACCCTGAAAAGAGTCTAGGGAAGCCACTACCAGCAGAATGAAAACACTTGAGCAAGAGTTGGGAGGCCTTAGTCAATGGGACACGATGGAGGGATTGGGATTAATCTACTAAGAGGGACAGAAGAGGAAGAAATAAAACTGGAAGCATAAATGAAGAGAGGTCATTGAAGGACCCAAACATCTCTATCTGGGGAACTGATTTTATCCTGGAAAGAATAAGGAGGAATTAAATGTGTTTGAGCAAGGAAGTGACTGACATTTGACTGCAGAAAAATTTTAGAAAAATCTAGCCACCACTAGAATCTCTTTTTCTGAAGTATGTAGCTGCCTCCGTCCCTTTAATTTAACTAGTAGATTGCAGTCAAAGGAGCACGATGGAGAATGGAAAAGCAGCGCTTTGTGTGGTATGGGGACAGCAGAAACCCAAGCCCAAACTCGTGGGTGGACTTGACTTTGTACTTCCGTAAGTCTCTTTCTTGTCACTTACTTGTGACCTGGAAGCTGCCTCTTCAGGGCCACCTAAGAGTTACTTCATATGGGCTCTGAAAGGCCTGGGACAAGGAGGCTGGCACCATGGGGGGATGACACTGGAGGCTCCCTTGAAATCACTATAGTAGAAAAACGGATTACCCAGGAGGATAATGGTTTCAATATGTTCAGAAAAGGAGGCCCTGGTGTGAAGTCATGGGCTTGAGTGATGTGGAGGAGAGAATTCTGATTCCACCAGGATAAGCTCAAGGGCAGGGGGGAAAGGTCGGCATTTGCATTTTTCCAGTGGCCATTTGATAGGGAACCTCTACTCGTTGCTGATGAGAGATTTGGGTGCCTAGTTTACGGTCACGGTGCTCTTATTCCTGCCTCAATCCCTTTCATCAGCTGGAAAATGAAGACTTTTGCTGTGGGTCTCCCCTCCCTAGATGGCAATGAGGCTAAGTGAGGTGACTCTCCGAGGCTCCCATCCTCCAGACTCCAAGTGGGAGAAAATGAGAAACAATCTTTTTTATTTTTTTAGGGCCACACCTGTGGCATATGGACGTTCCCAGGCTAGGGGTGGAATCAGAGCTACAGCTGCTGGCCTACGCCACAGCCACAGCAGTGCAGGATCTGAGCCACACCTGCGACCTACACCACAGCTCACGGCAACATCGGATCCCCCACCAACTGAGTGAGGCCAGGGATCAAACCTGCGTCCTCATGGGTACCAATTGGATTTGTTTCTACTCTGTCATAATGGGAACTCCAAAAAACATTTTTGAATGGCTTCTCCCACGCGACAGTGTGGGGATCAGGATAGCCTTGACAGTCGCAGTGGAATATTTGAGGTTGAAACTATTCACAACTGAACCCAAATGTTCAAGACATAGAGTCATTTGTTCTTTCTGGTCATGTGCATTGGATTTTCAAGTACGGAGGACCAGGTTATGAGACCCAGTTCCCTAGTTAGTGGTACAGCCCTGGCAATAGGCCACAGTACAATGCAGTTATTGTCACACATGTACTAGTCATGGAAAGTAACGGGAAGTAACCCTGAACAGTCAATTGCTGGTGAATCAGAGAGGTTTTATCAGGAAAATCATGTTTTATATAAGTGTTACCAAGTGGGAGGATTCAAGAAGGTCCTGAGATCTATCCCTTAAGATCATCAAGGTTCTGAAACCATGCAGTCAGAAATGAGGGTAAGCAGGATACCAAAATTTCATAACCAACAGGCTCTCAGTGGTGTTTTTAAAATGCATAGTTCAAAAGAATAACAACAGGGAGTTCCGGTCGTGGCGCAGCGGAAACGAATCTGACTAGGAATCAAGAGGTTGCAGGTTCGATCTCTGGCCTTGCTCAGTGGGTTAAGGATCCAGCATTGCTGTGAGCTGTGGTATAGGTCGCAGACGTGGCTCAGATCTGGTGTTGCTGTGCCTGTGGTATAGGCCGTCAGCTGTAGCTCCAATTGGACCACTAGCTTGGGAACCTTCATATGCCATGGGTGCGGCCCTAAAAAGACAAAGAAACAAAAAGCAAAACAAACAAACAAAAGAATAACACAACAACAAAAGAAAAGAAATAGATGCCAGTCTTAGGGGTTGATTCAAGGAGATAGAATAATGCATTTTTTCTCTGTTTCTTTAATATCTTATCAACTTTCTAGATATTCTGCAAAGAGCCAGTATTATTTATATAGAAAGAATAAATAAAAAAGAAAACAAAGAGGAGGGAGGATGAGGGTTAGAAATATGAAAGAGGATGGTAAGAGCCACGTCTTAAACTAAACTAACCTAACCTTAACCTTAACGTAACCCAGCTGTGCAAGCTCCAGCACAGAGCCCCCACTCAAGCCTTATCTCCACTTGCACCTCCAATAAATTGTAGTCAGCAGGACAACAGTCTAGCCTTTCAAGATAAAACACCGCCAGCCACAAGGCTAGCTTCACTGTTAGAAATGATCTCCGTAGTGCCTTGCATGTGTGTGTGACCTTATAGTTTTGAAACTGCTCTCACAGCTTCTACCTACCTGGCACTCTCTGCTTAGCAGCAAATTTATATACATGCACATACACTTTGATATACAAATTCTAACTTTTCTAAATATTTTTGAATGTCTCTTCTCTGTCCTTCATCACAGCCTCATAAGGAGCTTGGTGGAAATGAATGACCAGAGAAAGGAAGTCATTTACTCAAGGTTTCACAGTGTGTTAATTAAGGGAAGAACCAAGCTGAGAGGAGGAAGGGGGACGGAGGAATCTAAGGCTTCCCAAGCCCCAGGACACGTGCTGCAGGTAACTTGAAGTGAGCTCAGAGCCACAAACAGATTGCCTATCAATTTTAACCATCTTTTAAGTCCATCGAGGAGGATAGATAGTTTTTGAATCCAGCTGTAGGAGAACAGAGTTGATTTCAAACCCAAAACCAAAGCCATGTAAATCATCTGAAGTAACTAGTGAAGGCCGGAGAGCACAAAGGTCAGGGCAGGAAACCACAGAACTATTCAGCATTGGCAATAATTGAAAAAAATTTCAGGCCTGATCAGGCAACTGTCCAGATTGCTCAAAGTCAACCCACAGGGCTACTCTGTTTTGTTTTCCAAAGGAAAAAAAAATACCATTGTACTATAGTCTCCTATAAGTATCTCACGACTGGGGCAAGAGGACCATAAAATCACTTAATCCGTTGGCTCTGTACAGACAGCTGATGAAGACAAAGCAAGTGGGAAGGAAACCAAATCTGCAGGTGAAAGGTAGTAGGGAGTTGGCCCAGATTTCTCCTGCAAGTTCTGATCCTGCATGTTCTTCTGCTTGGATCCAGTTATTTCCCAACCCATGAGGAGACACGAGGAATTGGTGGATAAACGGTCCCCTAGGAGGAGATTCAAAAGCAAAGTTAGCTGTCAGAAAGATTGTGCTGAGGGCCAGAAGGACCCTGAGATTTGAAGCTCCCAGACTCTTGAAAGCAATAATGCTGCAGTGTAAAAAGGGGGTCCACACTCCACATACACAGGAGTCCCAGAGTCTATCCAGTGGAAGACCTGAGCGCTGGGAAGAAAGATGAAGGGAACAGGACTCCATCGAAGAAGCAGCCAGATAAAACGGCTCTCCTACTGGGACTTGGAGAAATGGTGAGAAGATGATAGCAATGCTGCTACTTCTTGAGCGCTTACTCACTGCCAAGTACTTTATCTGCCTTCTCTCACTTTGTCCTTACAAGACTCCTTGGAGGCAGGGGTGTCAGGATTTTGCCATCATTTTCCAGATGAGGCATGTGGGGGAAAGAAAGGTTAAGAAACTTATCCAGGGACCCACAGCTGGTCTCTTTCTTTCGTGCCCTGGCTCCAAGCGCCCCACACACCATCCTCCCGCCATGCTCCCACCATCTCTGTTGAAACACCTACATCATGCTTGCTCATGTACCAAGGTCGGATGCTTTCTCCCAGTTAGCATGAGACTCAGACAGCACTCATGGCATTTTACGTCACCATCTAACAAAGATTTAGTTAGCCGAATGTGGATTCCAGATAATGGGAATTCAGCTGTGGATGATCCAGAGACAGGCCCCTGCCCTAACATTTCCATAATAACAAGACAGACAAGCATTCCACAAGAAATAATAAGGTGATTTTTTTTCTTTTTGGCCCCCCCACAGCATAAGGAGCTGTAGATCAGATCCGAGCTGAAGTTGCGGCCTATGCCACAGTTACAGCAGCATCAGATCCTTTAACCCACTGTGCCAGGCCGGGAAGGGACCTGTGACCTGGTGCTGCAGAGATGCTGCCTCCCCCACTGCGCCAGAGTGGGAACTCCAACAATGTGATTGTTAAAGCAAATAGCTGATAGCTTCAAAGCCCTTAGGAAATGAGGATGCGAAGGATTTTTTTTTATTTTTTCAGGCCCCTTTGAGCTCCCAAGATCCTTTGGGGGAGTCAATGAGGTGAAAACCATTTTCGTAATAATACTAATGCATTAACTGCTTTTTTCACTGAGTTAACATTTGCACTAATAGCGCAAAAACAGTAGCGAGTAAGACCTCTGGTGCCTTAGCAAGAATCAAGTCAGCAGCACCAAACAATACTATAAATCTTTATAATTGTCAATGCAATGCAATCCCAGCTTTGAAAAAAAGCCATTTCCGCTAAAGAATAGCTTTGGTGAAGCGGTAAAAATTATTAATTTAAATAAATCCCAACACTTGAGTACATGATTTCAATATTAAATTAATTTTGTGAATAACAAAATGGGAAGCATTCATAAAGCACTCCTGTGGTGGGTGTTTCCTTGTGGCACAGTGGGCTAAGGACCTAGCATTGTCCTTACAGAGACTCAGATTGCTGCTGTGGTAAGGGTTCAATTTCTGGCCCAGGAACTTCCACATACCCTGGGTGCCACCAAAAAAAAACACCAAAAAACGAAACAAACAAAGCACTTCTGCTACATACCAAAATATAATGATTACCTTGAGGAAAAACACGTGTAAGACTGATTAAAATAAGGGATAAACTAAACACTTTTTTGGAGAAAGACATTTTTACTTGAAAAATTGACAGTTAAACTGTGGTTATTCAGACTTGGATCTCAGGCAGAGATTTTCTCCAAAATGAATCGAGCTTGTCACGGCAATAAAAAAACTGATATTTGTTGCCAATGGCTCTAAAAAAGGAGAATTTCCAAAACCTACTATCCACCACCATGAACTTAACAGCATCTCAATACCCCCTGAATTTTCTGAAGAGATGTTGGTGATCCTCATAAATGAGTTTGATTTTTAAAATGCTTAGAATGACTGACAATCTTTGGAAAATCTTCAAAACTCAGTGAAATAATATTTTACAAAAGACCAATGCAAAATGTTATAAATCATGCATAAGTGAAAGATCTATTAAAGTCTAAGACAGGCCAATGGATTTAGTGTTGCCAAGTAAAAAAAGTTCCTCTATAGGTTTCACATTCATGTTGCTACTTAACATAAGAAATGACCATTTGTTGAGTTTTAGCATTACATCAGAAAAGAATGTCCACAATTATCTAAAAAAGCTATTAAAAGACTCCTCTCTTTTCTAACTATAATCTGCGTGAAGTAAGATTTTCTTCTTTTTTTTTTTTTTTTTTTTTTTTTGGTTTGGCGGTACCTGTGGCATGCAGAAACTTCCAAGCCAGGAACTGAATCCGTGCTGCAGCAGTGACCCAAGCCACAGCAGTGACAATGCCGGATCCTTAACAGCTAGGCCACTAGGGAACTCTCAGATTTTCTTCTACATCAACCAAAACAACGTATCATAAATATATATTAAAACGATCGTACACCATGATCAAATGGGATTTATCCCAGGGTATTTGTCTCAGAAAGAGAAAGGCAAATACCATAAAATATCACTTATATGTGAAATCTAAAATATAGCACAAGTGATCCTATCCACAAAACAGAAACAGACTCAGACATGAAGAGCAGACTTGTGGTTGCCAGGGGGAGCAGGGAGGGAGTGGGATGGACTGGGAGTCTGGGGTTAACAGATGAAAACTGTTACATTTGGAATGGATAAGCAACGAGGTCCTACTGTATAGCACAGGTCACTATGTCCAATCTCTTGAGTTAGAACATGGTGGAAGACAGTGTAAAATGTGTGTGTGTATACACACACACATGCACACACACACACACACACACACATCTGCACCACTTTGCTGTAAACAGAAATTCAAGAAACATTGCAAATCAACTGTAATAAATTTTTTTTTAAAATAAGCATTTGAATTAATGCAAACTCCAGAGCCACACAGCGTAGGGTTGTAAGTAGACTTCCATTATTAGCTGTGTGATGTAGGCAAGATTCTTAACCTGTGTCTCAATTTCCTCACTTGTATGTTGGAGAGAACCACACATACCCCACTCATAGGGCTGTGGGAAGAATACATTTTTCAGTGCATGAAAGGTATTTTATATAGTGCTAACATAATGTGGCATAACTATCAGCTAGAATTATATTACAAGATAACTTACTGTTATTGTCAATCAACTTTGAAAAAGCCCCTTCATCGACATGTTTACTCTGAAGACAGGGAAACTAGCCATTAAAGGGCCTATTTGACTGTCCTGGACGTAATGATCTAAGAGCCTCCCATTTATAACCTTCTTCTGGAGGGAAGAGAAACCTAATTTCTCTTATACCTGGTCACCATACTTTAACCAATTTGAACTTGACTTTCTAATCTCAGCTGATTGGAGCAAGGATTGTTCACTCTATAGGCTGTTTTGCCACTACTAAGACAGCTGGACTGGCAAAAGCGCTCTGCCAGTAAGATACTAGCTGACCAATCATAGCTTTCTTGGGATTGTCTAGGAATCTACATAGGTTCAGCAAGCAACAGAGTGGATGAACAGGTTATTTGTCCTGAGTACAAAAAGGGGGTGCAGCAGCGCTGTGACAAGATTTACTGTTCGGGCCAGATAATCACCAAAATCCTTTCCAGGTCTGATAGCCACTGACACATCCAGCCCAGGACTCCAAGTTCTTCTGTCCCCTCAAGGCGAGAATTCAACCACCTTGCACTCTGAGGCTTACTTGCTTTGGGTCAGAAGGCCCAGCCACACTGAAATGTATCAAGTCTTTATCTTGAACTTTGTCCCCATTATCTCTGCAGAGTCTGCTCTTTAGAGTTTAGTCATGGAGGACAGAACAGGGAGGATGAGTCCCTTTCTGTTGGTTTGTTTAATGCTTTTTTGTTTCCTTTTTTTTTTTTTTTTTTTTCCCCACACAGTCGGCTGCCATCAAAGAAACCATCACACTGTCTGCAGATCTTCTACTGGACCAGAGCCCGGGAGGTGGCTGCCAGTGGGCACTTCTAATGCAGCTGGGATTGAGAGGATGAACCTTGCAACACTGCCAAAGGGGGCAGAGGTGAGAGTACCAGAGGATGAAGAAGGGGCAGAGAATTAGCATCAAAAGAAGTATTGCCTAGGCAGTAGGACCTAAAAATAGAGAGGGTTGGGAATATCCATAATCCACATCAACCATTTCAATCTTCAACAGGAACAACTGAGATTTTTCAGTCTTATGTACATTACCCTCAACACTGAAACATCCCATTTTTTCAACTAGGCTGCTGCCTGAAGTCCTTTCCTTAGAGAAAATACGATGCCAGCATTGTGCATAAACTAGTTTTTTCGGAATCTCTAGATTCATTAAGCAGAGTCCCTACACAGGCTCAGGAACGTTCCGTGACCCTTTCCTGCACAAATCAGTGTAGAGGCTGGGATTCACTGAGTACATACAGAGGAGTCAACTAAACAAGAGTGCCACGTTAAAGGTGATTTCCCTCTCTCTCTTGCCAAAGACAGGGTCCTAAATGGCTAAATCTGAAGATTTTCAGGGAGTAAGATACCTAACACTTCCCAGAACCAGAGCAGGAAAAAAGTCATTCCTAGCAACTCAGAGTCCATGCTTCTGAACACAGCCTTCTCTAAGGCTCACCCACTGAGTGTTAGGACATTCTGAGACTCAGTATATACTCTTAGATTATTTCCAGATCGTTCTCTAAGCAGGGACCTTGAACCCAGTCCAAGGCCTTTGCTGTGTATTCATTAGGGAGTCAGTTAACAAATGTTTACTGAGCCTTTATTAACGATTTTCAGGCTGTGAGTTAATAAGCTTGGAGCTATCTTTTAAGGAGATCAAGCTGTCAATAATTTGCCTGGTTGACCAACATCAAGAACAGAGCTGAGGCTTTTCTAGCGGTTAAGTGAGGATGTCGTGAGGCATGAATAAGAATGGTGACAGGGAAGTAGAGAACAATGGAATAGTGGAACAAACCAGGTTAATAGGCAAATAGAGGCTGGTGGCTGTAGAACCAGCCAATCATCAGTCACATTCAAGCACCAGCACTCACCCCAGCAAGTGACTTAATCTTACCAGGTGCTGGTTTTCCTGTCTATAAAATGAGAATAATAAAGCCCACTCCTAGATGGACAGACAGGTATGCACACACATTTTGCAAAGGTTCCTGTATTTATTTGACTTCTGTCTGTTCACCAAAACCCATTTTCTCTTCTCCCTGGGCAGAAAGCTAAACACTGCCATAAGACTGAGTTCTAGTCAATGAGCAGTGAGTAGAAATGATGCTTTTTCCAGGCCTGGTCTTTTCAGATTTCCTGCTGGAGATCCTCTATACCCTTTCTCTACCTGCTGACTCAATGCAGAGATCTCTGAGGACTCAGAAAACAGTCAACAGGTGCAAGAAGTTCAGTTCTCCAGATAACCATGGGAAGACTACCAACCAACCGGGAATAACCATTTGAAATGTCACATGAATGAGAAGTGAATTTCTATCACATTAAAACACAAAGATTTGGGGCTTTTTATCTCTTTTTCTATTCTTACAGAGAGTGTGACATCATAATCCCTTAGTTAATGATCATTATGACTTTTGGGGGGTTTTATCAGAAATACAAAGACCTACAAGTTTTCAGCTTAAGAAGGCAAGACACACAGAGCAGTACACACTAGATGCCATATACATAATGCAGACAATAGAGGTTCCAAAGATTCGAAGTCCCCAAGGTAGGAGATGTGAGACAGCCTCACATAGCAGATAGCATTGAGTTTGTCTTTGAAGACTGCGCATATCTACTTGCAGATAGTAGAGACACCATTCATTCACCAACATTTAAAAAATCAACAAGAAAGCCCCATAAGCCCATATCTATCCCCATGGTCTTAGAACTTAAGCTTTTAGCCGATATTTCTCCATCACTCATGTCTTCTAGCAATAATGTACAGTATGGTCTGGCTCTGGTTACCATGTCACCCACCTGCAACCTTCTGAAATCATCTAATTTCCACTTTCCATTCCACTTTCCTCTGACACAAGAAAAGAAGGAACTGCAGTTTCAGAATTTTTGATACCTTTTCCTTTGGGCCCATCCCAGTCCTGGGTTTGTGGCTTTAAGAAAACCACTGTTTGATTATGCATTGATACTGCTCTAGGTTTTTTCCTTGCTCCTTGCACCTATTGATCAATTAATCCATTTTCATTACCATTTATCTCTGGCTATGCAAGCAAAGAACTTCACTTCAGAAATCAAAAAACTGGAGTGTCTATCATGGCACAGTGGAAATGAATCCACTAGTAAACATGAAGTTGTGGGTTCAATCCCTGGCCTCGCTAGTAGGTTAAGGATCTGGTGTTGCTGTGGCTGTGGCTAGCAGCTGTAGCTCTGATTAGACCCCTAGCCTGGGAAACTCCATATGCCTCAGGTGCAGCCCTTTAAAAAAAAAAAAAAAAAAACAGAAAAAAGACACATCAATCCAATGAAAGGGTTTTATTTTCATCCAAGGATTGATCAATCCAGTTAAAGCGTTTTCTTTTTTAATCGTTAACAAACAAAGTTTGCAACAAAAACTTACTGCTCTAATTTCCCTCTACAAATAATAAATTATAGATGATATGACAGGAATTCTGTCATGATTTAAAATTTGCTTTAATCAAAACTATTGCCGTTTAATCTTTTAAAGCAGTTGGAGTGCCGATTTTTTTATGAATAGTAGAAACTACATTTGAAACATCCCAAAGTTTTAACTTCCCCAAAATGTTTAACACAGACGTTGTAATTCTCTGGGTTCGAGGTACACACTGCATTCATGAGATGTGAAATACTTAAAGGTGTCACATGTCATTCTGCCAGTTTATTAAACAAGTGGGACTCATACAGTGTCAGGGAAAACAAAAAAATTGGACTGCTTATTAGTTGGTACAAAGACCACTTAAAACTCATTTAATCACAATGTCAAGCATGCATTTTGCAGGAGGGGGCTGATGGAGCGGCAGGATTTGGGTTTGTTTTTTTCTTTTTTTTTTAGGGCTGCACCCATGGCATATAGAGCTTTCCAAGCTAGAGGCTGAATTGGAGCTGCAGCTGCCAGCCTACACCACAGCCACAGCAACACAGGATTTGAGTCACATCTGCAACCTACACCACAGCTCACAGCAATGCCAGATCTTTAACCCACTGAGTGAGGCCAGGAATCGAACCCACATTGTCACGGTTAATAGTTGGGTTTGTTACCACTGAGCCACAGAAGGAACTCCAAGGAGCTGCAGGATTTTGAAACACTTCCTCTTCTTACCTCAGGATAAAATTTGGTTCTTAGAGGAAGGGGAAACATTGGCAGGTACATGCACTAGAGTTATACATAAACCCCTCTGATGCAATAAGGAATGTCCTTCTCTTGAGAAATACTTAAACAATGTGCTTGAAAGTGCTGCTATAATCAGAACTAGAAGTGGGAACTATTACTGACTGCAAAGAGTTGGCTGAAGCAAAATCAGAGAAGCTCATTTTTTAAAGGGCTTCAGGGGGAGTCTGATCAGGTCCCTCTAGACTAAGTAGCAAAAATCTAATTGACTTTACATAGAAATCCAGAAAAGTACTCTTCAGCAGAGGCTCATGTCAGAGGGCAGTTGCTTTGTAGTTTGAAAAGTCCTTGGGATTTTTCCAAAGAACAATTTTGTGTCATTCATTCATTCATTCAGTAAATATTTTCTAAATCAACTATGTGCTATGTACTATGCTGGGAGCCAGGGATTTCAGGCCAAGCAAACACACAGATGTAACCCTTGCCTTGATGGAGATTTCATTCAAAACAGGAAAGTCATTCTATGATGAATGCTATGTAGAAGTACATCAGATTAGGGTGTATTCTGTTCTAGAAGCAATGCAGTTGCTTATACCACAGGTTACAAATGATTGTGAATTCATATGTTAATTCCACTTAATAGTGTCTGTTTGAAGTATAGTGTTGAGAATGCATCTGAGGTCTGGCTTGAGGTCAAAGGAGAAAAGTTTCCTGATTAGTGATGTCTCAAATACATGCAGAAGGGGGAAGTAGCAGGTTGCATGCTATGCATCTGATGTACCTGGTATCTATGCAGAGCATGCAGGCATTTGAGAACAAAGAGATGCATGGTTACACTTGCACAGTCATCTAGCAGTAGTGCACACGATCATTACATAGTTTTTTTTCTTCTGCTGCTTCTTCCTTCTACCTGTCTCTGGCTGAGAACTGGAATGGCTAGTATCTCTACTTTAAACCATCACAGACAGGTAGGAAAATTAAACTCCCTCCACCTCTGTCATAATTACGAAGTATCCTGTTTGGTTAGACTTTTGGCTGAGAGTGAGAAAGAAGCCACAAGTGGCCTCTTGGGAGAAAGAATGTCTCCCCATGAAATTCCTGGAAATATCAGTCAACCAAAATAGACGTGGGTCCTAGAGAGCAAGTCTGTGAATTTGTTTTGGTTTCTATAGCTCCATGTGTCAGTAACTCTAATCTTAGTTATAAATCTATGACCAAAGTGACACCAGTTTGCCAAACAAAGAAAAAAGGCCCAGGAATTCCCATAGTGGCTCAGCAGAAATGAACCTGACTAGTACCCATGAGGATGTGGGTTCAATCCCTGGCCTCGCTCAGTGGGTTAAGGATCCAGTATTGCCACCAGCTGTGGTGTAGGCTGACAGCTGCAGCTCCAATTTAACCCATGGCCTGGGAACTTCCACATGCCCCAGGTGTGGCCCTAAAATAAATACAAGAATGGAAGACAGGAAGAAAGAGAAAAGAAAGGAAGGAGGGAAGGAAGGAAGGAAGGGAGAAGAAAGAAAGAAGGAAGAAAGAAAGAGAGAGAGAGAGAAAGGGAGGGAGGAAAGAAAGGAAACCCAGAATGGCATTATCCACTGGACGGAAATGCTTATGATATGAAAATTCAAGGAAGAGGAAATGGGCTTCAGGTCAAGCAGGAAAACAGCTTGGGTATCTGGGAAAAGAGCTTTAAAATAAAAAGGATGCAAGGGCTGGTAAATGTACATCTCCATCCTACATCAGAGCCTCTTTACATGTCATGCCCCCTGCCTAGGATATTCTGTCCCTACACACAGTCACACATGAGTGTGCTCATACATATGCACACAGCCCATTAGCACCCACTCCAACTCCTCACCATTTCAGTCTCATCTTAGTCTCTTCAAAGAGATTTCCTTGACTTGGTGTCTAAATTAGATGTTTGTTCTCTGCCCATCATTTTCTATTTGTGAAGCCTATTTGTGTCCTTCCTCAATATCCTTATACTGACCCCAAGTAGGAGGTGATAGATAGATAGATGTAAGATATTCAAAAATGTACTTGATTACTACCTGGTACATTACAGACTCTCATTACATATTTAGTGGATAGATGAATGAATGAATGAAAAAAAAAAATGGTACTCTGGGAAATTCTAGGAACAAAACAAGCAATTCACATTGAATGTTTTAGACCAGCAGTGAGATTCCTAATATTGATTTGAGCAGGAATTATTTTTTTCTCCAGTATGTCGATTGGAAAGGGTCACAGGAAAGGGAGGGACTGATGGGTCCTATCCTTCAGAGAAAGAGGGCAAGGCTTTATCCTCTGAAGATTAGCCAGATAAGCCTGGAAGATCTCCCAAGAGGCCAGTTAATCTCCCTCAGGCTCTGGAAACTGGTGGCTGCAGGGTCTGGGAAAGGATGGGGGAGATGGAGCTTCTCACTCTGAATTTCTGATGCACTCTCAGAAGAGGGTCTTTTCTCACTTCTCACTTCTCAGTTCTCCTTTACCAAGCACATTTTCCAGGAGGGGAACACCACTTTCTCTGGAGAACTGTGAATTCCTCCAGAGGAGCAAGCCATTGAAGCCTGCAAGGGAACACCCACTCATTTGCAAATTGGCAAACAGAGTCTCCCACAAAGTAGAAGAAGGCTTGATTCAGGGCTTAAAGGAAACAATGGAGTCCGTTTTACAAAGCCAACTTTTAATGAACTCAAAACAGTACGCTTTTGGCGTTCCGGTCATGGTGCAGCGGAAACAAATCCAACTAGGAGCCATGAGGTTGTGGGTCCGATCCCTGGCCTTACTCAGTGGATTAATGATCCGGCGTTGCATTAAGCTGTGGTGTAGGTCACAGACATGGTTTGGATCTGGCATTGCTGTGGCTGTGTTGTAGACCGGCAGCTACTGCTCCCATTTGACCCCCTGCCTGGGAACTTCCATATGCCTCTAGTATGGCACTGCAAAGCAAAAAAAAGCAAAAAAAAAAAAAAAGGTGTGCTTTAAAAAATAAGCTAATAAAGCAGCCTTTTAAACTTTAGTGCATGCTTATGAGCTTTATTTTCAAACTGCCATCTGTTACCTCAGTGAGAGTTTACTGATTTGTTGATCATCATGACTCATCACCTGTGTGATTTCTGAGCTATGAGTGATAACATTGATTGGAATTCTAAAAGTGGCAACCCTTTCACATCTGGGCCAGCTGTCACAGATCACGCAAGCAAGACCTTCACATGGAATGAGTACCTTGTATTGCCTGGCAGTTCGCAAAAGAAAGAAGCAAGGAGAGACGAACTCATCTTTCAGATGAGTCTGCCATAAAATCCTCTTTATTGTACTCTTTCAAGATCCTGAAACTGTTAAAATCTCCCCATAGTTTTGTGTGCTTTAACGGAGACCTCGCAATGGGCCTCAGTGGGATGTGCTGCTTTTGGACCGCCTCCCAGGGGCAACCCCCCAGTCCATCATCTCAGGAGGGAAGAGGAAGGGTGAACAGCAGAGAGGGGATGGAAATGGAGCAATGGAACGGTGGGTAATTACCAAGGAAAAAAATAGGAGCCTCCTACCTATTATAAGAGCCAGTATCAAATACTGTTTGGCCCAAGTACATTTTGTCCCATTCTGTTTCTCATGCAAATTTAACACCTAGAGACCAGCCTGTCACAGAAATTGACTCCGCTTCCCCGACTTTATTCAATGTGCCCTTGAAAGGAGTATCATGTACCTGATTGTTAGCTGGGTCCCCCCACCCCCACCCCGAGAAATTGTAGGCAAGATCTTATCATTATCGGGCTTCTTTAGAAATCAAAAGCACCTGCTCTTTGTGAAGGTGGGCTTCTAAAGAGAGAAATATTCCCATTAGAAAATACCCAGAGTTCATACGGGAACACTAGTGACACCTCCTTGCAGCCCGAGGATACCAACCTCAGATGAATAAACTAGTGAACATTTATAGAGTGCTAATGCTTTACTGTGTGCTAAACAATTGATGTGCATTATTTCATCAGGCCCTTGTGACAGAGGAACCTTATTATACAGATTTGGAAACTGAAGGCTTGGAAAGGTCAAGATAGTTGCCAAAGGTCACACAACTGGAAATGTGACTGAGACATAACCTATAATTCCAGAACCTGTGACCTGACTACCTATGACATAATTCAGCATTAACAACAATAAAATATACTACCTTTATATAACTTAAAGAGGGAATAACCCACTCCCCTCTTTAGATTTTCCAAGCAGAACTGAGCAAAAAACAGAAGTCTTCAATGATGCCCTGCCCCTTATAGAGGAAAATGAGCCACTCTATGCAAACCCATTTAGATTTCAATTTAATACTCCAAGTAACATCATATTGTAGATATTATCATATCTTTTCAAGAAAGAAGGAAATGAAGACTCAGATCATCTTAGTAACTTGCCCAAGATCACACTGCTAGTAAGTGCTACCACTTTTGATCCCAGACTGACTGCAGAATCTTCCTGCCCAGCATCTTGTAGACATCCATCAGACATTTCCACTGGGAGAGAGGAAAGACCTTTAGTTCCCCTGCAGCCCTATTCATGAACAAACTCCAGCTCAGAGCCAAGACAATCCTATCGACCTACCGGGGCCAAGGTTGGTTGCAAAGAAGGACATATTTGAAGATGTGAGAAAAGAATCTTCTGCAATAGAAACAAGTGTCCTGAAACTGTTAAAATCTCCCCATAGTTTTGTGTGCTTTAACGGAGACCTCGCAATGGGCCTCAGTGGGATGAGCTATGCTGAATTATCAGTGATGGATAATCATTTGTGTGAATGGGGGGGTGGTCATTCCTTATGCAATCAGGCTGTACTAGTCCTCTGTGACTCAGCTTACCTGTTACTTCCCCTGTCAACTCTTCTTTTTCTCTACTTTGCTTCCCATGTTCCCAGTACAGGTTTCTATCAGTCTATTCATCCACCACCTGCCCACCCAGTTCCTAGTTCTGCTGACTTGACTATATCTTCCCAGGGCCTGGTATACTGTAGGGACCCAACACACGTTTGAAAAAAATGGACGGAGGAAGAAGTTTAGAGTTGATGTTAAGCCTAGGAAAGAGAAACTCAGAATTTACACATGCTTGTGAGATTCAACTGCCATTTTTTGCTCAGAAAGTAATGCTTGTAATGAGTTGTGGAGACCAGTATGAACAGGCTGAGATTGCCAGGTCACAATAAACTTGATCCTAGTATTTAAAAAATTACTGTGTTCCCTCCTCTTCCCCTCTTCAGCCTATTTGGTCTTTATCCATAAAATATACTGATTGTATGTGTCTTATACACTATAGACAGGTCTCATATTGCAGGAATTCATGATGGACAATCCATGGTTCCTCCGAGGAAAAGAAAAACAACTCAGGGACACATACATGGTGCTGGAAATTGTTAATTGTCTTTTCATGTCAATCGTTTTATCTAGCACTTTACAGTTTACAGGAGATTTTGCCTCATTTCTCTTCCACTCTGTGAGTGAGTTCAGGGCTATGACCCTGTGCTTTAGAGTAGGCCCTTGTTGTTTATTTTTATAGATAGTAGTTTGTATTTGCTGATCCCACACAGAGAAGGAGACTGGATCACAGAAATCTTTCATGGCTTGCCATATGCTTATTTCCTCAATTTTCAGGTATCAGCGTTGTAAGACACGCCATTGATTTAATAGGTTTCAAGTGTATAAGGAAATTCTACCCTATTATGAATACATACTGCTCATGAGACACATCCCGATGTTTCAAAGACATTAAATTACACACACTTGGAGGGAGAGAAGTTTATCTTAAAACAAAGGAAATGTAGTAGCAGAAGAATGACTTAACATGGCATTTTAACTCTGAGTCACTGTGTACAATTTACCTTCTCATCACAGATTCCTGCAAAGTGGGGTGTTTTTCTACACTTTTTACATCTGTCTCTCAGAAAGCTTAATGGGGTGTTCTATACCATATGATCCCAGTTGGTTGATGAAAGAGTCTGTTTCTTCTAAAAACAAAAACTAAACAAAATCCTTACTCTTCATTTTTAAATTTCTGGGTGCTGAAAATCCCCAGGGGATGTACTAGGAAGGAGCAACATTCGATCAGTTGTTTTTGGTGAGATCTTGTTTGATGACTAAGGATCGAATCAGAAGATTACTCTTCTATGAAAGATAACTGCCATGATATCACTTATATATGGAATCTAAAATGTGATACAAATGAACTTATTTACAAAACAGAAACAGACTCACAGACAAAGGGAAAAAAACTTACGGTTACTAAAGGGGAAAGTGGATGGGAGAGGGATAAAGTAAGAGTTTGGGATTAGCAGATACAAAGTACAATATATAAAAATAAACAAGGTCCCACTGTAAAGCACAGGGAACTATATCCAACATCCTGTAATAAACTATAATGGAAAAAAATACACACACACACATATGGATAACCGAATCGCTTTTCTGTACACTAGAAATGAACATAACGTTGTATACCAACTGTAATTAAAAATTAAATTGTTTCTAAAAATTTGCTAAGTTTCTTCTTCCAATAACATTGCTCTGGGAGACTGACAAAACTTCAAAAATCTAGGAGATCTATAATCAAAGGTTATATTTCAAGATGAAGTTCTAGATGAACTTCGAGATGAAATTAGAAGTTCAGAGTTTGTTAAAATACTAGGGAAAAAATCTTTAACATGTTTGCATTAACACAAACAGCCTATTTTTCGTTTGGTATCAGGAATAACACTGATGAACTTAAAATATAAAATATAAAAATAAGAAAGCCAGAAATAAACCAAAGAAAGCAAGAGGTAAAAAAAAAAGAAAATTGTCACCTGGAACTGTGCAGAAATTAGTTTGCCTCCAATCAGAGTTCTTTTTTGTATGGAGAGGAGAAAATTCAACTTCTATTCCAATCCTGGTTTAAAAAGCGGTTAAAAAAAAAAAGTTTCTCCACTTCTGTGAAGTAAAAGAAATTAGCCTCAAGTGGCCGTAACTGAGCTTCCCCTCAGATTATTGTGCAAGGTCGCCTTTTATTCCCCCCAGAGTGGATAATGCGTGTTCATTGTGATTTATCTGGAGCTGGTTTCTTTTACACCCTCGGCCTATATAAAGTCGTGCTAGGACCGGGAACAGAGATTCGGGGAGCATCTGAGAGGCGGCATCCACAGTCGGCGAGGATGCAACAGTCGGGAACACGAGTGGCCACGTGTGTCACTGACACTCTCTGTGGTAGGAGCCCCATGTTTTTCTCCCAGCGCAGACGAGGAGCAATTAGAAGCGGGAGGCGAATGGTCTCCTCTGAAAATTCCCCTTGAGACTGTGTGTGCTGCTTTGTTCTCACCCCTGATTTTCATTTCTTGCCTGTGTTTCTGACCTAGAATGATCAACGCACAGGCCTTGGCAGGACCGTGAACCTTTGACCGGCTTGATTGGGCCACCTGGAAAAGACCAGGTTCTGAGAAGCAATGGTGATGCGGGCCTTTGTCCTGCTGGCTGTCTTTGCAGAAGCCTCTGCGAGATCTTGCACTCCAAACAAAGCAGGTATGCTCCAGTACTATTCCGTGTTTCCAGAAAGGAGAGTTTCCTTGGCAGAGGTCAAAGCTCTGTGCTTATAGTGTTATGAAAAGTGAAATAACATAGCCCAGTAGAAGCACTTAAGCACACCAAGCCGATCTGACTTTTCCCACAGAAAGTACAAATGTATTGGCTAAACTTATCTTTTTAAAAATTACAGAATGCTAGGCAGATGAATAGAGATCACATCTTCACATTTTTCCTGGTTTTATATTTGACTATTAAGTTTCTGTGCCATGAATAACCATTTCATAAAATTGTACATAAATGGACCTCTTACACTGTATGTGCTCCCATTTCATGGGATTAAAAATGTGTATATAAAGTGTGTGTGTGTGTGTGTGTGTGTGTGTGTGTGTGTGTGTGTATTCCAATTCATTCAATCCGGTTTAAAAGATATATTTCTTAAAATGGTTAAAGTTTAAAAGCAGACCAATTTTGAACACATATAAGAATAATGCAGCTATTATGCAGAGATTGCAAAAGCTATAAAAATAGAACTTAAGTGGCTGAAGCTTGAGGAAAACTCTCATCAGAGCTCATGAAGAATAGCAGGGAAGGTATTTTTAACTGCTTTGCATGTTCAGGTGTAGCAGGAACCCACCAGCGACAGGTTCATATGACCATCAGATCTGATTTCAAACCCTGTCCCTCCTCTTTCCAGATGTCATTCTTGTGTTCTGTTATCCCAAAACCATCATCACCAAAATCCCCGAGTGTCCCTATGGATGGGAAGTGCATCAGCTGGCACTCGGTGGGCTGTGTTACAATGGGGTCCACGAAGGAGGTTACTACCAATTTGTAATCCCAGATTTGTCGCCTAAAAACAAGTCCTATTGTGGCACCCAGTCTGAGGTAGGTCCAGGCCACCCATGGAGGAGTTGCTGAGATGGGGCAACTGGGCCCAAGAATGAGAGGTCTATTGTCCGCCCTTAAAAGAATACAGGATTCACCACTTTCCTTTTAAGAGTCAATCCTGACTCCCAAATATCCTGGGAGGTTAGTGTTCTTCAAATTCATGTCTTCTGCCTAATGTAGATGACTCTTTGGATTTAAATTGCATTCTCTTCATTTGTTGCCTGAGCAGCCCGGCCACCTTCTGTGGGTCATAGTGGTTGGTGCTCACGTTGGAAGGAGGAAAGAACAAAGAACTAGGCGATAATGTCCTAGAGATGGGAGGTGGGTAAATGTACCACATAAAATTCCTTGGGCAGGGGAATTTTGATAAAAGGTTTATAAAAAAGGTGATGGTGGGAGATAGAAGTTCCTGAGCCAGTTCATTCTGGTCAGAAGCCCAACGGGTATATGGATTTTTGAAAGTATACGACATTCAGCTTAGAGTATTCTCAACAATCATAGTTGAAACAACTCAAGAACTTGTTACAAACATGATCAGCTCACCTACAAACAAGAGAGGGTGCTGCTCTCAATGCCACACATTCAGGTCTCCCCATTGGGCTTTTGTCATCTTCAATCACTTTCCCAAGAACCCTCATCCACATCATGGGGCTCTGGGGCCACCCTAACTGCCTTCTTCCTTGTTCCAGTACAAGCCCCCCATCTACCACTTCTACAGCCACATCGTTTCCAACGACAGCACCGTGATCGTCAAGAACCAGCCCGTCAACTACTCCTTCTCTTGCACCTACCATTCCACCTACTTGGTGAACCAGGCCGCCTTCGACCAGAGGTAAGTTGCTCTGAGAACAGAGCACTGGCTGCCGTGCATGTGCTCTGCAGTCCCCATCAACCAGGCATGTTTCAGTCCTTATGCAAAATTCTCTCCCCTTTTCAGAGTGGCCACTGTTCACGTGAAGAACGGGAGCATGGGCACATTTGAAAGCCAATTGTCTCTCAACTTCTACACTGTAAGTGGTCTCCAGGTCCCCACCGCTGCCTTGCGGCCTTTCCAGATGACCAGATGCTTCCTGGGCATTTGCTCTCCTCTAAGCTGTAGTCAGAGCCCCATTCTTGAGACATAAGCTTTGGCCTAGCTTGGGACCTCTTTAAAGACTAGGTGCAGCAGACAGAGTCATACACTGAATGGAAGAATGGGAAGGTGCCACAGAGAGAAAAAGTTCAATCCTCCCTTTTTACAGATGAGAAAATTGAGTCAAGAGAAGTCCTGTGAGTTACTGCAAGTCAAGAGGCAAAAAGACAGAAAGGCAGCCAATGTCTAATTCTTAATCAAGATTAGTTTCCACTACAACCAGCTGCAGAGATTTCTGTTTAGGATCCGGCTGTCGTTAACACGTCGGGCACAGGGTAGTGAGCTTCCTACTTGGGACAGGGCTAAGGAGAGAGGTTGGGGGTTGGCCCGCTGCTGCCTAGCCCTTTACTTAGTGGGCTTCCTCTTTGTCTAATTTGGGCACGCTGCCTACACTGACCTCGAAATTAAAGGCATTCAGAACAAAGTGCTTCCCAGAAACCAAACAGGCAGTGGCCATTAACCTAGCTGCCTACCTGTTTAGACGGGGTGCTTTGTTTTTTTATTTTAGACCTGTAGCTTCCGGCAAGGAAGCAGACACACAGTGACAAGAGCCCAGCTGGCTCAACGAAAGCGTAGACAGAAATAGAAACCTGTACCTAGAACATTAGGACTGGAAGGTAGCCTTCGAGGCCATCATGTCCAACCCATTCATTTCACAAAGCAAACAACTATATTACCTGGAACTCTTTGAACTCACTTTACCAGCTCCCCGGAAGCTATTAATAAAGCTGAGCTCAGAAGATTAGAGCTAGCAGGGACCCTCGCATAACATAGTCCATTTTACAGATGAGGATCTGAAGCCTAGTGAGGAAATGATCTGCCTAAGATCCCACAGGCGGTCCAGAGCATTACCCGATCTGGAACATGGGTCTCCTAACATTGATCTCTGAGGCACATTTACTATGCAGAGAATGAAACGTAAGTTTCATGACCCCTTGAAAGCCCAGGCTCCCTTCAAGGCCTTGTGTCTAGTTTTGTCTTCAAAACTTTAATTCTTTTAATTAAAGAGGACTTTTCTAAATTGCATAAGCTTCAAGACCCTACAAAACGTAGATCTGCCCCAGGCCACACACTACTGGTGGTGAAGTTCTGAGAAAAGAAATCCCATGGACCCCCTTGACCTATAATCAGGGGGGCTGATACAATGTGGGCCGCCAGGGTTATGAAAGGTTGGCAAAACCACTGGAGTAACTGATGTAGGTTATCCAGAAAGAAAATAAGCTTCACACATTGATAATAGACTCGGGGGATACCCGGATGCAGGCTGCCTTTTCTACCAACTCCCTGTCCAGAAGTACGTGGCTTTTATATTAACCAGATAAAATTATAGATATGACCCTATGAAGATTTTAACAACCATTGCAAATAGGAGAGGTACCAGACTTGTCAAAAATCATCACCCACCAACAGTTTTGCTGGGCTAAGTTTCAGACATAAATATCAAATCTTAGAACTTTTCAGAGAAAAAAGCACAAGTGAAGAGGCATGTTCTCAGCATCACCCAGGCCATCCTCTGGGCTAGACAGACAGCCTCCTTGAACTTTCCTAGAAAGGAGGCTAAGGCCTTCCCTTCCCTAGGGCCCACCAAGATCCTTACAGGGCAAACGAACCTTGGCCACAAGGAAGTTCTGAGGATACAACAAAGAATTTGGTGCTGATTGATAGTCGCACATTGGGCTCAGTTTCCTAGGCCTTACCCGGGAGGCTGGTATTTTTCTTCTGCTCCTTTCTTCCTCTTTGAGAGAATTCTTGTGTGTTTCTGAAACAACAGCTGTTCCCTGCATATATTTCCATTAAATTACAAGAGACAGAGCTGTGCCCTCGGTGGCACAGTGAATCAATGCACTGCTGATTGCCTAGGATTTCAAGAACTCCGATTGCTGGGCTCCAAAACTACCAGTTCTACTCAGCATGCTTCCTCACTTCTCTCTTTGCCTCCCCCGCTCATTCCTATCAATGGCCTATGCTTGGTGTTCTTGGTGAAAAGTTTTTAGTTTTTTTTTTTAATGGCCACACCTGTGGCATGTGGAAGTTCCCGGGCCAGGGACGGAATTGGAGTTGCAACTGAGGCCCACGCCACAGCCACGGCAACACTTGATCCCAGACGTGTTTGCCGCCTATGCCACAGCTTGCGGCAACATCAGATCCTTAACCCACTGAGTGATGTCAGGGATCAAGCTTGAATCCTCATGGAGACTGTCAGGTCCTTAACCTGTTGAAGTACAATGGGAACTCTGAAAAGCTATTTTGACTCCAAATCCAAAATAACGACTTACTACCGCTTGCAGAAGTAGCCTAGTTTTGTGGTTAAGAAAATGGGCCTTGTGTTCCCGCTGTGGTGCAGCGGGTTAAGAACCCAACTGCTGCAGCTGGGGTCACTGTGGAGGCGCAGCTTCAATCCCAGGCCAGGCACACTGAATTAAAAGATCCAGCATTGCTGTGGCTACAGCATAGGTCACCTCTGTGGCTCGGATTCAGTCCTTGGCCCAGGAACTTCCGTATGCTGTGGGTGCAGCCATTAAGAAAGAAAGAGAAAGAAAGAGAGAGAGAGAGAGAGAGAGAGAGAGAGAGAGGGGGAGAGAGAGAGAAGGAAGGAAGAAAGAAAAGACAGGAGAAATTAGGCCTTGACATCAGTCCACTGATTTGAAGCCTAGTTCCACTATTTACTAGTATTGTAACCTTGTGCAGGTTAGTTAACCTCTCTGAGCCTCCTTAGATAGGGATAATAACAACACTTACTTTAGAGGTTTGTTATGAGCATTAAGTGAAATAATCCTTACGAAATCTTTGCACAGTGCCTGGTCCAAAGGAAGTGCCCAAGAAAGTAGCCACTCTCATGATCATGAACTTTGACCTCATTTCAAGTGGAAACCGAGAGTTCCTACACAAGCATTGTTCCCTTTATAGGGCTGAACATCCATGTCAGTGTAGGATTAGATTGACTTTTACTCAATAAAAATGACATAGACTATTTTTTTTTAGTTAGATGGAAATAAATAACAAAGCTTGAGGTGGAATAAAGACAAGAAGTAGAGACAAAAATCATAGACTGCCAGAGTCAGAACAAACTTCAGAGGTGATTAATCTTGACCTTTCATTCAATGTCTAAAAGTCTTCTGTAAGATAGCTTTATGGATGGGCTCCCCATTTCTTCCAAGGACAATGACAAGTTGGGTCTTCCCATTTTAGGTCAGCATGTGAAATCTGACATCCTGAATCCTGGGGCATTTGTCGTGGTTCTGTCCTCTGAAATAATACCATGTCGTGGTGTTGCTGATGTTCCTTCAACTAGCTCAGGCTTGTCTTTCCCAAACTAAAAGTCATACCAACATTGGTGGTCCATTCATCACCTTAGTCACTCTCCTCTGAGCACGATCCCCTGGGTTAATGCCCCTATTACAAAGTGGAGCTCAGAATTTGCCAAAACAAACTCCAGGTATTATAGGGTAGTGCTATCCAGACCACCCTGATTTTCACATTTTATATTAGGAGGAAATCACACTGAGCATTGCCTTCCTGTCAGGTGAGAGGTGGAAAAACTGACCAAAGTGTTTCAGTTTCAGAAATTAAAGTAAGAGTATAGATTCTGTTTATAACATAATCAGGAAGTTTCCTCTGCAGCCAGAGGCATTATTCCAATATTCCAATTCCTGCTTTCTGGGAGATGGTTCCTGGAGGATGGGGCCAGGAGAAGCACCTCTGGCTAAAGTGGGGACAGCATGGTGGTCCCCAGATAGGTCCCGCATTGGGAACAAGTCCCTTAAATATGACAAATCTCAGGAAAGAATAAGGAACACTAGAAACCACTGTAAATCAGCTACTTCAATTTGCATGTTAAGCTAGTCAATCACTTACAGTTAAGAACATTATTGTTGATCTTTGCAACCATTTTAATGATTCAGTGGGGCTGATAGAAGGGAAGCAAACAACTAACTTCTGGGTGACTGAGTCAGGGAGGCCTGGCTGGACCTGTGATGGTAAGATAATGTCAAGGGCCCTAGAAGATGATTTTGAGCCCTCTTGTCATTTCCTTGAATTTGACTCTTCGGGGTTAAAGTCCATTTTAAATAGATGTCCTTGTTCTCATTGTTCTGCAGTTCTGTAAATATCCAAGTCCATGGAACTCAACCTTTTAATTTGTATCCTGGTCTAAGCTTTATGCTCCTAATCCAATTCAATCACTGTCATAGAAACGTGACTGCAAGGCAAATGAAGGCAAAGGTTATTCCCATTTTGCAGATGCGGACATTGAGGCTCAAAAGCCTGGCCTGCATCTAGTGTGTCCCAAGTTAGTTGTGGAAGGATTAGGCCAGGATCCTTGTCCTTCCATCATGATGCTTTTGTCTCTGGAGGCTAAACTTGGAGAGTAGTTCAAGGTCATTATCAGAGCTGCATGAACCCAAGACTCAAAAGAATGGAAAAACCAGACTCCTTTGGGTAAGTCAATAGGAAACAGCATAATTATTTCTAATGACTCACCCAGAACTGCCCAGTGAAGAAGGCAAGTGAAGACCACACATGCCAGGCCAGTGACCAAAGGCTGTGCTTCTGAGCTTGAATCATGGAAATGAGTGCCTGTTGCCCTTGATCTGAAGCCACAGTCTTCTTGACCCACCCCCATAGCCTTCCTAACTTTATCTCCTGCCCTCCCTCTCTTCCTGCCACTCCCCACCTGCCAATTTGCTCAGTCATGCTCCAGCACACCTGCCTTCTGCTGTCCTGTCTGCCACTCCCTCAGCCCAGTGCCGTGGCCTTGGCTGAAACATCCTTCCTCAATGCCTGCATGACCCCCTCCCCTCCTCCTCCATGTCCTGGCTCAAATATCATATCTTCAATGAGACCTCCTCAACCATTGTATTTTAATTACAACTTGCCCCTCCACACACTCGCAATTTACCTTACCCTGCTCTACATTTTTAATAGTTTTTCTGTATAACATACTATATTCTACCCTAGACATATAATTTATTTACCTATTGTCTATTGTCCATTTCTCCTGATAGAATGTTGGGTGGCTGAAGACAGAGATCTTTGCTAGCTCACCGACATACCTCAATAGACAGAACATCGTGACATAGAGACTATCCCAACATAGAGAGAAATACCTGACACCTAACAGGTGCTCAGAAAGTTGTTGCTATCATTGTTAACTGTACTGGGAATCAGAACATAAACTTTCTAACCCAGTCTGGAATCTGCTCAACAAGGGCAAAGCAGGGTTATATGTGTTGGTCCCATGCCCTTTTGTGAGTCAATAAAGCTCAGTGCTTCAGCATTGCTGGATTTCACTTTTTTTCCCATCAACCAAGTCTTGTCCCTCATTAGCCTCGATGGGACACATAGTACATGTCTCACTGTAACCAGTAAACCCAGCCATGTGATGCCTTCATCCCTTCTATGATGACACCAGTATCCTAGGAGGTACAGCACCCCTGGTCCCATAGGCTCTCCCATGTGGTCTCATGTCTTTGGATTGATTCCCACCCCCACCCAGCCCATCCCAATCCAACTGCTCTTGTGAAACCCAACTGCTCAGTCTGAAAGGTCATAATGCCTGGTGTCAATTTCCTTCCAAAGAATGCCAAGTTCTCCACTAAGAAAGAAGCGCCTTTTGTCCTGGAGACATCAGAAATCGGTTCAGATCTGTTTGCTGGAGTAGAAGCCAAAGGGTTAAGCATTAGGTAAGTACTCATTCTCAATATTTGTATTTGTAAATACAAAGAAATGGAAAAGAAAAAAAAAAGGGGGGCCAGCCCTGAGGCTGTTTAATCACCTGGTGTTTCCAGGCATACAACTCTCTAGCTCAAAGAGATGTGCTTTGTTTCCTTTCCAGGTTTAAAGTGGTTTTAAACAGCTGCTGGGCCACACCGTCAGCTGATTTCATGTACCCCTTGCAGTGGCAGCTGATCAACAAGGGGTAGGTACGGCTCTCTGGGCCACAGGGCTGAGAGGCGGGGCCAGATCCATCCAGGGCCATGCTGGCTCGGGACAGCTTAGAAGGAAGAGATGAAGTCGACTGGGATCACATCAGTGACTTCCTCTGTGCTTCCAGGCTGAGTACTGATACCAGGAAACACTTGCCTAGTGCTTTCTAGGTACTGGGTGCTGTTCAGAGAACCTTATGTATTAACTCATTTGCCTTCCAAGTAGGTCTTTTTACTATATCATCCCTATTTTCAGATGAGGGAACTGAGCACGGGAGTGGTCATGTCACATAGTTAGTGTCTGTGTGTGTTCATGAGGAAGTGGGCAGGTTGGATTCAACACCAATAAATCTAACATCAGAACCCCAATGAGGACTAAATTAGACAATCTATGTAAAAAGTTTAGCATGAAGTACCTAGCTGGTATCTAATCAATTTTAATAATATCATTGTTTTTATTTGCTAATAATTCAGTAGGTAATGGAGAGTTCTTAAAATTTGGAGTAGAGGAGTTCCTGTCATGGCTTAACAGTTAGTGAATCCAACTAGTATCCATGAGGATGCAGGTTCGATCCCTGGTTTTGCTCAGAGGGTTAAGGATCTGGCATTGCCGTGAGCTGTGGTGTAGGCTGGCAGCTTCAGCTCAAATTCGACCCCTATCCTGGGAACCTCCATATGCTGAGAGCGTGACCCTAAAAAGGCAAAAAAAAAAAAAAATTTGGAGTAGAGGACTGAAGTATTAGAATTACGGCATAGAAAGGTCATTCTGGAAATCACACATAGGATGGTTTAGAAACAGTACATGGGAGGTAGAAAGACCAGATTAGAGGCTGTGGCCGCTATGAAGCCAAGGTGATAAGGCCTGGATTGAGACTGCAGCTGAGTGAATGAAAAGTCATCCAGCATCATCCAAGGGAGGGAGAGGCGATAAAAAACGAGCCACCCGTGGGAGGTGGTAAAGCATAGGCCAGGGCACAACATCTGAGGAACATGGGACAAAGAAGGATTTCTGGTGTTGAATGGCGGACTGTGGAGATGAGAAATTGTTTGCTGTGGGCTTCTGGGAAAGAGGCTTCTGCATAAAGGAGTTTGCATTCTCCTTGAGCTCAGGGATGACATGTTGACCTTGAGATGACAATTGTCTAGAAGCACTTAGAACTGTAACTTTGGAAAACAGAGGAGGGGATGAGTCAGACTAGAGATGCAGGCATCGTCCATACGATGAACAGCAAACACAGGAGAAGACATTCCCCAGAAACAGACCCATGTAACCTGAACCCATCAGGGCGAAGTCAACACTGGGGCCAGGGTGATTAGATAACAAAGGTGAAGCCACTCTGGGCCTTTAACTATTTTTATTTAACAAACATTTATACAGCACTTACAGCATACCAGGCAGTGCTCTAGGCAGCTTCTTGACAAATACTAATTTATCTAAATTTTATTAAGCTTCCTATAAACTAGGTAGTATAGTAGTCACTGCGTTATAGATGATTACAGTTTTCTGAGACCCAGGCAGGCTCAGAAACTTGTCTGATGTCTAAGCTAGTAAGAGGATAGATGATCTAAGTGGGATTCTCTCTTTATAACCCCGGGTAGGACAGGCCGTCCAGGGCCACATCTAAGCAACCATGCTTCCTGCAGAGATGGCAGCTTAGTTTGAGTCCTTATGCCACTGAATGATTCATTTAGGTCCTAAACAACTCAAAAGCCTTCAGGAAGATTCTGAAATAAGTTATTGACCTACAGGGACCTGAAATTGCCAACAGGTTTCAGCAGCTCTGTCAGATAATGGCCACACAAGAGCAAAGGTTTCCGCCCCACCATGGAATTGTCTCCTGCAGATAGATAGTTCTGGTGCCCCTGGCTCAGCCAGCAGGCATGTAATATAGCACCAAAGGGAATTTCTGTGATTTTGGGGGTGGTCTCTACAAGTGGTCCTCAAACTCTAGCATGCACAGGAGTTCTCTTGGGTGCCTGCCACACAGGCAGACACATCGTAAACCTACAACATCAGAAGGTCCCTGAGCAGCCCCTGGGAATCTACATTGAAGCCCAGCCAAATTAATGAAGCTCTGATCTAGTTCTAAGTACTGCCCAATTGAGATGGCTCCTAGAGGTTGGAGAAACCTGCACAAAGACCAGCACCAAAGGGGAGAATTAGAAAGTCTACTCCGTAACCACCCAGATGCCCTTTGGGAGGAAAACCCAGTTTTCAAGGATGCCTGGAGAGGTTAGAATGGATACGTTATCAGGAGCTTTGATCATAGGTGGGGAAAGAGACTCCTGTGATAAGGGTGTGAAAGCCTCCCCTCGGGTGTTCCACAGTGTGGCAGGTGCCACAGCCAGCCCCGAGAGGCGGCAGTGCCAAGGCATCTAGGCCTGCCTGTGACCTGCCTCCTCTCTGCCTCCAACAAAGCTCTGCTTACATTGTTTTCCACTGGCTGACACCATGCCTTGGACACAGCAGCAGCAAGGAGCTATTTTAAGGACTTACATTTTGAGTTCATACAAGGATCTCAGGTTTATTGACCAAATGATCCTGCAAGAGTCTCGTTTCACAGCTCGGAAAGTGCCCCCAGTTCTTGGCACTGCTCAGAAGCCACCCCAAACAGAGCCCAGCTTCTGGCCCAGATCCAAAGAGAAGGCACAGGGCTCCTGCTTTGTTTCACTCACTGACCCTCAGAGTTAACATCCCAGAGTTAACACCCCTCGGTTCTACCTTTAATTTGACCCCTAATGCCCGGTTCTGATGGAGTCGGGTGGGGAAGGGTACACCGTGAAGCTTCTCTGGGGTGGCTGGACTGCTCTCTGGTGTGTGAGTTGAGTTGGAAGGACAACAGAGTCAGAGAGACACGCCAGGAGGGGCATAAACTTTGGGGTCCACTGTGGTGCCCTGCACTGGGCTTAAGCTTTTGTCCCACAGATGACAGACTCTGGTGCTCATTGTCACCTGCATACAAGCTCCCACTCCCTGTGGGCCTCTCTGTACATTCCCGAGAACCACTGTGTCTACTCCTAACACCTCGTTGAATGTCTGGCCCTTGAGTAGGGAATCCATATGTGTTTGGTAAATGAAAAAGTATTGTGCTTAAACAGGACTTCCTAATCTCGGTACCATTGACTCTTGGGACCAGATCATTCTTTGTGGTGGGGTCTGTCCTGTTCACCGTAGAATATTTTACTGCATCCCTGGTCTCTACCCTCTGGATGCCAGTAACATTTTCCCTGCAGTCTTCTGTTTTTTTTTTTCCTGCTTTTTAGGGCTGCACCCCTGGCATATGAAGGTTCCCGGGCTAAGGGTTGAATCGGAGCTACAGCTGCCAGCCTACGCCACAACCACAGCAATGCTGGATCCGAGCCACATCTGCGACCTATACCACAGCTCACGGCAACGCTGGATCATTAACCCACTGAGCAAGGCCAGGATCGAACCCACGACCTCATGGATTCTAGTCGGATTCATTAACTGCTGTGCCACGACGGGAACTCCTTCCCTGCAGTCTTGACAAACACATGTCAAATGCCTCCCACCCCCAACCTGGGGAAAGGGCAAAATCACCCACAGGTGAGAACACCTAGTTTCAACAAATGCACATCTATGTCATTAGTTACATTTTGAAACTTCCCAAATGCAACATTCTCATTATAGAGAATTTAGTAAAAAAAAAAAAAAAAGAAAGAAAAAAAACATCAAGGTACAAAGAAGAAAACAAAACCTGTCTATCATAACCAGTGTTAACATTTCGATGGTATTGTTACAGTCATTTTTTTTAATGCACATATTAAAAATATCCCATTTTTACAAAGGTCAGCTAATAGAATAGATACAGAACTTAAATAGTATAATGTGAATTTGAATTCCCGGTGGTAAAAACTTTCCATAGACACACAGCAACATGTTGAGCATGACTTGGGCTTAGGTCGCCATGGCAGCACTTTGGCAAATGCTGTTCCCAGCACCACTATCTTTATTTTGGACATACTGGGCGTCTGCACATTCCCCAGGCCCCTGGAGGGTGTCGTCTGGGGGATTTCACTTCTTTGGGACAGAGAGGTGGTGACTTAGCAGGCGTGTGGCCTCTCGTGAGCTGCCCCCACCTCGCTGTGCTCTGTCTGTAGAATGGGGACCAGCATAGCCATCTCCTAGCCCCTCAACTGGACCCTACAGCAGTGACAACGAGCAAAGTATTTCAGAAGGATAACATGCTATGGAAAAGCCCAGGGCAGGCTGTACGTGACCCTGCTGGAGTTCACGGGGTGACCCTGTCTCTCCCTGTGCCCCCCTCCCCCACCCCCGTGTGTGCCAGGTGCCCCACGGATGAAACAGTCCTCGTGCATGAGAACGGGAAAGACCACAGGGCCACCTTCCAGTTCAATGCTTTCCGGTTCCAGAACATCCCCAAGCTGTCCAAGGTGTGGTTGCACTGTGAGACGTTCATCTGCGACAGTGAGAAGCTCTCCTGCCCAGTGGTGAGCGCCCCCGCCCTTGACCCCCTCCCAGAACGAGAAAGTTACCCAAGACTGGCGTGGAGGCTGGCAGGGGGAGGGGTTGGTATTTAGAAGCTGTATTTTTAGCTGGGAAATTGTCACCAGACCAATGTAGGTGTGTGCTGAGGACATTCTGGAGGAAAGGGCACTGAGGGCGGGGACGGACATTGCAAGCATGTCACATACACACACACACACACACAGCCCCACCACCAACTACATGCTCTGGCCCATGTCACTTAATTTCTGGCACCTTATCTTCCCATAGGGTGCTGATAAGCGCTGGCAACCCTTCTGTTTTCAGAGAGCAATATTAGGGAACATGAGAGCAATAACAGACAATGAAATGCTTTGAAAAAGTTAAAAGCACAAGGGAAACTCAAAACCCGAGTGGTAGCAATAGGCCCTGGATGGAAGTCAAAGGTGAGTTAGTTTTAGCTCTTGACTTACCAGCCTGAGAGTCCATCTCTGGAGTTTATGTTGGACCTGTGAGATGCTGTAGGAATTCTCGACCTGAGGTCACAGATGTTCTGACCCTGTGGGGACGGGCGCAGCTTCCCAGACATGTTTAGCGGAGCTCATGCAGGGTTGTTAGTTTCCCCTCCGCCTCACCTACCAAGAAGTTGCTACGGAATCAATCAACAAGCGGAGCAAATTCAGGTGGAAGCTAATTTTTCATTGCAACCTGGTGTGAACCTGGTCCTTCGAGCAGTGGTTCCAAAGCGTGGTCCAGTGCAGCTTCAGCATCACCTGGGAGCTTGTTAGCCTTGTTGCAAATTCTCAGCCCCTGCCACCCAACCTCCCGCCCTGGCTTCAGACCACCTGATTCAGACACTGCAAAGTGGACCCAGCAACCTCTGCTTTAATGGGCCCTTTGGGTTACTCTGAGGCTTGATCAGGTTTGAGAACCACTTGCCCTGAAGATCTAAAAGGGTTAAATCCCAGGGAGTTCCCTGGTGTACTAGTGGTCCAGGATCCAGTATTATCACTGCTGCGGCGCAGACTCCATCCCTGGCCTGGGAATTTCCACAGGCCATGGGTGAGGCCCAAAGAAAGTGTTAAATATCAAACTACTGCAGTCTGGCTGTGAGGAGGCACACGGTGTTTCTGCAGAAGCTACCTGCTTGCATCACCTATAGTGTCCAACAGAAATAAGATGAGCACTTCTATTTCTGTTGATTCATTTGGCCAGAAAGTGGTCATTTATGAGCCCAGACAGAGAAAGGGAAGGGAACAGAGACACATTTAACCATGGATGAAACGATCGTTACTGGCACCACATTTCAAAAAGAAAATGAACCAGGACGCATTTTGCAAGCATCCACGTCTCAGATCACTGCGATGAGAGTAACTGCAGGTAAAAGCAGTTACTCACCAAAGCGGGGGGGGGGGGGGGGGAATGGTTTCAAGCCCTCCCACGCGCCATGTGGATTTGTTCTAGCTTGAAGAGTTAATAGCAAAGATTTCTTCCCTTTCTCCAGTTACCGAAGGGGTGAAATAATTCTCTGTGGGTTGTAAAAGCTATCAAGCTGAGCCCTGGGGGATTTTGACTCCATCAGGTTTGCGACTTGTTAAAAAAAAAAAATCTCTTTTCTTTCCTCATGTCCCACCCCTGCCCTCCCCTGGCCTCTGTTCCTCCCGGGTCTCCAGACATGCGACAAAAGGAAACGCCTCCTCCGGGACCAGACCGGGGGCGTCCTGGTCGTGGAGCTCTCACTCCGTAGTAAGCGTCTCTGTTTTCCAAATGGTTGCCTTTCACGCTGGGCTGTGTCCACAGGCACGGCTGGTTTGAGCATTTTCACTAAATTGCCAAACCAGTTGTGCCTGTAGACACAGCCTTTACCTGCAACTCGAGTCTTCCCTGCCTCCAGGCAGGTGGGGAGGGGAGGCAGTGGGTAACTCACGCCCAGTCAAGGAGGTTTGTTAACCAACCCCCCCGAAAGCTTTGCCTGTAGTCTCAGTTCCCGTATCCCCAAAGAAACTAGGAAGTGCTGAGTTCCAGACACCGCGTGCAGCCTGTAGTAACAAAAGAAAATGAAAGGTCCCGGGGCCACTGGGGCTAGTCAACAAAACATCATTGAGGATTGAGCGCTGGCCGGTCTGGGTTTCAGAAATAAAGGAGCCCCACGTGGGCCCTTGTCCTCTAGAAAGTACCAGCCATCAAGGAGAGAGACGTTAAATGCTAAGAGAAAGAGGTCACTCTTAATGGGGTTGGGAGAAGCAGAGCCTACGGGAAAGATGGATAAGGGGCTTTGTCAGCTTTAGGGAGGAACTCGGTGGTTATCTCTAAATCTGACCTCAAGAGTGCTGTGACATGTTACCAAAAAAAAAAAAAACAAGAATGCTGTGACATGAAGGGTGGGCAGGGGCCTTTAGAGGACAGTCACCAAAATCTGGCCAGCAGTCTAACCCCAGCCACTGCCCGATTTTGTATAGCCTGCAAGCTAAACGCAGTTTGTCCTTCTTATGGGTTGAAAAAAAAGAAAAAACCTGAAAGAAAGGTATTTCCCAATGCACAAAAATGATCTGAAATTCAAAGTTCAATGTTTATTGAGAAAGTTTTATTGGAACACAGCTACCCTGGTTCACTTAGCAGTTGCCTCCAGCTGCTTTCAGTGGCAACGTCAAGTAACTACATTAGGAGCCCCACAGCCTGCAAAGCTGAAAAGAGGATCACCCACCCTTTTCAGAAGGTTTACCAACCCTGCCTTAGAGCCAAGAAGAAAATGGCAGGAGATGAAGCCTTTGTAAGCCCAGCTAGAAACTCTGCCCTAAAGACAATGAGGAACCTGCTGGTTTAATCAGCGGAAGAATCCGATCAGGTGTGTGTTTTAGGAACAAAGCTCTGAGACTTCTCCCTCCGTGTCCTTTCCCTCAAGCTTCTGTTTTCTCTCTCTTTTCTCACTGCAGGCGGGGGATCCTCCAGTCTCCATAGCTTCTCAGGTAAGGAAAAGAGTCAGCTCCGGGAAATGACCCGGCGATGCTTTTAACAGGCAGGTGGGTGTTTTAAAAGCAGCTTACCTTTGGCCCCAGCCAAGCCTTTAAGAATGGAAAGGTACACTTTAAAGGTACACACTTGAGTCGGGACAGAGGGCTTGGAGGTCAAGAGGTCCCTCTCCAACCAAGTCCTGGGCTCCAAAGGGAGGGAGGGGCTGGCGGCAAGTGGGAGGAAACAGAACTGGGTCCCACCCCCACCCCCTCTCCCCCACCCCCAGTCTCAGCAAAGGCAACACCAGGTGATTTCTCTTGGGTTTTTCCATTTGGAAAATGTGATTTTCAAAGACCTATTCGTTCAAAAACATTTGAGTCCTTTCTATTACCCCACCCCACATGACCTGAGTGACCTTGAGCTATGACCTCACCCCTCCTTCCTCTGTGAAACTGGGTTAATAACTGCCCCTATCACACACAGTTGTTGTGTGGATTAACTATTACAGCTCAGAGCACTAAACAATGCCCAGCACACAGCAAACATCCAGGAAAGATCAGCCGTAATTACTGACTCTGTACCAGGCACTTTTCTAGGTGGTATGACTACTGCAGTGAACTAGGTGGGCAAGGTTCCCATTCTTCGTAATGTGTGTGCAGGATGGTGGTGGGAGGGTTGAGGAATGATTTAGATAGCAGCCCAGGGAGCCTCTTAGAGGAAAGAGCATTTCAGCTAAGACCCAAGTTCTTCCCAACTGATGAGAAGGAGGTAAGTAGAAGATGGGGTAAGACAGTTTTATTTATTAGTAAACTCACAGATGTAGACCTTGCTCTCATGATTACAGGAAATCATGTAAACCAGCTGTTTAAGACTCCCAGAGTCTCATTTTTAAAGGAAGTTCTACAGCTAAAGCCCTACAGTGAAATGCACCATCACTGTTACTATTAAAGTTCAGGCTCCCGTCTGTCAGAGGTCCATGTCCTCGGCTCATCGGTTGGGTTAAATGAGCTACGGAAACTCTGAAAGATGAAGCAAACTAACTTTGTAGAAAACATGTAGAGGAAAACAAAGAACCCAAAATAACAAAAAAACACACCTGCTGTGGTTGACAAGTTTCTGGAAAATGTTTGGAAATAATTAAGCCCTGAAAATCCAACAAATTTCCTTTGCTGTAGTGTGAGAACTGTGGATAGAATTATCTATCCTTTATTGATATTACAGAGCAATAATAATGCTGTCTGGTCTTTTTTTGAATTTCTATGTGTGTTTTTTTTTTTAACATAATGAGACCTCACAGCTAACAATTTGACACTTTTTTTTTACAAGTCTCATAGGTGAATTGCAAAAGACAAAAAATCCTCAATGATATAAAATGATTTTTTAATTTGTTACATACCTGTGATTAAAATATCTACCCTATTTAGCAAACAAAAAGAAAAAGAAAACATGTAGAGTATTATGAAAACCTGCATAACGCCCTTGAGTTGACTCTTTTATGTTGAGTCCTCCTTGCTCCTTGTAGAACTGTTTCTGTCTCCTGTCCTATCTGGTCCACAGATGTTCTCTATCACCTCATCTTGATGCTGGGGATTTGTGTTGTGTTGTAAGGGAGAGCCAGGCAGGCAGCTGGAGCTCCTCCACCCAAGACCATCTCCTCCGTCAATGACAAACTTGCATTTATTGTGCTGCCAAAAGGAACAAACAGAAGACTGTATTGTTGGGGAGGAGAGAATAGCGCTTTGCCAAATATGTGTTCCAGCGATTTCTGTGAATTTCAGTGATTGTTTTTCTTTGGTGCCCTACTTCCTCCTGTGACTTCCTGTGGCTCTCAGAGCCTGCGTTCCTCCCCTGCAGCTGGCGGAGGAGTCTCCTTTCCCCATATTCAAGCCCGGACAGCAGTGGACTCCTTTGAAAGCTATTCTGATTTTAAAACAGGAGCACATCCAACCAAGTGCAGCTGAGTATTTGGGGGAGAATGTAGGGCGAAACTACAGAGTCAGCCTAAATAGAGAATGCACAGGAACAGCCAGCTTGGCCAAAGAGGGCTTTGTCATTGAGGCTTTGCAATTCCTAAGGACCAGCCAGGGCTGAGTCACCAGGCAGAGGTTCTAATCTTTCAAACGATGATGTGGGTATCCAGGTAGAACACATTTCTTTCTCTCCAACCTGAATAACATAAAGGAAAATGATGCTTGAGAACCCCCAGTGGGCGCTAACCTAATCTGTTGTTATTATGAGCTTTCTTAAAGATGTATGAAAAACATTACTTAGGATTACATTCCTTATTTTTATTGCTGACGAATACTTCTGAGATCCAAAGAAAATTACAAATCAAATAGAGATAAAGCTACAAGAGGAATAAAGCTCACAAGCGTTTAACATGATAATGTGGCACTGCCTAAATGAAACTGCTGCTTGCAACATAACCTAGAAGGACTGTCATGACAGGTTCTCTGCAGCCTGTCAACCCCATCCTACCTATGCCTCATGGTGCCCAAGCTCTATTTCTGTGGCTCTACTAGGAAATCTTCATTTGGACAGAATGGCAGAATGGTCTGACCTCAGTTAGCCTTTCCTTCAACATTCGAGCCCATACCTGTTTTTGTCTCACTAACTTATGATCATTCCAACGGAATCAACAAAAAATCAGAACAAATGCAAACATGGCCAATGAAATCACGTGGTGCCTCACCCTGACACCGCTGCCACCCCAGGGACGCCGAGTATATTGAGGGCAATGATCTACATGGTCAGCCAAATAAAAACTGAAGGGACCAGTCCTGGTAGAGAATTGGCAGACCCTTGAAAATGTATTGAGGACCGCAGTTTGAAGCTAGAGACTATGATGTGATCAGAAAAGAGCTCTAAATTCTTTTCTTCATCTTGTGCAGACTCAGTTAGTGGGCTTATCATTGGCAAACACATCAGTTTGTGTCTCTGTATTTAATGTGTTGAAGAAGTTTTGAGATCCGTAGTTTGGTGGTTCTTTTACAACGGTGTTAACTCAGAAATGAAACTAGGTCTCCAATCTCTGGAGACACAGAGTGAGTGTTATAGCAACAGGCTAGATTAAAATGATTCAGTGTAGTTGAAATTGACCTCAAAGCTGGTGATCCCACCAGTTTGGGGTCTCTTCTTCCTGTAAATTCAGAAGTTTTGTAGTCAGGAAGGACAGAAGACATATTTTATTGGTTCTGGTAAATAAATAAATAAATAAATAAAAGCTCTTAAATAGCATCTTCATAGCCGTAATCACAAATTCTTGGCTTCCAGAGTAAACCATGTTGTGTTAGCTTTGCTTTGCTTTATCATAGTGTTTAATGATCTTGTATCTCTCCCTGGTGCTATGGAATAAATAAGATGCCTTAAAATAAACGACCTATGACTATAGCTTACAGTGTTAATATATCACCTTGAAAGCCGATTCCTCAACCGCCTCAGGGACTTCTACAACTGGAGCTTCTTAGACTCACATATATTCCACAGACTTTCAATCCTTTTACCCTACCTTTGCATTTCAAAAATTCCAGTATTGAGTTTCTGAGGCAAGGAGGCAGAGGCATTTTACATGATTAATGTTTGGGGGAAAAAGTCTTTTTGGTCATCCCTGTCTCTTATGTCCTCAGGTCTGCCACCAGCAATTGCATGTGTTTCAACTTAAAGTTAATTAACAGCCCCATAATGTTTTGTTGCTTATTTCGTGTCTCATAATTTCTCTGCTAAAGAATGAAGAGAAAGCCACTCACAAAACAATTTCCATTAGTGCCAAAACACAAAACAGAGATCTAGAGAAGGAAAAAAGAGCTCGCTCTCCATTAGGTAACGGCTGACATAGAAAAACACTGGGAAATTACCCTGTATCAAAATTTCTGATTATGAACCCAAAAGACATTTCTGTCTCATGCTCTCTCTCTAAACTTGAGTAATACAAAGCAAATACATGTGGAAAGAGACATTTAGACATGCATAAACCTCTCTTATTGACCAATTGAGCAACTATAGCTATAGCTATAGAGACATAGTTATGTGTGTGTATACTCAATACATATGTGTGGCAATGTGTATTTATATATATGTATGTGTGCCTACGTAGGCATGTGTGTGCATATATGTTCTATATGTATGTGAGTGACTGGATGCCAACTATTTATGTTATAATGTTTGATGAAAAAGGAAGATGTGAGAGTTCCTTTTGTGGCTCAGAGGTTAACAAACCCAACTAGGATCCATGAGGATATAGGTTTGATCCCTGGCCTTTCTCTGTGGGTTAAGGATCCAGCATTGCCGTGAGCTCTGGTGTAGGTCACAGGTGTGGCTCGGATCCTGCATTGCAGTGGTTTTGGTGACGGCCAGAGGCTGTAGGTCAGATTCGACCCATAGCCTCGGAACTTCGATATCCTGTAGGTGTGGTCCTAAAAAAAAGAAAGAAAAGGGCAAAGGGCAGATGTAACAAAGCCTTTATTATATGAACATAACTGTGTAAGTATGTGGGCTAGAGCTGGGAGGAAACAAACAACACACTCCATACAAATACAAAGATAGGATAATAATATTTGATTGTCACATCCAACCTCATAACCCCATTCCCACATCTGTGTGCCATTTTCTAATTCTCTTTCCATATAACAACATTGAATTGCTCAGTTACTTCTACACTTTTGTACATAACTCTATTAGTCCTTAATATATTGTGTTACTACCATTTATGCCTCTTCTCTCCAACTAAACTGAGAGCTAAGGACCAAAGAAAGGTTCCTACTATCTTGTGTCCTCCAGTGTGGTATCTGGAACAGAGTAAGCTCTCAATAAACGCTCTTTGAATTAATGAAATGTTCATATGGATGGATGGATGATGGATGGATGGATGGATGGATGGGTGGATGGATGGGTGGCTGGATGGATGAGGACTAGGAAATCTCTCTAAGAGATCCCATAGCAGAAGTTGTCTTTCTCTCTTTCATGATGGAACCAAGTGCTTAGGATCCAGAAACCCTGATCCCAAAGAAAGGAAGGTTATGAGGCATAAGAAGATAAGTTTTGGCCCATTGTCTCCATGTTGGGAAGCAAGGGAAGCTCCCCGTCCCCTTTACATAAATGCCTCTACCTTCCCTCCGTCTGAGTATCAGTCAACAGCTTTGAATCCTTGATGCTTAAGGCCTTTGGAGAAGAGCAGAGCCCACCACCGTGAAAATGGAATTGTGCGACAGAAAATGGAGTCTGCAGAGGTCCTAGAATTCATCTGCCCACCTCTGGACAGAAGACAAGTCCTGCCAGTGGAAATGAGTAGGAGCTTGACAGAGGTGGGACAGTTTGTAAAGCTCTTTCCTTGGTGCCTATTTAGGGTCCCTCTCCATAAGAAGAGCAGGAATTCCACCAAATCTTTCATCAAATTTGGTATTAAAGGCTCTCAGCCTACTGAAAGGATGTTTATTTCCCTATAAAGAGTTCAGAAATATCTCCACAAAGGCAGCTCAGAGGTCAAGCCAAAAAGAAAACATTCCTCATTGTTTTTCATTTCTTCAGTCATGGAAATTCAACAGAAAAAGCCTTGAACACGATGTATCATTCAAGTTGCTCTGTCAATTTCAGGAGCAGCCACACAGAAGATAATCTGGGTGCAAGAAGCTGCACAGGATAAAAAAAAAAGTACTGTAAATGCATGAGGTGGCTCAGTAAATCTATTACAACAAGAGCCACTGGAAAAAAACAACATGGAATCCTGTTCTTTTTGTAAAGGGGGAAGTACTCATAGCAGAATGAATGGGTTCATATTTTTTCTGCTGAAGATTTTAAAAATTAAATCATAAATGAATTAAAAATTCTACTTAAAATTCAAGACTTGATTGCATCCTTTGTTCAGTGGATACGAAAGACATTAAGCAATAAATTGAGAAGGAAACCTTTTCCATTTGGAAGCTGCAGTGTTCACAGGAAGTGAGAGCTGAGGGCCAGGCCTTCCAGTCACTGACTGCAGGGGTTCTGTCTGCTTGGAATGGCCTGGTCCTGTTGGATTTCCATGATTGTTCGCACCTCAGATAGAGTCTTATCTCCTGAAAACATTCCCGAGATGCCTTCTGATCCAGGATTCTATGTCCTTGCAGGCTGATTAATGATAAGGAAAATAAGCACTAAAGGTTAGAGAGCAGCCATTTTGCAAAGGAAGCCAGGAGTGTGGTCCCCAGGCTTCATTCTCCAGCTTTCCCCCTTCCCAGAATGAAACTGGATGCACTGCAAATTCACAAGCGAATGGGCTGGAAATATCTGGCAGGGAGGGCAGGCTCACTAGCAGGTCTGGGAGCAGCAGCTCTGGTCCCCCAGGAAATGAGTCCACTACCCATCCAATCCAGCTCCAGGTTTGCTTCAGGCCACGGGGTGGGCAGAGGAGGCCAACTCAATGGCTCCCCCTACTGGTCTAGACTGACTCAATACCTGGGAACAACACCCCACCCATGGGATATTTAAATAAATCACAAGAAAGTAAGTAAGTAAGTAAGTAAATAAATAAATGCATCCCAGAGACTTTCCTGGGACCCAACAAGCACCTCAAGAGAAAATACCCACCTCAGAAGATCTCTGGGACTTTGGCTTCTTCCTCAACAAATTCAGGGAGTGGAAGAGTGAAGCCTTCCTTGCCTCTTAGCCAGAAAGTTGTTTGTTCTCCTTTGCCCTGCAGGAAGCACAGGAGAGCGCTGGTGAATCACAATGCAGGAGGGGCTGCCTGTCAAGTGTGGGCTCTGAGCAGACAACTCAGGTGCCCCTTGCTCGCTTTCTGGGGATTCTGTTTGTAGACAGAACTGCAACCTAGCAGGAGCTTCCTCTGTGAGGGAAAAGCTTCATTATGGATGAAATTGTGATCATTACCTTGTGCTTTACTGATGAGCCCAGACGGACAGGCAGCGATGACCTAGGGAGTGAGAGCCAGTGGAGGTTAAAGTCTATTCCAAAGAAAATCTTTTAAAAATCATAATAAAATCTATTGAGCTCTTTCTATGAGTAGGTGAAACTAGGTGAAAACACCTCACACACATGTACACAATTACTCCTCACAGTCACCTTTGAGGGCAGTATTATTATCACGTCCATTTTGCAGATGATAAAACCAAGCCCCCAAATCAGACAGCTAATAAGTAGTAGGAAAGGATTCAAATCTAGGTCTACACTGCTACTTTCTAGAAAAATCTTCCTCTTACCTGAAACCAGTTGATGAAATACATCACGCCAGGGCCAGGCTCAGCCAGCCTGGAAGTTGATGTCACTCCCTCCTTTCACTTCTTCACTGGACCCCCAACACCTTCTCAAACCCCCAACGTCACCACACCCACTGTGATCACCTCCAAGACATTCTTGAGACCAGCTCAAGAGGAGAAACACCCCACCACCACCAATCCCTGGAAATCACAGCATTTATGAGAAAATATCATGGCTCCTTTCAGTGACAGACAGAAAGCTGGGCTGGAAAAGGAGGCAGAGGGAATGAGAAGGGATATTTAAAGGAATGGAGATGAGGTCCTAGTGCCCCCAGCCAATGGGCTTCTGTCCCTTCCACCTGGTACTTTAGACCTGGGAGAAGGGGCATAGAGGAATTGTGGATGTTATCATTCCTGGTCTTGAACTTGCTGTGTCTTCATGTGCGAGACTAGACTGGGGTGTTCAAGCAGCTAGGAGACCCGTGTGGCAAAGAGAAAGGAGGCATCACGCAAAACGCTGGTCCAGGTGGGAGCCAATCCAAGGTCACAGATTCCATGTTTGACTGTTTGAGGGAACAGGGCAGTCCTCTCTGGAGAAAGACAAGGTGGCGGTTGTGAGGGCCTCCACGTAGACCCAGGTGGTCTCCAGGAACCACAGAGCGGAGACTCATTCCTCCCATCAAGTTCCTCAAACCTCCTTCAGGGACTCAATTTTTTTTTTGGGGGGGGGTGTCTTACCTTGATTGGAATAGTGCTTCTCTTTTGCAAATCATACCCTTCCAATGCCAGCAGGGTGACTGCAGTGCTCTGAGAAACGTGGATCCAGAAAGCTGCCAGAAACCAGTTACAGCCTCTTCATCACCTTGGTTGTGACCTTTACATGGAGGAGGGGCAGGGGTTGCCGTGGAAGGTGGACACTATATGCACAACTCAAATTCTTGGACTGAGAGCACCTTTCATTCAGCAAATCACAGACCACCTCTTGACATCTGGGTCACATGGACTGGGATCTCCAACCACCCAAGCATCACTCAGATGTTGTTGGGTGTTGCTCAAGCTTTAATATGCTCAGTTTAGAAACAGAAGACAGAACCAACTCCATATGTGAGTTGGTGCTGCTGATGGATGGAAGTCAGCTGGGCACCTTAGGCTCCCTGGGATGGTACCAGAGCTGGGAAGTACCACTGAAAATATCATTTGTAACCAGAACTGCAACTATAGTCAGGTTTGGAGCCTACATCAGCAGCCCCACTTTCATAGTTTATCCTTAAAGTCTTTACTTACTAGCTAAGAGAGAGGTTTAAATCTGGATTTGAAACTTGGTTGACAAGGTAATCAAGAGGGGAAAAGATTTGTGTATGTTTTTATATATTGTGGATGATTTACAGATTCAAAAGAATGTTAACCTAAGCTTTTCAAAACTTAAATCACTCAGTAATTACTTTTTCCGGCTGATAAATATCTCAGCTGATAAAGGGCATATATATATATATATATATATATATATATATATATATATATATATATGTCTAGCAATTATCAATGCAATAAAATTATCCTAAAGCAAGAGAATTTGATGTCCCCTGGAAATCCTGGCTATAGATTTCTTTGTCATCACCAAAATTAGACATCAGGGTTGGCACCTTACTACTCGAAGGGCAAATCCCACCCAATAAATTTGTCTGCAAATAAAGTTTTATTGGAACATAGACATCCATCGTTTACATACGGCAAAAGGCTGCTTTCACAATACACTAGAAGTTAAGTCGTTGCTACAGAGACTATGCCCCGCAAAGCCTAAAATATTTATGGCATGGCTTTGTTCTGAAAAGGTTTGCCAACTCCCGTGCTTCATTTCACTGATCTTTCATACGTGTACCTGAATATTTAGAATGGAAAGTTTTTTGGAAGGAGCCTTAACACATGTTTACGTGGCTCCTTGGAGAACGCAGTGTAAAGCTCTGTCTGCAAAGCTTGTAACCAGTGCTTCCTGAAGCAGTTAATGTTCTTGCCCTCCAGAAAGAAAACAGTAGACAAAATGCAATTGGGTCTTCTAAAAATACTGTCTGGTTAAAGATAGGGGACCGTAGGGACAGCAATATTGTGTTTGCAAAGTGCTGTAAACCATACCCACGCAAACTACTGCTTTCCACTCTGGATGCCATGTTCACCGTGTCTCCAAACAGACAGCACCTGGGCATGCCGATTCCCACCACGCCAGCCACCACGGGACCTGCAAGGGGACGGACAGAGGGGGCATGGCCAGTCTGCATGTCCCAAATGTCAGACTCCATGGTGTACATCAGTCAATAAATGCAATTCAATAAATATCCATTAGGTACCCTCTTGGAGGCAAAGCTTGGAAATAGATCTTGAGGTTTACAAGGAGGCAAACTACAGAACCCACAGACTTTTTGTGGAAAGCAACAAAATCAGTTGTTACGAATTCCATGTGGGTGTCTCCCCTCCCTAGCCCTCTCCCCCCTCAATTCACCTGTTGAAGCTCTAACGTCAATATAATGGTATTAGGAAGTAGGGCCTTTGGGCAGTAATTAGGCTTAGAGAAGGTCATGAGAGTAGGGCTCTTACGATGGGATTAGTGGCCTGCTAGGAAGAGGAAGAGACACCAGAGCTTTCTCTCTCTTCACCATGAGAGGATGTGTCCAGAAGGTAGCATTTGTCAAGCTGGGAAGAGAGCTCCCCCAGAACCCACTGTGGTAGAATCCTGACCTTAGGCTTTCCAGCCCCAGGAACTGTGAGAAAGGTGTGTTGTTTCAGCTGCCCAGTCTATGGTATTTTAACAGCCAAGCAAAGACAGAAATGAATGATGATGTTAGTCATACACTGAAGATGTAAATGAAGCAGGAGTGGCACAGAGAGGGGAGTGATTAACTCTGGTTAAACTGTGCAGGATTTGCAGGAGCAGATCTGGCTGCATAATTTGCGGGGCCCCATCTCATATGAAAATGAGGGAGCTTTCATTCAAAAATTACCTAGAATTTCAAGATGGTGACAGAACCTCATTAAAACAAGTGTGAGTCACTTCTGCATAAGTCACAAGCCCATGAGTTTCAGGAAAACAGAACAGATCAAAGGGCCTTTGATGCAGACGCATAAAGGGAAGCAGCCCAATACAACTGTCCTGGTTTGGGGGGGTCCTCCTTATTGGGGTTCAATACCATGGAGTCTTCATGGGTCGTTGTTGTTAGCAAGCAATCTGGATAACTAGAAACACATGTGCAAAGACAACCCAATCTTTTATTTCCCCTGAAGATGTTACCACTCAACATCAGGGTTCCTAAAAGCCTCAGACCTAAGATGTGAATTTAGAACTACCTACCACCATGTCTGGAGCATCAGGCCACCTGCCACTAGAGTCATCTACCTGTGTGGAAGCCAGTCCGGAGCTTAAGCTTTTCCTCAGGCATGGGCCCAGTCTGGAAGTGGACAGTGGCACTAAGGAAATGCAAGGACATCGTGGCAATCTCGTCCACATGTTGGCTTCCATTACAGATGGGGAGTCCGCTAGCCACCATATATGCATCTCCAATGGTCTCAACCTGGAAAGAAAGCAAGAAAGTGGCCTTGTGTTCTTCAGGAGGGAGGCTGGGGTGGGGTGGGGTGGGGTCAGAGACAAGGCCCCTTGTGATTGATCCTGCTTTGGGCCCCATCTTTTGAAAGGACAGCCTCCCTGACCGCTACTCCATCCGAGTCCTAGCATTTTCTTAAGTTCCTGCTCTTACCCTGGCTCCTCTACAAAGCCTTCCTTCCCCGAGCCCTCTTCTCCCCATCACTGCTTTCTCCTCTGAGATCTGAGAGTAGTGGTGACCACGTTTCCCCAACTCAAGTTCAAAACCAGTTAGAGAGGCAGCAATGTACTGAGGGGGTGAATCACCAACGATCACAGGGATCCATCAAGTGCAATCCATCTTACCTGACCTGAAATGTCTTCACTCCAGACCAGGGCTCTGCTACCTAATTACACATACGTATACATTACACAAAATATGTGTAAATGTGTGTATCTGCCTGCTCTGTCCTCCTCTCTCCCAGTCTTCCTAATAAAATCAGCTTTCAGATCCTTCATTCACAATAGAGGAGAAATAACAAGCATGAGCTTAGAGTTACAGACCTTTCCAGATACACCTGCATTTTTAGTAGAATCCAAGGGTCAAGGTGGAATTTTAGGCATTATCCAGGCAATAAGAACACTTCTGTTTCCTGGCAACTCTAAACTTACCTAAAGTCAACAAATACATAAAGTCTAACTGCTTCTAGGCCACCTCTTCCCACCGTGAGCCTATCCCTTGGAGATGCAAACTTATTTTAGCTCTAGTTCATGCAGAATATCCCTAAGATCCAAACACTAAGAGGAAATCCCCGGGGAGGCTCTTCTAAGTAGAACAGCTTCCATTGTTACTGGGTAAATGTGATTTGCCCTTTGAGGTTATCCACACCACCCTTCTTTTCATCCTCCAACATAGGCAGCATCTTTGGGGAACTCTGGGGAACAACTATTGAGAAGGTGTGCTGAAGGGCTGTGATTATTTTGCCCCACGTCTCTCTGAGACCAGAGCCCTGGAGTCATGGTCAAAGCTGGTGCACTTGTGGCTGCCCACAAGGTGTGAGTGAACATGTGTGCTCTGGAGTCACCATCAGGTGACTCCATCAGGTGAAAAGTCAGAAAACACATAAAGTGGCCTCCTCCTCACCCCCAATGAATGAAGCCACATTATCCGTTTTTGCTGTCCTCCCCACCAAAACTCATTTTTCATTCTCGGTGACCCTGTCCATACATCCCAGAGTAGCGCTAGGCAGGTGGTGGCTGTCTGACCTTTAGCTGTGAGTCTGGTTGTCTCAGCCTGGGGGTCTATCTTCACCTGAATTGCTAAGGATCATGGTAGCAGAAGTGAGGCTCATACAAGATCCAAAGACAGCCTAAAAACGGAGAGTAAATAAATATGAGCCTCTCTGGATGTGAAATATATAACATTTCCTTTTATATATATTTCATTATATATATATATATATATATATATATGTATATATGTGTGTGTGTGTGTGTGTGTGTGTGTATGTGTGTGTGTGTATATATATATATATATATATATATATATATATATATATATATATTCAGGAGGATATATATATATTCAGGAGGACACTGGAGGAATTAGTCAGTAGGAGGTCAATGCCTTCTTCAGAAATGTGTTTGCTGTGAGATAACATAATGGAAGGAAACAGAGGGAACAACTCTTTGCTGTTGACAAGCATACGCATCAGTGATTAATAGAGTCTTTCTCCAAGAAAACATACCAGAATAAAATACTGAGTTTCTGCCATGAACTGAGATAGACTTCCAGCCTGAAACAGAGCCTTCCTCCTGGTTGACGTCTGGGGCTGATTCATCCTCACTCCTGCCCGAGGCAGAGCCCACAGTGAAGGTGTGCGCCCCACACACCAGGTGTCTCACCTTATACACCTCATAGGTTTTAATGATGTAATCAGATAGACTGTACAGGTCATTGAGGAGCTTGACAACTTGCAGTGGGGAGCTGAGGGAACAAAGTTTTGTGAATCCAACAATGTCAGAGAAAAAGATTGTCATGGACTCAAAATGCTCTGGTTCCATGGACTTTCCAGCTATGAGCTGTTCTCCAATGAAGCTGAAATGAGAGAATAGGATTATTTTTAATTAAATTTAATTTTATTAGGGTATAATTGATTTGCAGTCTTGAGTCAATTTCTGCTCTACAGCCTAGTGACCCAGTCGTACATATATTTTTTTCTTATATTATCTTCCATTATGATCTATCCCCAGAGACTGGACAGAGTTCCCAGGATTATTTTAGAAAAGTGTCTGATTCGTCTCGTCTACTACAGACCCCTCTCTACAAAGTCTCCCTGGCAGATCTTTTTGCTTCAGTGGGTTTGGTTCTTGGTTAACAAAATCCATCCAGAGGGATTCTTTTGACACCCATTTCTCCACCTGCATTTTCTCTAAAAAGATGTTTTATTTGACGGATATAAATTGGGGGGAGGAGGAGAAGCAGGTCATACAAATACCATTTTAAAAAGATTTTCTTCCTGAAGGCATTACATTTTCCCTTACTAGTTATAGACTTTGATTATAAAGATTCAGTCTGCAGATGTGGAAGCAAATATAAATACTCCCTGGTCCATAAATCGATATCTTTGCTTCAATCAGCCAATCTCACATTAACACATTCTAATACCCAAACCTGCCTTTGTCAAGACACGTAAGAAGGGTGCAGATGCTTCTGATAAACCTTTAAAGAGCGCATAGGAGATAATGGAGCCAAAAATGAAGCGAGTTTTGAACCTGAAATTATTGATGTGTATTGTATATATATAAAAAAAATACTTGGGCAAGAATATGATCTGAAACAGTAATTAATCCAATTCATGAAACTATATCACCATCTAGTGGGCACCTTCTGTTGCTGCATCCACTCTATTCCACCTAAAAGACCTATAATTCTCTCGATCCTGTGGCCTCCAGGGTAATTTGCCTGTCTCCCTTTACAAGGTGCACCAAATTACACACAAAATGCTTGACCCTCTTTAGAAGAACCTACTGTTCTCTTAGGAAAAGAACAAAGGAGATATTCTCCCCATGTGGGGCCTCCTTAGATAGCAATGGTGCTGCTTCTTTCTTCCTTTGTCAAGGCTCCTGGTACTGTGGAATACCTGGGCAGCATCGTGGAAAGAAGCTTCCTCTTCTCAGCCATCAGCTGGCTGGTCCTCTCTTCCACCACTTCCTCCAGGTGATTGGCATATGCTTCCAGCTTGCTCACCATACTGTCTAGTACAGACACGTGGCTTTAAAAGAACCCAGAGATTTGCTTTTCAATGTTACTGCCACAATGCAGAACAACTTCCAAGCCTACATTCCAAGACAGCATGTCTCACCCTTAAGGTTTCCTATTAAGTGTTGCCAATGGACAGCAGTTAGATGACAATAGCCATGAGGCCACGTGGCAGCACAGAGCCTGTCCTTTACCAGCATTGTGATCTTGAGCTGTGCCCTTCCTTCCTCCGAGCCTCAGTTTCTTCATCTGGGAAGTGAGGATAACAAAATGTACCTTGCAGGGTTGCTCTGAAGTTTCAGGGAGATAGTGAGTACCAGGGCCGTATCGGGTACCCAGCAGGCACTCAATAAACTGTAGCCTTCACTGCCTCCCTTCATGCCACCCCACTTCCCAGCATTTTCCGTGCCATTCTTATGACCACTCAGAGATACAGGATTCGAGACGGGTCATTCTTTTCTTTTCTGATGCAACCACCAGATGTTTTCTTTTCAAATGAGGCATATAAGGGGGCATTTCTAGATCCTATAGGCTCTGGTTTTAGAAAAGTCTTCAGAGAAATCATTTAAACTCCTCATCCTGTGGATGGGGAGACTGAGGCTCACATAGGAAATAGACTTGCCTTAACATTGGGGACACTATTTTCTAATTAAAAAGTCATGACTGACCTGAGACCCGCTATTTAAAACTATTTTAAGGAGTTCTCATTGTGGCTCAGTGGTTAATGAACCTGACTAGTATCCATGAGGATGCAGGTTTGATCCCTGACCTCACTCAGTGAGCTAAGAATCCAGAGTTGCTATGAGCTATGGTGTAAGTCACAGACATGGCTCGGATCTCACGTTGCTGTGGCTGTGGTGTGGGGGGGCAGATACAGCTCCAGTTCCACCCCTAGCTTGGGAATCTCCATAGGCTGCTGGTGTGGCCCTAAAAAGATTAAAAAAAAAAAAAAAAAGCTATTTTGAAATGGGCTGTGGTGTGTAGTGAGGAGTCCCAGATTGCTCAGCAGGTTAAAGATTCAGCATTGGCCCTGCTACGGTGCAGGTCACTGCTGTGGTGCAGGTTTAATACCTGGCCCAGGAACTTCTAAGTGCCACAGGCATGACCCAAACACACACACACACACACACACACACACACACACACACACACACAACAGCAGCAGCGGCAGCAGCGGCAGCAGCAGCAGCAATGTATAGTGAAATGGCCACACTCCAAGTAGATGCCCTGTGTCCCACCCAGGCCTTCTCTCAATTCCAGCTACTGCTAAGTGGCTGTGCCTTCATACATTCAATGGGTCCAAAGATGACAAAATTATCCTGATGTGAAGCAAGCTACTGTTGAGAAAATTGTTTGAGAGGCATGAATAATTAAAATCAGCACCTACTCTAAGGTTGGTGAATAGGTTTTGTTCCCACAATCCAATCCCAATGGACTAGTCATAACCCTTGGAATGCTGGTTTGAAGAAGATTCTGAGACCATGCCAAAAATCCCTAGCAGCCAGAGCATTGATTATAAGTGGTATCTGGAATGGGACAAAGGAGGGCAATGAGAGTACTAATTATGTCTGATCCACTTTTGTATCATTTACAAGATAAAGGGAGAATTCACTGCTCTGCTTCAATCAGCGTGTAGCAGAGTGCTTTGCATATGTTAGGCATTGAGTGAGAATATGATGATGGGAGGGAGGGAGGGAAGAAGGAAGGAAAGAAGGAAGGAAGGAAGGAAGGGAGGAAGGAAGGAAGGAAGGGGGCCACACAGAACCAATCACAGTCATATAGTTTTTAAAAATTCTAATGGTTAAATAATTAGAAGAAAATGTCTGCTGTACATCTACTCACCCTCTGGGACTGGCTTCCGGTAAAATGTTCTTGACTGAAGAGAAAGTGGTCTTTTCTCTGGACATTCATCCCAACATGCCTTTACCACGACCACCACGTTTTCATTTCCCATCCCTTCTGACAGGGAAGGTCGAAATGGAACTGTTGCTGTGGAGTCTTTGATTCGGCTGATGATTTCTGAAATTCATTTGGAGTTTAGGTAGCTAAATATCTAAGCTTTGTGCCATTTAATACACTTCCCTTTCAACAGGTTGCTTTTAAATTTATAAAGTGAGTTCTTAAGTAAATTGAGCAGCCTAGAATTTCAGAGAAATCTGAATATTTTACAAGAAATACTCTGAATCTACCTGGCAAATGAAGAATCCTAATGTAAAACATATAAGCACACCCTAATGAATCAGTTTTTTATTAAGTTTTTCTAATAGAACTTTTCTTGAAATGAAGCATAGCTCTATGTGAGTTCAGGAGCGTAGTCACATTTGGTATTGGAAATCCCCAAAGTGTGTTTTATGCAATTTACATCCCATGTAAAATGTTACGTGAAAGTTATTTTTACAAACAATAAATGTTACCACTATGTTCCCCCCACTCTGTTTCTTTCACTTCCTCTTTGATTCTAGGGGACATCTATTAAACACTCTGCTTAAGCAGATTTTGTAAAGGAAGTCATCTTTTGAGAACACGGTACACATGTCTAGGTATAAAATCACTGAGTGTAACAAAATGAATGAATCTTAAATGTATTTTAAAAGTATAAGAAGCCATCTGAAAAGGCTACATACCATATGATTCTGTTTGACATTCTAGAAAAGGCAAAATTTTGGAGACAGAAAATAGTCCAGAGGCTGCTGGGAGTTTAAGGAAGAGAAACGGTTGAATAGGGGAAGCACCAGGGATTTTTTTTTTTAGGGTCATGAACGTGTTCTACACAAATTATGTGGGTGGATCATGACATTGCGTATTTGCGAAAACTCATAGGACCTTACAGCACAAACTGAATGTTAAAAAATGCAAACTTGAAAAATACCAGTTGGGAGACTGGACAACCCCAGAACAGAATGCTGACCAGGACAAAACAATCTAACTGTATTACAAATGTAGGGCATCCTAGAAAAGGCAAAAAGACAAAAAAAAAAAAATGTATGGCGTTACCTCCATAAAGGGGATGGGGGTAAAATGCTGACCTAAGTAACTTCTTTATTTTTTAAATTAAAGTATACTTGATTTACAGGGTTGTGCCAATTTCTGCTGCACAGCAAAGTGACCCAGTCATTACAGATACGATCGTGCGCACACACACACACACACACACACAGACACACATACTCCCTTCTCATATTATCTTCCATCACGGTCTATCCAAGAGACTTAATACAGTTCCCTGTGCTGTACAGTAGCACCTCATTGCTTATCCATTCTAATGTAACAGTTTGCATCTACTAACCCCAAACTCCCCGTCCATCCCACTCCCACCAGCCCCCTTGGCCACCGCAAGTCTGTTCTCCATGTCTGTGAGTCTGTTTCTATTTAAGTAATTTCTGAAATGACTAGAGACAGTGAGACAAAAGTCAAAAGGAACTACTTATCATCACTATGCTCTAGTTGGTAAAATGGCTTCTCATGGGGGTAACAGATGAACAGCTCTGAAACTTCTGTATACATATCCTGGGACTGAACAAACAAGTAAGTGGATGGCAGATGGTGGGAGCCACGATTCTGGCTGTTGGAAAGGGGGGTTATAAATAAGCTATGGAGAGAGACTAAAATAAATGAACCATGTGAAAATGACATTGAAGATGTCAGTGTGAACTCATGTTTAGTTTAATAAAGATACATGGAGAGAGATATGAATGTGTCTGTACACTGTGTACATAGGGATTAGCATACGCACGTATATTTCCTTGCTCTGTCCACTGAGAGGGGCTAGAAGCAACAATATCGCAGTAGCAACAAGGACATCTGGCATCCAAGTGTTCTTTCTCCAACAAAGGAGTCTGGGCTTCTTTGAGAAACAGCTAATTCTAGTATTGAGACAGGCACAAAACAAGGTGAGGCTGAAGCATCTGGTACTAGTAAGAAGGTGAGGAAGCACCAAACAAAGCACAGCAGTGAGTATATGTCAAAAGTACACAGATGCCAAGTGAAATCATATAGTCAAAGATAAAATAACGTGAGCAAAAAAATAAAGTAGTATTAGATTATAATCCCAGATACAAAGTAACTATATATTCTACATATAAATATGACAGATTAGCAGATAAAACTACTGTATCTAAAATAGATAAAACAATAAGGTCCTACTGTACAGCACAGGGAATGATGTTCAATATCCTGTAATAAACCATAACGGAAAAGAATATGAAAAAGAATATATATATGTGTATATATAATATATATATATATATACATATTTGCTTGTCACCAGAAACTAACACAATGTTGTAAATCAACTTCAATTAATAATTTTTCAGATTTGAAAAATAATATATATACACATAATGTGGACATGTGTTATAGTAAATAATTGAATAAATCAACAAATGGGAGAGAATAGACAAATCTCTGGTAGAGATAAATTCCAAATTATTTAGGTAGGTATTTCTCCATTCAAGGTGTTGGAGCAAACTCCCCAGTCCTTAGGGAGAGCCTTCCCACAGTGACGTCTTTTTTTAAGAGGAGAGTATAGGAAGAGGAGAAATCAAGTCTCAAATGTCAGGGAGCATCAGAATCACCTGGGGAGCTAATTAAAATACAGATATCCGCCCCGCCCCCCCCCCC
>PVHT021183705.1:17739864-17799823 GCA_004024745.2 Catagonus wagneri | reverse complement strand
GGGTCTAATCGGAGCTGTGGCCACCGGCCTTCGCCGCAGCCACAGCAACGCAGGATCCGAGCCGCGTCTGCAACCTACACCACAGCTCACGGCAACGCCGGATCGTTAACCCACTGAGCAAGGGCAGGGATCGAACCCGCAACCTCATGGTTCCTAGTCGGATTCGTTAACCACTGCGCCACGACGGGAACTCCCTGGTGCCAGGTTTTGATCATCAAAAAGTCCATGGTCCTGGTGGTAGATCAGGTCCCTCAAGCTGTAGACATCTCCCCTTGGGGCGCCTGGCCTGGGTGGCTGGGGGAGCCACAGCAGCTCTGGGACCGTCCAGTAGAGCTCTGAAAAGTAAAGGATGTCAGGGGTCAGATGAGTGAGGGAGCTGCCGGGCAGAACCAGAAAAGCCACACATTCCTTCTCCAGGAAGCACAGGAGCAGTGAAAGCATCCAGCCCCCGATAAGTCAGCCCAGGTGGTGCCTGACTTCAAAGAGCAAATGGGGGTCCACATGTGAATAGGGAGAAAATCATCCAGACGGTTCTGCACTAACAGGTTAACAGTGGTTAATTCACGTTAATAGTGGTTAACTCATGACTGATGCAATGACAGGTGGCTTTCCTTTTCCTTTTCCCTTTCTGTACTGCCTACACTGAGGGCGTTCCCTGGTAGCCTAAAAGTTAAGGACTCGGCATTGTCACCAGTGTGGCACGGGTTCGATTCCTGGCCCCGAGAACTTCTGCATGCCGGGGGCAGAGCCAAAAAAAATGTATTGAAGTATGATTCGCAGACCATAAAACTAACCACTTTAAAGTGGACATACATTTAGTACATTGGCAATGCTGTATAACCACCACCTGCATCTAGCTCAGAAACACTTCCATCACCCCAAAATAAAAGCTTGTACCCATTAAGCAAGCCTCTCCCCATTCCCCCGACCTCCAGCTCCTGCCCACAACCAGTCTGCATTCTACCTCTATTTAGATTTATCTATGCTGGATATTTTATAAACCTACACTTCTTTTGCAATGAGGTTTACAGGTTTATATCATTATAGGTTCTAATAGCAAAAAGAAAGTATATTGGGGTATGGGAAATAGAAGGACTACTGGCAGCTTTTAAAATTTCCCCCTTCGTCTTTTTCTACAAGACGCTATCCTGCCCACATGTCACAGAAAACTCCCCACGTGCACACAGCAAGGCTGCTGGCAGCACGTCACGTCAGACTGAGGCCACTGGGCTGAGGGCACTGGGCTCACCATGGCCCCGGACAGCACAAGGTGAAATTCAAGAGTGTTCAGTTAACTTGGACAAGTAGGAAGAGTCCCCAAGCCTCACTTACTCACATGAAAAGGAGGGTTGGCAGTGGGGCTTGTCTCATTTTTTTTTTAACTAAAAAAAAATTTTTGGCAGCTCTCACAGCAAGTGGAAATTCCTGGGTCAGGGATCACACCTGAGCCACAGCAATGACAATGCCAGTGACAATGACAACTCCCAATGGGTCTTGTCTTGAGATGCACATCAGAATCACTTGAGAGCTTAAAAAAGAAAAAATACAGATGCCTAGACTTTTTCTTCAGAAAGTCCAATGCAGTTAATAGGGGGTGGGACCCAGCCCCCTACATATTTTTTAAAGCTTCTCAAGCGATAACGGGACACAGAGAGGGCAGAGAACGACTTAATTCATTGTCTGTAAAGTGCCTGGCAGATCATGTGTTCTCCACTGAGAACATAGGATGAAGACGCAAGGGGGCACAGAGGACTAAAGAGAAGGGCAGGGATCTTCAGTTCACCTAGCTACTCCGGGTGAGAAGCGAACTACTAACTCAGTCATTCCACTAGGGATTCATGCCACTCATGGGGTTATTTTTTCTTGTCTCCTTGGGTGAAGAGAATAACCAGCCACGAGCCCCACAGGAAGGTCTACCTGCTGGTACCCATGTAAGCGAGCCTCAGCAAGTAGAGGCCAGGTAGGGAGCCCTTCACCCCTCTCATGAAGCTCATGTTTGCAAGAACGGCCAGTGGTTACCCAAGGGGTCTGTTGTTTCCTCATTATACGTTCTGCATGTCCAGCCGTACTTGAGTTCCCACAGCCCAAATCCAGACAGCTTCACCTGCATTCGTCCATCTACCAGGCAACTGGAAGGCTTCAGATCGCCGTGGGTCCCCAGGGTCTCCTGTGGAGGAACAGCATGCCCTGAAGAGGGAAAATGAGCAAAGGAATTAGAGCAGGTGCTCATGGATGCTGTTGGGAAAAATAGTGAGACAGACAGAAACAGAAACATCTCCGTGTTTGTTCAAGAGTCCCTAACACAACCCCTCAGCCATGGGGTCCACCTGGGCAGGGAATCCCAGGAAAAGGAAAACTATTTCTGGCCCCTCAATGTGGAGCCATGAAGGCAGGGCCAGCTTAAAATAAATGTAGCCTTGTGGTCAGATGCCCGAGTTCAAATCCCAGCTCTTCCACATAGTGGGGGGCATTTGATTTTACCCCATAAGCTTCACTCTTCTCCTCAAAATGGACATGACAATAATAGCCACTTCATAGGGTGACGGTGGAGATTCAACATAATAATGCGTGTGAGACATCAGACATGGTGCCTGACACAAAGTAAATACCGCGATACATTATAATAGGAAATTTGCATAATTACCATAAAGACTATCAACAAGACAGGAACAACACTAGGCAATTAAGAATACTTTATTACCTGTACATTACAGATTATACGCTATTACTATCTACATCTAATGGTTCTACAATTATAGAATATTTTATTTATTACATGCACTTAAGAGTCCTTGAGCACTCGCAGGTAGAGGAAATAAAATGAGAAACATGAGAAAAATTCTCATGTCATTCACTATGTTCTTAAGAGATTACATCAGTTATTTTAATGCAGTGATGAAGCACTATTCTTTATAAAGAGGCAGAAAAAACTCTAGAGTCTGAAGATGTGTTCCAGTTTAGACTTTACCACTCAGTCTCTTCAAACAAATCACTTCACCTGACTCGGCCTCGATTTTACCATCTGTGAGATGGGTCTGTCTGCCTTTGATCCCCGCTACTTGAAAGATGTCCCAGGGCCCAGCAGCATCAGCTGCACCTGGGAGCTTGGCAGAAATGTGGAATCTCAGGCCCTTCCCAGACCTACTGAATCTGACTCTGCATTTTCACCCAATCCCCAGGAGATGTGCCTACGAGTCTGAAAAGACCTGTCCTTATCAATTTTGGCTGCACATTAAAATCACCTGGGGAGCTTAAGAATCTGTATATACCAATGCTTGGGCCCAGACATAAGAACCTATATTAGCTGCGGATTACTGCCATGCAGACCAAGCCTGAGTGCCCAAGAATCCAAAGCAAGAGAGTGGTCAGAATGGCGGGAAGAGGACTTCATCTGGAGGGCTGGCCAAGGGAGGTCTGCATCAAGGCAGCGATGACTCTTGTTTTGCAAGGGGATGAGGATGAAGAAATGCAGGCTTTGAAACTGCTCCCAAGGACTGGGGACAGAGCTGGGAGATAAACATCCCCCCACCCCGGTTGAGTTACTTTTGAAGCCCAGCCACATCTAAACCACTAGTTTTACTATTTACAGTGCCCTGGGTGACTGTAGAGGAGAGTCAGTGAGGAAGAGAGTAGGTGAAAGCTACCTGCTCTCCTGATACCACTAAATGTGAACAGTCAGGTTTAAATGAATCGCAAGGAGTTCTGATTGTCGCTCAGTGGGTTAAGAACCTGACTAGTATCCATGAGGATGTGGGTTCGATCCCTGGCCTCGCTTAGTGGATTACATATTTGGCATTGCCACTAGCTGTGGTATAGGTCACAGATGCGGCTTGGATCCTGCATAGCTGTGGCTGTAGTGCAGGGTGGCAGCCTACGATTTGACCCCTAGCCCAGGAACTTTCATATGCCGCAGATACGGCTTTATAAAAAGAAAAAAAAAAAAGAGAATCACAAACCCATCTCAGAGCACAAGGTGTGGCTACAGGGCAGCACTGGTCCTCAGTGTCCAGCAAGGAAGAATATAAGGAGGGCCTCTGAACAGACTCTTGCACCCAGGGACAGTCCCTGGGCCTCCTGGGCACCAGCTCTGGGACTCAGCATTTTCTCCAGCAATGATGACAGCCTGAATCACTGTCTGCTTTAGCAAGTGCCCCTTATTGCACTGGAAACACATGCTCATACCCAAAGCAATAAGGAATGTCCAAAGCCACAGGTGCGCCGCCCCCACCCCACCCTCTTAAAAAAATCTGGAGGCCGTATTCCTTTATCAATCTGGCTTGTTTGTTTTATAAGATTACAAAGTTGAATCACATTTTAGAAATGCAACTCAACTAACCAGACCCAGAGGGGCCTGGGTGGGGCCTCCTCCACCCCCGCGGGGTGGCTCCAGCGAGGCTCCAATGGGCCAAGGTCTGGGTTTGAAGTCTGGGGAGTGTTCCCTCAGACCCCCTGGAGGCCTCTCCATTCTGCAGGACTCTCCCTGACATACACCACTGTCCCTGCCCCTGATAGTGCCAGGCCTACCCTCGGCATGAGGCATTTTACATTCAGGTCAGGTCACTGCTACCCACCCCCGACATCCAGGTACATTAGTGGTGCTCCTTCCATGAGGGCATAAATAACAGGTTTAGGGAGGCTTGAAATCCTTGGTGTGGAGTCCTCTCCAAGAGATGGCACACAGCTGTTTTATTTTCCTATTTGGATAGAAATGCCTGACTTTATAAATTCTGTGGTCTGAGAACAAATAGAACTATGAGAGGCTCGCGATTGAAGTACCAGGTTGCAAACACTTTGACCAGTTTTATTCTCTACCTGCGTGAAGCTACATTTATTTTCCTACTGGCAAGTGGGGGCTGGCCCGCAGGGCTCCTATTGCTAGATCCACATCTCTGTCTTCTGATACTTGGCAGGGAAGAAAAGACTGGTTTTTTTTTTTTTTTTTTTTTTGTCTTTTTATGGCTGCAGTTGTGGCATATGGAAGTTCCCAGCCTAGGGGTCTAATCGGAACTGCAGATGATGGCCTACACCACAGCCACAGCAATATCAGATCCGAGCCGTGTCTGGGACCTACACCACAACTCAAGTCAATGCCGAATCCTTAACCCACTGAGCAAGGCCAGGGATCGAACCTGTAACCTCTTGGATATTAGTCAGGTTCATTACTGCTAAGCCACAACGGGAACTGCAGGATTCAGCTTTTGAAAATAGGCTGGCTGCCAATTCCAGTCTGTCTTTTACCAGTTGGGCTGGCTACTTCATCTCACTGAAAAAAAAAAAAAAAGGCCTCTTCTTTTTTTTTCCCCCTTTGGAAAATGGAGTAAATATGAATATTATTAATGTTGGACTGGAAGAAATTAATAATGGAGTTAACTGCTAAATAATAAGAGCCCTGTCTCTTAGTAGAAATATAATGTTTTTCAGTTAAGCAGGTGAAATGAATTATAACAATAAATTTTAGATAACCCAATGTATGAAAAAATCTTATTTCACCGTGCAATCTACATGAAAATACTACTGAGATAATTTACATTCCTTTTTTGTTTGTTTTTACCAAATCTTTAAAATCTGGCATGATTTTACATTTTTAGTGTATCTCACCCTGGACTAGCTGCATCGCCCGTGTTTAGTGGTCACACGTGGCTGGTGGTATCATATTTGGACAGTGGAGGCTTATCCCACAGGATTGTTGGGGGAATTAAATAAGAAAGTATATGTTTTTGGTACTAGTGGTTGGGTTACCTGTGTTAATAGTAGTAATTTACTCCTACGAATGCTAACAATTAACATTTACTGGACACCTGTTATGAAATAGGCATGGCAATAAGCATTTTACATACCTTAGTCCTCACGACAACCCTAAGGGCGGGCACTGCTGTTTTCTTCATTTTACACACAGGGAAACCTGAGGCTCAGGGCAGTTAAGTTCACCTGGTCAGCACATGGCCTAGCCAGGGTTCAAACCCCCAAGACAATGTCAATGCCAAACTGTCCTTCATTGTCTTAATCTATCAAGACTTCTCTCACCTAGAAACGAAGGGCCATCCCTTACTCAAGAAGAGTATTATACTCTCCACAGTTCCTTCCCAAGATGGTCCCACTGGGTTGAACTCCTTAGGGACAGGACAGTGACTTATTCTTCTGTGCCTTCCATGCTCAGAATGGAGTTGACCCAAATCAGGTGTGCGATTAATATACATTTGTTTTTTTTTTTTTTTTTTTTTTTTTTTTTTTTTTTTTTTTTTTTGCTTTTTAAGGCTGAACTCACAACATATGGAAGTTCCCTGCCTAGGGGTCTAATCAGAGCTGTAGCTACAGGCCCACGCCACAGCTAGAGCCACACAAGATCTGAGCTGTGTCTGCAACCTACACCACAGCTCACAGCAATGCTGGATCCTTAACCCACTAGATCCGTAACCCACTGGATCCTTAACCCGCTGATCCTTAACCCTCATGGATACTAGTTGGATTCATTTCCACCACACCACCATGGGAACTCCTACACTTGCTATCTTGAAAAGTCTGTGGCCTCTCAATCTGTTTAATACCTAGTAGAAGAGGTTCTGATCGATGGACATTGGAAGAGGGATTGTTTTTACAATTGGTATGTGATGGCCAGAAGAGCAATCTGACCCCTGAGCTTAGCCCAGTACCTGAGCTCCTATCAAAGCCACCCATGCCAAAATTCCAAAATGCTGCAGTGACTTTTCTTTACTCTTACTCCTCTTTCAAGGAATGTTGGCAGAGTGATTGGACTCAGAGGTCAGCATGCGTTGACCTGGCTCCTTATGACCTCCTTACAGTATCCGAAGTGTCCACTCCATTTCAGGAGAGGGCAGACTTTCCAGAGCAAGGGGTCAAGCTGTCCCCTGTTCTCCTGGTGTGCAGTGAGGATAGACCCAGTGACCTAGAATAGTTAATGGCCACCAGGGAGACTTTCACACCCATCCCAGCATTTTTTCCAGAGAAAGCTTTGAGTTAATTTTTCTTGAGAGCCAAATGCCCACCACCAGAAAGGTTAAATCTACTAGTCATCTGCATCGTGCTGAGAACTTAGTAGCTTTCCCTTTATATCCAGTATAAATGATGCCAACTGTGTTGACTGGGGTGGGAGACAGATCCCTGGAGACCAGAGAACTTCCCTGGGCTTGGTGGGAAGGGAAGATGGGTGAAGGGAAGGAGAGAAAGCCCAGAGCAGCAGAGGATACCACGTCAGTGTCTCCTATTTTATAACATTCCACCGCTATTTAAATAATTTCATATGTACATTTTTAACTTTTAAGTTTTTTTCTCTCTAGCTTAATTTTTTTTCTGTCTTTTTAGGGCCACATCTGCATGTGGAGTCAAATTGGCTAGGGGTCAAATTGGAGCTGTAGCCACTGGCCTACACCCCAGCCACAGCAACACAGGATCCAAGCTGTGTCTGTGACCTATACCATGGCAACTCCGGATCCTTAACCCACTGAGTGAGGTCAAGGATAGAACCTGTGTCCTCTTGGATACTAGTGGAATTCATTAACCACTGAACCACGACGGGAACTCCTCTCTAGCTCAATTTTAAGCTCTTCAAAGATGAAAACAAGTCCTTGTCTTCCTATAAAAGTGCCCAAAGTAGAACAAACCCTTAACAGACACTTAGTAAACTTTCACTGCAGTAATCGAAGTGGTGGCTTAAGGTTGTCCATGGAGACCAATCATGGAGAGGTTTCTGCTTGTCACCTTGCTTGGTAATCATACACTGGCTTCCTATTAAGACCTGGGAAGTCAAAGTTTAACAAGGCCATTATGACTCAGCTCCTTTGACACAAAGAGCCATCAGATCCTTTAGGAAGACAAGCCTTTCAATGTCAATCAAGCCAACCTTATCCATTAAACCTACATGGAGGCTGAGGTCCAGAGAGGGGAAATGGCCACTCAATGAATCATTGGCCATAAAACCCAGGAGAGCAGAGTTTCTGTTCCACCCATGTATTTCATTCAGGGTCTTGCCCATAGGAGTCTGTTGGTTGATGGATGTGGATTGGTGGATGGACTGCTGATCAACATTTAACAACTAGCTTTGTCTGCTGCCAAGGGTCAGAATGAGTGATTTCCACACCAGGACCCATTCCCAGGTCATTGACTTGGTCCCATCTAATGGTAAAAGCAGATTCAGTGAGCTTAGAAAGAGCAGCTGGATTTTAGCCCAGAGTGAGGAGAGCATCCTCAGCATGCTGGTCCATAATGACATGGCCCAGCTGACTCATTTCCCATCTGTGAAATAGGGATAATAGTAGATCTACCTTAAAGTTTTTTTGTAGGAATAAAGTAAATTCATTTATGCAAAGTGCTGGAAAGTATCTGAGTCAAAGGAAGCACTAAATATATTTTAGCTATTATCATCATCATCAGCTACTACTCTTCTTTACATCCACCACCACCTTCTTGGTCCAGAGTAAAATTTCGCCTGCTTGTTTACCTTCTCAGATAAACATCCCAAGCCCAACTCTTAGGTCAACACTTCTGTGGTCACTGTGGTAATGAGTCCCATTTTCTGGCGAAAGGAAATAGGGACGAGGGAGAAGGAAGGGGTGTTAGCAATTTCCCTCTCCAACTCGCTTTACGGTCTATCAGTTAGATTTTCTTTGGGGTAAAAGATTCTACCCTAAAATGTAAACACTCTTCTCTTTTCTGATTAGGTATACCTTCCAACTTTAGGGTAAAATACTTTACTGTCTTGTCATTTACTTAAGATGCGGGAAGGTGAAAAGAATGGAAATTCTGAATGAAGTGGTGGATTTTTAGAAGTGGAATTATTTTGTTTGATGATGACCCAAATTTTTAGGAAAGATTAGTGAATCCAGCACATGGAACAACTCAAGAACAAATAGGATTTGTTCTTTTAGAAGTTTATAGGGTACTCACATTGATTATGTCATATGCAAATGGGAGTTTGAATATCCAATCCATTTCATTGCCTGAGTTTCTCGAAACATCCTGAAAGATACAGTTATTCAAAATATCACCAGCAGGAGTTCCTGTTGTGGCTCAGTGGTTAACGAATCCGACTAGGCACCATGAGGTTGTGGGTTCGATCCTTGGCCTCGCTCAGTGGGTTAAGGATCCAGCGTTGCCGTGAGCTGTGGTGTAGGTTGCAGACACGGCTCGGATCCTCCATTGCTGTGGCTCTGATGTAGGCCGGTGGCTACAGCTCCGATTAGACCCCTAGCCTGGAAATCTCTATATGCTGTGGGTGCGGCCCTAGATAAGGCAAAAAGACAAAAAATATATATATATATAACCAGTGAATCAACCAGAAGCACAGTGAGCGTCATAGGGTCAGTGGGTTTGATTCTACAGCTTGGGATAATGTTGAGCAGAACTGAGACAAACTGAGGCAGAGAACAATAAATCTCATAACTGGAAGTCTTCCTGGGAGAAACCATAACCTGACTCAATATTGAGAAAGTTACATGGTCTTGAGCTTCATAAACACTTCTTTGCTCCTGACATAAAACTGATGGTTATCTACCACAGGAAGGAAGGGCCCAGGAACACAGTTCAGAAGTAGTGGGGTGGAGTGGGGTGGGGGGGGCAGTTCCTATTGTGGCACAGGGGAAAGCAAGCCGACTTGCTTTGATCAAGGTCAGGGTTTGATCCCTGACCTTGCTCAGTGGGTCGGGGATGCAGTGTTGCCGTGAGCTGTGGTGTAGGTCACAGACGCAGCTTGGAATCCGCGTTACTGTGGCTGTGGCTGTAGCCAGCAGCTGTAGCTCCAATTTGACCCTTAGCCTGGAAAGTTCCATATGCCATGGGTGCACAGCTCCCCCTACCCAAAAAAAGTAGTGGGAACATCTTAGGAGATAAAATCAAACTCAAACAATTTCCACCCAGAACAAAGAAACCAGACACTTTGCAAACGCACTGCTTGTTTGATCCCCTAAGGGCCCAGCAAGATAATTCAGGTCTTGAAGTTAGACCAGAGAGGAACTAACTGTTCTTGGATGAAAGGGCAAAAGCATTTATATGCTTCTTCTTCAGCGTCTGCTAATCAAGCCTCAGGTACGATTCACTATTTTGCTCACCTTAAGACTTCCTCTTTTGCAGTGGTGGGTGATAATGCAGATGTTAGGTGATTCCATGCAAATGCCAAAGAAGGGAACGATGTTTTTGTGCCTTAATTCATACATCTGAAAATAATGATGATAGTAACAGCTATGATTACAGTACGTCTTCTGCCTTAGGGGCTATGCTATGTGCTTTACACACTTTTAGCTATTTTTCACGAAGACCCTGTGGAATAAGAACTATGACTTTCCTGTTTTACATGTAAGAAAACTGATGCTCAAAAGATAGAGTAAGTTAGATATATGATATCACTTATATGTAGAACCTAAAAAAGGATACACATGAACTTATTTGCAGAACAGAAACAGACTCACGGACTTTGAAAAACTTACAGTTACCAGGAGTTCCCTTCGTGGCTCAGTGGTTAACAAATCCGACTAGGAACCATGAGGTTGCGGGTTCGATCCCTGGCCTCACTCAGTGGGTTAAGGATCCAGCATTGCCGTGAGCTGTGGTGTAGGTTGCAGATGCGGCTCGGATCCCGCGTTGCTGTGGCTGTGGCGAAGGCCAGCAGCTATAGCTCCTGTTAGACCCCTAGCCTGGGAACCTCCATATGCCGCTGGTGCGGCCCTAAAATGACAAAAGGCAAAAAAAAAAAAAAAGTGAAAAACTTACAGTTACCAAAGGGGACAGATTGGGGTGAGGGGAGGGATGGATTGGGGGTCTGGGACTGGCATATGCACACTGAGGTACATGGAATGATTGGCCAACAGGGACCTGCTGTAGAGCACAGAGAACTCTACCCATATTCTGTGATCATCTATGTGGGAAAAGGATCTGAAAGCGAATGGATGGATAGGTGTTCATGTATAACTGAATCACTTTGTCGTACACAACTTTGTAAATACTTTGTGAATACTTCAATAAATCTTTAAAAATGAAAAGAGAAAGTTAACGTGCTAAAGATCATGTAACTCATTAGTGGCAGATCTGGGAGGTACCTCCAGGCAGTCTGCCTTCAGCAAAGAAACCAGAGGAAGGATCAGATTCCTCGAGAGAAACGGGGATAACTAAAACCACAGGGCAAGAAGACCCCAGGAAGCTGACGCCCTCCAAGGACCGGGTTCTAAAGAGGTGAGTCACAGATACAAAGAAGAGGTAGAATTAAGGCCAGGAAAATTTAAGGCAAAGAACAGGCTAGGAGAGTTCCCAAGAGTCAGGTCCCTGAGTCAAGCATAAGGGTCTGAGGTCTAAAGTCTGGGGTATTGGGGGTGGGGGTCAGGGCCAAGTTCAGAGAAGCAGCTTCCCACCAATGCTCTTTGGGGTGAGGGTGGCAGACCCCCACCCCCGTCCAAGTGGGAATGGGGAGCTGGCAGAGGTGAGGCAGAGGGCAGCAATATCTCCTCCCAGGGGCAGGGGCCTCACCAGCCGGATTTCCTGCAGCACAGACGGCTTCCTGCTCCAGGTTTCTGCTCGGTCATTAACATAGACGATGGGGACATGGTTTCCCTGGAGCCAGAGGCAAAGCAGAATGTGCTTAACCCAGGATGATCCAGGAAAAGCTACACTCAGAGCTAGGAAAGGGCGCAGGAAGAGAGGCAAGAAATCCACCCACAAAAGGGATCACTGAGCTCTTTCCTGCCCAGATCTGGCCTGGGGTGGCCCTGTGCTGTGTCCAGGAGCCGAGACAGCTATTCAACACAGGAGGCATGGTTTAACAGGCATCACAGCCTTTAAAGGTGGGTATGATCAGCCCATTTCCAGATGGGATAACTAAGGTTAGGGAATTTGTACAGGGTCACACATTTGTAGGTGGTAGAGCCTGAACCTGAACATCTGATTCATGACTATACTCTTTCTATTAACAATAATGTCCCACTAGCATTCAGAGGAATGAGTGAAGTCCTTAAGTATAAACCTAGAGTCAGAGTCCTTAGTTCAAAGCCAGTTTCTACACTTATAAACTGTACAGCCTTGGGCAAGGGCTTTTAACTTCTCCAAACAGCCATGTCCTCATCTGTGCAATGGGCCAGGAAAAAAAAAAAAAAGGATGATTCTGCAAGTGGATTAGGACTAGGCGGTAGAGTCTCTGGTTCCTTGTTAAGAGTTTGGACACTGTCTCCACAGGCAACGGAGGTGGGAAAAATAACAGCTATATCATTGGAGTTTCCATGTGGCTCAGTGGGTTAAGGATCCAGTGCTGTCACTGCAGTGGCTCAGATCACTGCTGTGGCATGTGTTCTACCCCTAGGCCTGGAAACTTCTGCATGCTGCAGGCATGGCCAAAAAAAAAAAAAAAAAAAAAAAACCCTATGTCATAGAGTTGTCATGATGGTTAATATATGTAAAGTTGTTTGTTTTTTTTTTTGCAGCATATGGAGGCTTCCAGGCTAGGGGTCTAACAGGAGCTGTAACTGCCAGCCTTCGCCACAGCCACAGAAACGCAGGATCCGAGCCACGTCTACAACCTACACCACTGCTCACGGCAACGCTGGGTCCTTAACCCACTGAGCCAGGGATCAGGCCAGGCATCGAACCCACAACCTCATGGTTCCTAGTCAGATTCGTTAACCACTGAGCCACGATGGGAACTCCCATATATGTAACATTCTTAACTGGCACATATCAAGTTTCCAATGAGGGGCCTATCTTCTCACTATTACCTATTGAGTCTGCTCTTAGAGAGTCACTTTATCAAACACTACGAAAACATACAACGATCTGGAAAGAGCTGGGTAGAAAAAGAGACAGACTCTGGACAGAAGAGGAGGTATAAGCTTCAGCATGAGTCAAATGCTACTTTGAGTATGGGATTCATTTCAAAGGACTCAGGACAGTGATGTGAATTCCAAAGAGGAAGGGATCATTGTAAGAAGAAAGAAAAGATTCCTGGAAGAGGTGAGGCTTAAGCTGAACCCTGAAAAATAAGAAGGTTCTAGATGAGGTGGGGGAGGGGGCAGCAGGCATGGCATGGTCTGAGGGTGAAACATACATGGCATAATCAGCAAGACCAGTTGGGTGACTCCTGAACTTAGGCCAGGAGAAAAAAAAAGGATGATTCTGCAAGTGGATTAGGACTAGACGGTAGAGTCTTTGGTTCCTTGTTAAGAGTTTGGACACTGTCTCCACAGGCAATGGAGGTGGGAATCCAGTGACCACGTTTGATGGAGAGGAGGGGAGGTATTTCAGGAAGATTAATCAACAGTGATCTGCTGCAGATTCTTAGCTCCCATCTCTAAATGGCTAGTTGAGCATAACATATAGTTTTGAATGGATAGAATTGCTTAGGGGTTTATAGGTAAAAATATCCAAGGAATTTTTTTGTAGTTTAAAACCTCAAGCGAACATTTAGAAAAATAAGTTTGGTTGTTTAGGGAATGACTTAGTGCCAATCTTTGCTAAACCCAATTTAGAACAAGGAACACGCCTTCCCTTGCTTGGAGATTTCTGCTCCTACTTTCTAGGACTGCCTGTTCAAAGAATAAACATAGGTGGTTCCCTAGTGGTTCAGTGGGTTAAGGATCTGGTGTTGTCACTGCTGTGGCTCCAGTCACTGCTGTGGTGCAGGTTTGAGCCCTGGCCCGGGAACTTCCACATGCTACAGGCATGGGGGGAAAAAAAAGAGTAAACATAGATTTTTCATTTCTGTATATAATTTTCCTTCTGGGGACTTGAACTTCTGAAGGAGTGCCAGGCGCAGGCAGCCGTGATGGTCTGGGGTGTGGAAGGGAAGGGGCAGGCGGGAATTAGGCTAGAGGCTTCAGTAGCTTCCACTGTTTATTCTGTAGAAGCATCAGTTTTTACGACTGATTCATCAGTGCAAAAGTACTGAGGATGAAGGAGTGTCTGCTTTTCGACTGCACTGTCCAATAAGGTGAGCCACTAGCCACACGGGGCTAACTAAATTCAAATTCATAAAATTACATAAAATTAAAAATTCAGTTCCCCTGTCACACCAGTGTTTAAAAGTCACATGACAGCAGTGTCTACCACACTGGACTGTGGAGATGTGGAATACTTCCATCTTTTCTTTTTCTTTTTCTTTTTAGGGCTGCACCTGTGGCATATGGAAATTCTTGTGCTAGTGGTTGAATCGGCAGGCTGCAGCTGCCAGGCTATGCCACAGTCACGCCAGATCCGAGCCACATCTGCGACCTACACCACAGTTCATGGCAAAGCCGGATCCTTAACCCACTGAGCGAGGCCAGGGATCAAACCTGCATCCTCATGGATAATAGTCTGGTTCATAACCTGCTGAATCACAGTGGGAACTCCTGGAATATTTCCGTCTTTATAGAAAGTTCTATTGGACAGAGCTGAGTCTAATCTAGAAGCCAGGAATCACCTGGGAATTTGTTAGGGAAAATGCAGAGTCTCAGGCTCCACCCCAGACCTACTGAGCCAGAATCTGTATTTTTACAAGAGCCCCAGGTGACTCATATGTACATTAAAGTTAGAGAAGCAGAGTCTGGAGTCACAAGACTGCCATGGCTTTTACTCAAAGAATGTCCCCCTATTCAGAGTACCCTGACTGACCTAAAGGACACACAGAGGATGGGACAGAGACACCACGGAGAGATACATGCAGGCACTCTGCCCGCAGAAGTACCTGGTAAAGCCCTACTGGGGCATAAAAGAGCTCTTCTCCCTGCTGGCTCTTGACAAAAGAGCTGAAGTCCCCAGAAGTCATCACACTGGATGAGTTACTGTCGTTCCCTCTTGATTCAGGTGTGCCTCTCTGGGGTGGCTGCAAAACAGAACATGATTCGGTGGCCTTCAGTAACGTGACCAAGTACAGAAGGGATTGTGACTTCTACAGATGACAAAAAATTAGCACCAAGGTTAATAAAGTTAATAAATGAGAGTCAGGACTTGAACCCTGACCTCTCTGACCCTAAGTGTGAGCGCTTAACTGCTTACTGCTCTACAGACCCCTGTTGTGCCTGTGCCACCATGGACAATGGCGCGGTTAAGATGCTGGCGTCAGGCTGCCCGGATTCAAGTTCCGACTCTGGCAATTAGATGACCTGATATCAGAGTCATTTTCTTCAATGAGCATCTATCTAAGGATGTCACCTTTCTGTGTAACACCCCAGTGCCTAGCCAACACCTAGAGTATGTGTTTTTAACAAAGGAATCTTGGTTTTCAAGGAGAGTCTTACCTGGAACCCTAATGTAGGAACCAGTAGCTTTTGGTCAAAGAGAAAGAGGAAAGCTGAGAATTCCTCCTCACCACACCTCTACCTCGGTCTATCTTCCATCCGAGACCAGACCAGCGAGCCCCAGAACACCCAGGGACACTTGAAGAATGACATAGAAATGAACTCCAATCTCCGGGTCTTAGCATGTTGAAAACTCCTTGACTTTGCAGCTGCCAGGTCAGCTGTTTTTTTTTTTTTTGAAAGTCATAATTCATTTATTCAATGAATAATACATGCAAGAATACCAATAAAAGGAAACTAATACTACAAACTACAGTTTTGAAAATAAAGCCAATATAACAGGAACAAAATATACATAACAAGAGGAATGTTTGATTTGACCCATAAAGCTTTTTTCTTATCTTTATAACTAACCTAAATGTTTTTAGAACAGATCTGAATACCTTGGTCTCACTTGAGCCCTTTTCCAACAAGCAACAACTTTCTAAAGCACTTCTCTTTTGCTTTGAGATAGTGAAGATTTATACATTTGTTCAAGTACCTAGATTCTGATTCAAGGGTTGCTATCTTGTTATTATTCTCTGAATATCTTGAGTAGCATGTACTCCTGATTAAGTACTCTCTGAAAATCTGAAATAGCTGATTTGGGCATTAAATTTACTTCCGTTGTGGGTATTTCATCACTTGAAAGTAAAAATTCACTTCCTCCCTCCACCTCCCCGCAGAAAAACTCTTATTAAAGTATAGAAACTCGAGTCTGTCTTTCCACTCTAAAGAACATTTCTCACTAACCTTTCTGATAAGCCATTAAGTGCTCCAGAATAATCAATATACAGTTGCAAAGGCTACACTGTTTAATACCCATAATAAAAACTAAACGAAAAAGGAGAAAGGAAAGGAAGAAAAGACACTTCGAAATCTCAAGCTCAAGTTGGCATGAAAGACGGTCAAGGCTGGATTTTCTGGAATTACGTAAACGTAAACATTCCATACTTAATGAGTCGTGTCATGCTTATTAAGTGTGTGCCAAGCCTTGCAAGCCTAAGCAGTCCACACCTTGGCATACCCCGCGTTATTTCTCTCCTGGTCACCTCTAGCCAACCCGCTCTCCCCAGAGGTCACCTCCTCCTTGAAGTCTTCACGATACTGCAGTATTTAATCCCTCCACCTGCAGGGCTTCTGCTTTGCCTTGCAGACACCTCCCAGAGCACCAACCTCCCTCAGAAGACCTCCATTTGCGGTGTACCCCAGGCCTTGTGCTCTGCTTGGCCTGTCGTAGATGGGCTACACGTGTGTGTTGAGTAAATGAATTGCATTGTCTTGGTTATCAGTAGATTAAAGGAGTTAACGTGGTTTTGAAAATAAGCAAATGGGAGTTCTCCTTGTGGCTCAGTGGGTAAAGGACCAGATGTAGTCTCTGTGGGGATGCTCAGGGGGTGAAGGATCCAGTGTTGCCATAAGCTGCAGCATGGGTCACAGAAGAATCCTGGATCTGGTGTTGCCGTGGCTGTGGTGTAGGCCTACAACTGCAGTGCCTATTCGACCTCCAGCCCAGGAACTTCCATATGCTGGAAGTGCAGTCGTAAAAAGAAAAAAAAAATTTTTAATAAAATAAAATAAGCAAATGGTCCCCAGGAGACAGCTTTAATATTTGAGCAGGATATATGGGTTCTTCTCCCCACTGGGGAAGATGGCTGAAGGGAACTTCGGAAACCATCTGATCATTTGTAAGCATTCAGAAGCTGAGGCCAAGAAATGTTCCCAGCAAGGAAGGGGCAGTCCTAGAACCAGAACTCAGGGCTCAAGAATCTTCATCAAGCGCACTCTTTATAAACGAGTCAGCCTCCACAAACTCCCAGGCCATGGCCCTTCTGCAAATCACCCACAGTGAGCAGGAAAGCGGGTGTCTGGGCCAGCGGTGGCCTCACCTTGCTCTGGGGCAGAATGGTGATGTCGTCATCATTGATTTGCCACCAAATGTCTTTATTTTGCCTCTGCAGTTTTCTCCTCTTTATCTTTAAAATCAGACCTACAATGACAGCTCCGAGGATGGTGATCAGGAGAGCGACAACGGTGGGAATCACAGCATTCAAACCTGGCGGGCAGAGACGTTTCTTTACTCAGCCCTGCCTGAGCGGAAGTGAGCACAGCAGGGGCCTGCCCGGCCCTGCCGAACAGATGGGTCACAGGCTGCCCAGGCACGGGTCCAAGTCAGGGCACACAGAGTCCAGTCAAACCTGTCTCTGCCAGGAATCCTTTTTTGACCTCCCCTCTGGTCCCCACAGCAGCTACACTCATCTTCGCTTTATATAGAAACTTCCACCATGGGGGGGGGGGAGATGACTTCTAATACCATTACCACCTTTCATTCAACATTTACTGTGTGCTTTCTGTACACTTGTTCTCAGCTATGAGCCACCCGGCTCCAGGCCTGGGCTCCTAACCACCAGTCAACACTTTCTGGTCCAGACTCTAGCTCTTTAGAAATGAAGTTCCTGTGACTCTAATCTCAGGAGCCAGTTTTCCCTAGAGCAGAGGTCCTCACCAGAGGAGGTGGGCGCTCTTGCCTCCCCAGGGAATACTTGGCAACGTCTGGAGACATTTGGGGTTGTTCACAGCTAGAGGTGCTGCTGCCGTCTTGTGGGTGGAGGCCAGGGGTGGTGCTAAGAGTGACCCTGCAGAGCACAGGACAGCCCCTTGCCCGCAAACCAAGATTCTCCCGCCCCCCAATGTCAGTAGTGCTCCCGCTGCTGGGAAGCCCTGTCACAAACAATCCTTTTCCTCTGCCTTCTCCAGGTGGCCACACTGACCTGCAAAAGCTGGCTCAGTTGCACAGAGCTCACTGGAAAATCGACAGCCAGGTCTGTCTTCAGGAAGAGAGCCATGGGGCCAAGTAATAGTGGAGAAATTCCTCATGGGTCTTTAAAAAAAAAAGGGGGGGGGGAGTTCCCATTGTGACTCAGCAGGTTAAGAACCTGACATGGTGTCCGTGAGGATACAGGTTTGATCCCTGGTCTCACTCAGTGGGTTAAGGATCAGGCATTGCCAGAAGCTGCAGCTTGGGTAACTAATGTGGCTCAGATCCTGAGTTTCTATGGCCATGGCATGGGCCTGCAGCTCTGATTCAGCCTTTGACATGGAAAATTCCATATGCTGCAGGGACAGCTGTAAAAGGAAAAGGAAGAAAAAAAAAGACTATTAAAGGTCACTGGCCACTTGATTTACTATACTTGTCTCTATCTCAGGGATAGCAGGGACAATGGAAACACACAGGTCCTTTGAAAGAAGCAGGGTTTGGTCTCTTAACTCAAACATGTGCTGGCCTGTCCAGTTGTCCTATCTCGCCTACACTTTCAAATTCAGCCTTTGGGTAGCACATAGCAGTAGGTTTTTGCTAGGTAGAATAACTGATTCAATCATTTGATTTAAACCATGTCACTTCTGATTTAAAAGACGATGTGTCAGTTCTCCGATGTTGCCAAGATTCTCTCCTTTGTCTGATAGGGAGAAATCTTGTTCTAAAGCACCTAGACATTTCACAGGCCAAAACATCCCCCCCTGCATGGAGAATGCCTGCTCGTACCATACTGAGAACCTGGCCAGCCACGGTTGTTTTATTTCTTGGGCAGCCCATTTGGGGACATTAAAATTCCATAAGAGAAAAGTGTCAAATTAAATCTGGATTGTGGGTGGTAGCAGTGGGTGGAGGGGGCAGGGAGTGGGAATTGAACTGAATTAAGTTTTAGATTCCTTTATAGCTGCTCCTAGATTTATAGGTGAGAGAACAGAAATGGAGATTTTCTCAGTACTGGTATTTCTGGGTACTGAGAGCTCAGGGCAGCACCCAGTTCCTGGGGTCCCCAAGGCTCTCTGTTTTGGAGTCAGGCTGTCTGGATGAGTCGGTTTTACTGACTGTGAACCTGACCCCATAGGGGTGCTGTGCTCCACCACCTCCCTGCACCAGGCTTCTCTGGGAGATCCTGGCACTGTGAGATCTGCCCAGTTGGTGCATCAGAGGGGGCCCAGGCCCATGTGGAGGGGCAGGTGGGGGTACCGTATTCAAACTGGCATCTGAAGGGGCCGAGCCACCCCCACAATAAAGGACAAGATCACCTTGAAGGCCCAAAGTCACTTTTCATGAGTTCAGAGAGCACCAGACAACTGGTGGTGGCTTCTAGGAGCTGGATCCCCAACTGGCCTCCCAGCAGGGCCCCCAGACCTCCCTCTCCTCCCAGGCCTCTTTGTGTAGCATGAGCTAAATGTAGGCAAGGCCCTGCCATACCTGATGACTTCTTGATGGCTGTCATATTGAAGAAAAGGAAGAAAGAGAGATCTGTTTGGGGATTTCTGTAGGGCACAGACCAAGTAATCCATGCGTCTTTCTCCCCAGGAGTCTACAAACACAGGGCCGTTGATTCCTAGAAACAGGGGCGATCACACAGGGTAAGAGGGACAGAGAGGAGCTCGTGGCTCAGAATGCCAGCCTACCGTCTAGCATCGGAGCAGTGCCTCCGGCAGCAGCCACCCAAAGCCAGTCGAGAGGTGTTTGCCTTTTCGGGAATCTGAGAGATATCAAGGAGGAGAGCGGAAAAAAAGAAGAGTTCAGAGACGGTAGCTGGGTGGGGTTCCAGGACCTCTGTGGGTAGGCAGATGTATTCGGAGGCCCAGCCAGCATTCAGGGGGGAAGAAAAAGTTTCACCAGTTTCCAACTAATTTCACATAAAACCCAAGATTTACGATTCCCTTGAACAATTGAGTGTGACGAAAGAAGGCCAGATGGCTTGGCAGCAGTTGGCTGGGGCTGGGACCCTGCCTCTTCCTAGGCCCACCAACCTCTTGCCCCCATGTTCTCCTCGGTGCCAGGCCCAGGGACGTGTTTGCCAGCTTTGTTCTCAGCACGGCCCTTCCTTCTGGTTCTGGTGTGTGGTCAGGCGTGGCACACAGGCCTGGCCCAGGTGTGTTCCTCATTCTTGCTCAGAACGGGCCCTACCTCCTGACACAAAGGACACATCAGAGACCCCAGAGAAGGGAAACACATACCTGCACACCGTGAACTTGAGATGGGACACAGGACCTGGTGATGATTTGCTCCCACTGGGGAGAGGACGCAACATCGCCATTCATAAGCACCTAGTATGTGCTCAGTGCTGTGGGCTGTGGAGATTTCCCAGTTACCCCCGCAGAGGAGGCACCATCGTCCCCTCCTAAGAAGCAGGGTTTGGAGGCACAGGCTGCCCCCGAGTTTCCAGTGCTGGGAAGAGGCAGCCCTACTGGGCCCTGTGTATGGTCTTCCCAGCACCCTCCCAGCCTTGCTGTGCACAGGTACTTGCGTCCTGAATGTGGGGCTTGAGCACGGCTCCCTCCCAAGGTCTCTGCAGGGAAGGGGCTGCAGCAAATGCAGTAACCAGGATTGAACCAGGAAACAAATTGATGGGGCCGAGGGGATGAGACTGAGAGCAAGAAGACAAACTGCGCCCCCACCCCCACCCCGCTGCCTTCCCCTTTTTTAAGCAAAATGCTTCAACATCAGGAAGAAAAGAATGAAGGGAAGCAGATGAATATTTCCCAATAGGAAAAGGCTTGGATGGACTGGTGGTGGACTGAATCTATGACTACCCCAAAAAGCAGGACTTGGCTGTTCTCTTGAAGTGTTAGGACAAAGTTTTAGCTGTAGTTTAATAAAAGAGACAGAGTTCTCATTTAAAGAGCACATACTATGGGCCAAGCCCTTGGTATATTTTAGTCACTCCCCAGTATTACACAACAGTGAAGATCATGAGCCCAGGGCCGGGGTCGGGGGCAGGGGGAGGCCTTGTTTGGAATTCTGGCTCCACCATCTAGTAATTCTGTGACCTTGGGCTTGTAAGTCACCTTTCTACCCTGGGTTTTCCCACCTGTGTAGTATATTAAGGATAGTAATAATACTACCTCCTGGGTAGTGTGAAGACAAAATGATTTGGCATCCAGAAGCTCTTGGCACTCAGCTTGGTATATGATGAGCCCTCTATAAAGGCTGGTTATTGCTCGTACATGCAGCTGGGGGTATTATCTCTGTCTTCTTACCAAATAGAAAGCTGGAGAACAGCAAGATGGCAGCAGTTGGCCAGCTCTTGGGATGATTTCTTTCTCTTTTTTAGAGCCGCACCTGCAGCATATGGAGGTTCCTAGGCTAGGGGTTGAATTGGAGCTGCAGCTGCCAGCCTACGCCACAGCCACAGCAACACCAGATCTGAGCCACATCTGTAACCTACACCACAGCTTGTGGCAACGCCAGATCCTTAACCCACCAAGTGAGACTTGGTGGATGCTAGTCGGGTTTAAGGCTCTGAGCCACAACGGGAATTCCCCCCAGGGTGATTTTAAAACATTTGACTGCAGTCCCCATTGTGGCTCAGGGGTAATGGACCTGACTAGTATCCATGAGGACAAGAGTTCAATCCTTGGCCTTGCTCAGGGGGATCCGGCATTGCTGTGAGCTGTGGTGTAGGCTGCAACACAGGAGCCAGGTCTTACCCTCTTGAGTTTTATTCTTGATGGATTCCCTTTAAAAGGAGCTGTGGGAGAGATGATCTGGAGTGAAAGGTGCCCCGGAGGCCCCCCACAACTGGGCTGGGCCACCTTACGGACAGCAGGAAGAACAGACTGTGGCAGCAGGGAGGCTTAACCTCAACCGTGCCTTCCAGAAGCCCGTAATCTCCACGAGAAAGAGGAGCTCTGAAACCACACACGCAACATCTCTGAGTCTCATGGACTGAAGCAGCTGGCCTGAGCTCAGAAGACCCACCGTAGTCAAGCCACTCACCCTGCCATGCCGTCTGATTGGAGCCTTTCAGAGTGGTGACCAGCTGTCACCCGTCCCGGAAGTCTCTTCCGACCGTAATCATCTCCCCCACAGTCTGAGCATACAGCAGGGCCGCATCATGAAGCCAGGCAGTGTAAGGACTCACCTTGGATACAGGTAGCAAATGCAAGCGAACGGGCCCAGGGCCTCCTCCATCCCAGTCCAGGCTCAGTTAGAAGGACTCTTTCTCCATCGTCTCCACAGTGGGCCATAGCACACATTCTCCATCCTTCCACGTGGAGGGAGCCTGTGCTATTAAATCTAGGTATCACAACCTACACTTTCCCCCTTTAGGCCTCTTTTACCCAGTTAGATCCCATGATCCTTTGGGTTGAGAACAGCTCTTTAGGCCACAGGCAGGAGGGAATGTGGTTTAATTGAAAGGGCATAGATTCCGAAGCCAGGCTGGCCCTGAGGCTTAATCACTGGGAGGCTGAATCTCCCTGAATCTCAGCTCATTCATTTAGAAAACGGGGATAAAGCCACAGTCACGGTGAATATAAGAATAGGTAAATGAGCCAGAATAGGTATAATACCTACTGCACTGCCTGGCGCATACTTCACTTAATTAGCAAAAAAGTGCAAATGCCTACTAAGTGCTGGGACCATTCTGCCCCGCAGAACCTGGCACAGAGCTGACACTTAGTAGGTGACTCCCTGGACACTCCTTGATCAATCATCTTCTCTTGTGTGTTGGGCTCCACCATCAATCATCTCGTTCCTATTGGAATCCCTGTCACTGGTGGCCTGTCGTCACCTTCAGGCTCAACTTGTCCCCACACCAGAAGTAGCTTCAGTTCTGAGGGTCAATGGTCTGTCTATAAAAAATTCTCTGTGGGAATCAGACACTTTGCCCCACGATCCTACACATGTGGGAACTACCGCTAGCTGATAAGTTCTCTCCTGGCTGCCTTCTCCCTGTTCCAGACCACCTGCTTGCTTTGACCTGCCTTGGCGTCACATCTCTGACTATTCCATTCTGGTTCTTGGCCCTGGGATCCCATTGGGAAAGGAAATTGCCATGGTCTGCGTGTCCACTGGTATCTGTTCTGCTACTTCCATGTACCGTGTTATTTAATATCCAAAACCACAGCCTAGAAGGCAGGTGTCATCATCAGTCTTATTTTGGGGGTGTAGGGAGAAGAGACGAGACTGAGGTATAAGGAGGGTCAACATTTCACCTCCCTGTCCCACAGTTAGCAAAGAGCAGAACTAGAAAGGAAGCCCAGGTCTCTGACTCCAAAGGCCACCTGACTTCTCATCTAGTGACATCTGTCCCCCTCGTAGAGCTGGAGTTCAAGAGTTCACAAGACCTCATCAGGCCACTGTTTATTTTGGACTGTGGAAAATGAAGTGTGTGTGAGCATGCACGCATGTGTGTTAGGAGCATGGAGAGTGAAGGAAGAAGAAAGGCAGCAAGACAGATGATGGAAAGGCCAGACACGCGTATCCTCAGGAATGGGGGAGCGACCTGTTCAGCAGGGACCCAGTCCAGACCTGCTTCTCCAAGGAGATGGGGCTATGGAAGGGCAGCCCGCGTAGCCTTCGGTAGACCCACTCTTGGAAACTTTTATCTTCAGGGCCTTCTCCGGAGGAGATGCGGGCTATGACAAGCGCTGACTCATAGACTGCGGGCAACTGGGTCTCCTTCCGATTTGTCAGCACCTCCTTCCAAAACTTGTTCTGAAAAATAACGAAATAAATGCAGCTCTTCTGTGAGAAGTCAGCATCAAATATAAATTTCTACACGCTGATCCTCAAAAACACAGTAGCTCTGGAAGACCTGCTATAAAGTCTATGTTTTCTAGTTAGCATCAAAGCAGTGGGAAAGAGTACAAAAATCAATCGACCAATTAAAAAAAAAATTACCTGGGGCATCTAGCAGCTCAGATGCAGAAATCTTTTAACAATGGGTGGCAAAGTTTGAAAAACAGGATTGTCAATTCTCAATTTTTTGTTTGTGGCTTAAGTGGTTTGTTATTATCATGACTACCCATATTATTACTATTATGAAAGTAATACCCATTCATTGTGTGTATATATGTGAAAAATGGTAAGATCTTCCTCAGTTTCCTTACTGCTCTCTCTTGTTCCCTCTGTGCAGTGTTTGAATGTTCTAGATATGTACAGAGGTGTATGTGAGCATATGTGTGTTTTACATAAATAGCATCATGCTATAAGGCTGTTCTGCAACTTTTTTTTTTTTTTTTACTTAGACTATATCGGCAACAATTTTAGAGTATGGCTTTATGCTCTTCTTTATATATATATATTTTTTGTCTTTTTGCCTTTTATCTAGAGCCACACCCGCGGCATATGGAGGTTCCCAGGCTAGGGGTCTAACAGGAGCTGTAGCTGCCGGCCTTCGCCACAGCCACAGCCACAGCCACAGCCACAGCAATGCGGAATCTAAACCGCGTCTGCAACCTACACCACAGCTCATGGCAACATCAGATCCTTAACCCACTGAGCAAGGCCAGGGATCGAACCCGCAACCTCATGGTTCTTAGTCGGATTTGTTAACTACTGAGCCATGAAGGGATCTCCTATTTTTTATTTTTTGTCTTTCTAGGGCTGCACCTGCAGCATATGGAGGTTCCCAGGTGAGGGGTCTAATCAGAACTGTAGCCACTGGCCTACGTCACAGCCACAGCAACGCCAGACCCAAGCCACGTCTGTGACCTACACCACAGCTCATGGCAGCGCTGGATCCTTAACCCACTGAGCGAGGCCAGGGATTGAACCTGTGTCCTCATGGATGCTAGTCAGATTCGTTTCTGCTGAGCCACGACAGGAACTCTGCCACTCTTTTTTAAAGCAGCATGAATTCAATTGCCTGGATGCTGTGTGATCTGCTTTCAGTCCTATATTCTTTCTGCACTTCTGGTCAATTGACATTTGTTCTGGCCAATTGACATTTGATCAGCAAGGCTAGGGGAGAAAGTGACAAGGGGGTTGGGAGAGCTTCCCTGCCAATATTGACACGTAGCCCATTGTCTCCCCTTCTCATCGGTCTAAAGGCGGAGGTGAGAGGATGAGTAAAGAAGAAGGGGTAGACAGCAATGGAAAAGAAAGGTGGAAGAACATTCTGGAAAGCTTGGCATATGATTAGAATTCTAACTGGTTGCCCAACAAACCCTGAGACACTTTTGGCAATCTGAAATATTTCATGATAAAAAGATAAAAGAGTATTATTATACATCTTCCTCTACTCCCTCCTTCCGCATTTCAGCTTGTTATGATCATATAAAACAAGCTCTTTTTTATTTGTCTTTTTTGGCCACCCTGGGGCATATGGAGTTCCCGGGCCAGGGATCAGATTCAAGTCACAGTTTGTGGCCCACACTGCAGCTGGGACAGTGCTGGCTCCTTTAACTCACTGTGCCCAGCTGTGGAATTGAACCTGCGTCCTGATGCTGCAGAGACACCGCAGATCCTGTTGTGCCACAGCGGGAACTCCAAAAATGAGCTCATTTTAGAAAGATAAAACCTCTGGGAAAATTACGCACTGTGTTCACGGTTAAATGCAAAGGGCTTTTTTTGGGAATCCTGCTGGTAGTGCAATGGTTAAAGTCTAGACACTGAGGCAGCCCACTTGGTTTGATTCCTAGGTCTCCTTCTACTAGTCCTGTGGCCTTGGGCAAGTTATGTCAGCTCTCAGGGCCCAGTTTCCTCATCTGCAAAATGAGGAAAATAAAAGCATCTCCCCACAGAGGGTTGAGAGCCAAAAATGAGTTTCAGTTTATCGCTGGCACCCAATATACACTCCACAAGGCAGAGATGCTGGGGCCAGGGCTCAGTTCCAAAGTCCAAAAGACCCTGTTGAGGAGTTCCCGTCATGCCACTGCGGAAAAGAATCCAACTAGGAACCATGAGGTTGCGGGTTCGATCCCTGACCTCACTCAGTGGCTTAAGGATCAGGCATTGCTATAAGCTATGGTATAAGTTGCAGACGCGGCTCAGATCTGGCGTTGCTGTGGCTGTGGTGCAGGCTAGCAGCTGTAGCTCCGATTAGACCCCTAGCCTGGGAACCTCCATATGCACATTCACACACATGTTTTAAAGTCTAGCCTGAAGCTCCTGCAAATGAGACATGAGCTTTGTCTTTCCTCGAGCATACTTTAGGAAATAGGGATGCCTAAACTACTCCCAGAGCAAGTCCTTCCTGAACCATGCGGCAATATACACACCAGCAGCTTTCATTCTGCAGAACTGAAGTCTTCACTGCAGCTCCCTTCCAAAGTACAAGTCGAAAAAGTTTGAGACCACTTCTGTGGTCTGGTTTCTTCACTGAATTGACTCAGCAGAATAGATCTGGCTTGTGACTCATCGCCAGGTAGGAGGAGTTGACAGAGGACCTAGACTCAGGAGCCTTCACACGACCCGAGTTGGGGGGGGTACGAGAGGGTAGGAGTAGGCCGTGGTATTTTTCTTCCATCCAAACACACTGGCATGCATAGTGAGGGCACAAAAGTGAAACGGTGATTTACTTTTTAAATGAGATGAAATATAATCTATTTATCTGAGCTCCAACTAGGTGCCAGGCAATGAACTAAGCATCAAATACAGCAGCAAGCAAAAAGGAAGGCCCTTGGGAGTTCCCCGGTGGCCTAGTGGTTATGGGCTTGGTATTGTCACTGCCATGGCTCAGTTTACTGCGTGGGTATGATCCGTGGCCCGGGAACTTTCACATGCTGTGGACGTGACCGAAAAGAGAGAGACAGAGAGACAGAGAGAGACAGACAGACAGAGAAGGTCCTAGTTCTCAAAGAACTGACAGCTATATATAGTCTCCGTGACATATAAGTGGAGAGATTAAAGAGCTTATTCAAGATTCTAATTAACGGGGGGTCGGAGTGGGGGGAAGAATGCTTTGAGACTAATGTGGGGAGGGGGGACAGCTCCACATCAAGCCATCAGGAAAGGCCCCTGGTAGGAGATAGAAGAGCTCTGGGCTGAGTCCGGAAGGATGAGAGGAAGTTACCCACAGAAAGAACACTGGGCGGGATGAGGTGGGATTGCCGGGGGCAGTCCAGGCCAAGGGGTCAGCAAGTCCCTAAGTCCCAAAGACAGAAGGAGCTAAGTTTATTTGAAGAAGCAAAAGGAGTCAGTTACTAATTCATGCTAGAAAGCAGAACCTTATAAGCCCCACAACACAAATCTTCACTATAACATGTGGACTAGGTGCTCTGTCCAGTGCTTTACAGGCAGGACCTTATTTAATCCTCACTGTTCTATGAGGCAGGTGAGGTGATTGTCTTCATTTTACAGACAGGATATCAGAGGCACAGAGAGGTTAAGGTACTTGCTCAGGAGCACACAGCTAGAAACTATCAGAAGCTGGTTTCAACCTAGGACTGTCTGTCTCCAGGGCCCGTGCTCTGAACAACAACACAAGCCCAGGACCCAGCTCACCCAGCAGGTGCTTCCAGAAATAACTCTGTGCATCACAACACTACAGCATCAAGGGTTTTACTCTAGACAAAAAAAAAAAAAAAAAAAAAAAAAACTTCTTTTGTTGGTGGTGATACTTTCATGTGTAATTAATTTTGTACCCCGTTTCACCTGCTTTTTTATTTATACTCATAGAAAAATGAAAAATTCTTAGCTTTTTTATTTTTAATGGCTGCATCCACAGCATATGGAAGTTCTGGGGCCAGAGACTGAATACGAGCAGCAGCTGCAAAAAATCAGATCCTTTAATCCACTGTGCTGGGCCAGGAATAGAACCCATGCCTCCCCAGCAAACCCAAGCTTCTACAGTCGGATTCTTAGCCCACTGTGCCACAGTAGGAACTCAAAAATTCTTAAGATTTTTTAAACAATTTTTTTCTATATGGCTCCCTAAGCATAAGCAACAATAAGATTCTTTCCTACTTGCCCCTGGAAATCAATGACAGGCTCCTAAGTTTCTCTTGAAGGAAAGCTGGGTCATTGTTGGTATATCTCACACTGGCAGTGATGGTAAAATGGGATTTGAGTTCATTCTGTACAATCCTCCACTACTCGTCCACTCCATCCCAGGTAGACGTCCCAGAGTGACCTCCAAACATCCCAGTGTGTTCCCAGCCCAGGAACCAGAGGCTCTTCTGGAGCACATCAACGATTCTCTGCTTGGGTGGCACAAGTTTCACACAGGTGTCATACAAGAAGTTGTTGTCCAGTTTTGCCATTTGTCCAACAAAGTCAAATATGGGGCTGTTCCACTTGGAAGCCAGCAAGCCAATAAGCTTGAAAGTAACCAAAGGGATTTCTCTCTATAACTGAGTTTTGCCATAATCCAAGCCCACTGTAAAATACCTGCATCAACTTTAGATTCATTGAGTCTATGGGTCATGCTGAACCCTCTCTTATGGAATATTGATGATAATGTCTTGGATCCAACTTAAGGATACAAAACCTCAGAGGACAAGAGTGGCCAGAGCAAGCATTTACTGAGCGCTTATTTTGTGCCAGTCACTTGACTGAGAGCCTTCCTATATCATCTCAGTTCTTACATTCCTATTATAGAAGTTAGGTGTTACGATTATTTCATGTCATAGATGAAAACATGGGGACAAGGAAGTGTAAGTCCCAGCAAACAGTGGATCAGGCTTGGAATTCAGGTAATATGGTCCTAGAGGCCACGCTCGTAGGTACTACTCAATATTTAGTGTTTCTTAATTTGTTCCTCTTTCATTTTCCACTAGGAGCCTGATATTTACAGGGAACTTCAGAGACCTTGCTGTTAAAGGACCTCATGATCAGTTATTACAGGAGCTAAGACATGTAAAAATAGATTGAAAGTTAAATATACACTTCAGTATTTATAGACAATAGATTTAGAGGAGCTTAGAGAAGTAAGAAATTACTTGTGGCTTAAGAATTAGGGATACGAACAGTGAGGATGGGGAGATAAAGAAGGGCCCTGTGGGAGTTCCCGTCGTGGCTCAGTGGTTAATGAATCTGACTAAGAACCATGAGGTTGCAGGTTCCATCCCTGGCCTTGCTCAGTGGGTTAAGGATCTGGCGTTGCCGTGAGCTGTGGTGTAGGCTGCAGATGCAGCTCGGATCCCTCGTTGCTGTGGCTGTGGCGAAGGCCAGCAACTACAGCTCCTGTTAGACCCCTACCCTGGGAATCTCCACATGCCACAGGTGCGGCCCTAGATAAGGCAAAAAGACAAAAAAAAAAGAAGAAGAAGGGCGTTTGAGCTTGACTTCAAAGAATGGGTAGGTGTTGGACAGCCAGTGTCAAATGGGGAATGTGTCAAGTGGGAAATCCTAGGAGAGACTAAGAATCAAAATCAAAGGTGAACTTTATAGTACCCATTATTGATAGTTGTGGAGTATTTTTGAGTATGAGAACCATGCTGCCTTCAGCCTTTGCATCAACACCTCTTGGAGCATTAGATACCCAAGGGTGTCAGCAAAGCTAATCTCATTAGCTGAACAAATACAAACTGTTCATTTCTCTCATTTTCTTGCCCTAGCTTATGGCAGTCTATCATCCTCCATTTTCGCTCTCTCTTGCTCTGTTTTTTTAACCATCGCTGAATAATTTATTATACACACCAAAGGGAAAAATCCACAGATGTTTTTCTATTTAAAGCCAAGCATTTTTCTTCTTAATATTTCCAAGCCAGGTGGCTGACAACATTAGAGTGAACAGTGCGTCCATAAACAACAGCACCAAGTTCAAACAAGCAACAAGTGCGTTAGTGCATGTCAACAAGCTAGTAAGTGAACAAACAATTATTGATTTGAAAGGCTTTCTTTAAAGAGAATGTTAATTGTTCCAATTGCATGGTCTAATTACATCTCAAAGATATGGTACCCAATACCTACACAGTTATTATTTCTAACAATGCCATTCAAGTCAAGGGATTACTCGAGCCTATAATATCTTTAAGACTACCCTTTCCAGTGGAAATTCAGACAGAGTTTTTTAGAAGGCTGTATACTCTACCTCTGCTGCTTCTGGGCATGCTGCTCCAAAGAGGGCAGAAATCTGTTTTCTCGGGACCTGGTTGATGAAAATAGCAAGAGACTCCTTGGTGCTGCAGGCTGAGTTGTTGTAAGTGAACTCCCAGCTGAAGTTTCCGAAGTCCACCAGCTAGGGATTGATCTTGTTCATAGCAGTTTGGAGGCCTGCACCCAGCCTTTGCACACTGGATGGATGGGATATGTTCCAGGGGGCCTGTAAGCCCATACATAATGAGTTCAGCAGCCTCAAGCCAAGTCACCAGCACGCTGGCAAAGAGCATCAGAATCAGTGTTAGGTGGGCAGCATAATATTCAACCTCCAAACAGAGCCCAGATCCAAGTGGGGCCTCAGCACCATTTCTGGGGGCCATGGATGGCATCTGACACCTGGATCACTGCAAGAGCCTGAGAGAGTGCCCGGAGTTTAAATGACAGTGCATAGTTCCCCAAGGACCACAGCTTGCCTTTTCTTCAGTACTACTAATTAACCAAGACCTTTCCTTTCCAGAGTCTGTCCTAGCACATCTAGAAGCAGCAGTCTTGTGAAAAGAGGTCAGGGTAGGGAACAGCAAGGCCCTGGTAATTGATCCAATGGTGTGACTGTCAAACTTCATGGCCCTTGGCAAGTCACAAAATGCTCACTCCATCCCCAACCCCAGATCCCTCTCCAGCAGTAAAATAAGGACCATAGGAACCACTCAAGTGTAGGCAGATGGCCTGGACTGGAATTCTGACTCTATCCCATATTAGTTGTGTGACTTAGATTGTGTCACTTCCCCTCTCTATGGTTTTTATCTCTTGATCCATAAAATGGGTATAAAATTCAGTGACATCTTCCCCAATATGATATGATAAGGATTAAATGAGATCACATAAATCCAGCACTTGGTACAATGCCTAATGTAATGTTAAATGATGGTGAAGATGACAACAATGATAGGGTATTTGATGATGTTGATATTACAATAATTACAATTATTATCTGATAAATCTGTCTAATAAGAAATTTTTCTATCAACAGCAAATAAACCAACAACCCAATTAAAAAATGGGAAAAGTCCTGAATAGACTTTTCTCCAAAGAAGATAATACAGATGACCAACCGGCACACGAAAAAATGCTCAACATCACTGATTATTAGAGAAATGTAAATCAAAACTACTATGAGGTACCACCTCACACCAGTCAGAATGGCCATCATTAATAAGTCCATGAATAGCAAATGCTGGGGAGGGTGTGGAGAAAAGGGAACCCTCCTACACTGTTGGTGGGAATGTAAATTGATACAACCACTATGGAAAACAGTATGTAAATACCTCAGAAAACTAAATATAAACTACCATATGACCCAGCCATTCTACTCCTGGGCATATACCCAGGCAAAACTTTCATTGAAAAAGACACATGCACCCATATGTTCATTGCAGCACTATTCACAATAGCCAAGACATGGAAACAACCTAAATGTCCATCAACAGATGAATGGATTAAGATGTGGTGTATACACACAATGGAATACTACTCAGCCATAAAAAATAATGCCATTTTGCAGTAACATGGGTGGAACTAGAGACTCTCATACTAAGTGAAGTAAGAAAGAAATAGACAGGAGTTCCCATCGTGGCGCAGCAGTTAACGTATCCAACTAGGAACCATGAGGTTGCAGGTTCAATCCCTGGCCTTGCTCAGTGGGTTAACAATCCAGCGTTTCCATGAGCTGTGATGTAGGTTGCAGACGTGGTTTCAGATTCTGAGTTGCTGTGGCTGTGATGTAGGCCGGCGGCTACAGGTCCAATTGGACCTCTAGCCTGGGAACCTCCATATGCTGCGGGTGGGCCCTAAAAAGCAAAAAAAGAAAAAAAGAAAAAGAAAGAAATAGACAAATACTGTGTGAAATCACTTATATCTGGAATCTAATATATGGCACAAACGAACATCTTCACAGAAAAGAAACCCATGGACATGGGAGAACAGACTTGTGGTTGCCAAAGGGGAGGGGAAGGGAGTGGGATGAATTGGGAATCTGGGGTTGATAGATGATAGATGCAAACCTTGCATTTGGAATTGATAAGCAATGAAATTCTGCTGTATAGCTCTGGGAACTATATCTAGTCACTTGTGATGGACCATGATAGAGGATAACGTGAGAAAAAGACTGTATACATTATGTGTGACTAGGTCACTTTGCTGTACAGTAGAAAATTGGCAGAACACTGTAAACCAACTATAATGGAAAAAATAAAAATCACTTTTAAAATAGAAATTTTTCTAGAATAAGTGAGCTAATGGTTACGAAAGGGTTTACGCATAACCAGCACAGTCTATGTTCCTCACTCTGGCCTAGGGAAAGGTTCCTGATGGTTGAATTCTAATTCTCCCTCTATCTAGGTCAGGGCAAGCAGGGAGGGCAGTGCTTTACTGAAGAATTACTTATGAAGTATTAAAGTATTACATATAATATTTCACATGTACAGTCATTGTTATCCCCAGGTAAGATGACCCAGACATCAGCCAGGAGATGCCCATCAGTACAAAGAATCCCACTCTGCCCACTGTGCACTTTCTTTTGGACTCTGGCAGGGAGGGAACTGGCATCTCCCATTCATCTCAGGGCCATGTATTTAAACACGGAAGACTTGCTGTGGTCTCAAATCTTGATCTAACTAAGGACCACCTACTTCAGTCTCTGCTGATAGTTAAAAAGATAGATTCCAGGGCTCCACACCAGATCCCACAAACCAGAAGGTTTTGGCCTTTCTTTGGGAATCCGCACTTAACAGACGCTCACATATCCCTAAGTACACTAAAGTTTGAGGAACTCTGAAACAGTCTGAAGTGAGAGAGGGAAAGAAGAGCTGATAACTGTACACTGCTTATTTCTTCCACTAGCAAATTCCCAGAATGGGATTACCGAGCCTTAGCTCTGGCCTTACTCAGAAGTGTAAGTCAAAACTGCTGGACTAGAGATGTTGCTTTTCTCCAAACTAAATTTACCATGGAGTTCCCTGGTGGCTCAGTGGGTTAAGGATCCAGCATTGTCACTGCTGTGGCTCCCATCCCTGTGGTGGTGCAGGTTCGATCCCTGGCCCAGAAACTTCTGCACGCTGCGGGCAGGGCAAAAAAAAAACACACACACACAAAAAAAGCAAATTCACCGTGACTGCTTCTTCACTGAGTTTTGGATTCTCTGTCTTCTGCTAGGACAGCTTAGGGTCAGTTTGCAAAGTTATCTGAGCCTAAAGATTCCCTTGCTCTAATCACAGGCAGAATTCCATGGATATGGTTGGCTTAGATGCTTACCAGATATAAACAGTTTTGGGCTAGTCAGTTAAATCTGTGCCTTAGTTTCCTCAGCTTCAGAAAGAGCTTAACAATGTCCCTCTCGGAAGGATGATTTTGGGGGTTACTAGATGCAAACTATTGCATTTGGAGTGGATAAGAAATAAAATCCTGCTGTATAGCACTTTTGATGGAATATGATGGAGGATAATGTAAGAAAAAAACATATATATATGTATAACTGGATCACATTTTGTACAGCAGAAACTTATGGAACATTGAAAATCAACTATAGGAGTTCCCATCATGGCTCAGTGGTTAACGAATCCAGCTAGGAACCATGAGGTTGCGGGTTCGATCCCTGGCCTCGCTCAGTGGGTTAAGGATCCGGCATTGCCGTGAGCTGTCGTGTAGGTTGCAGACATGGCTCGGATCACACGTTGCTGTGACTGTAGCATAGGCTGGCAGCTACAGCTCCAATTAGACCCCTAGCCTGGGAATCTCCATATGCCACGGGTAAAGCCCTAAGCAAAAGCAAAAAAAAAGACAAAAAAAAAAAGAAAAGAAAATCAACTATGATAATTTTTTTAAAAAAGAATTAACATAAAAAATAAATTAATTGAAAAGATGTTGTGAGATTATGTAATTACTTAGCACAAAATTACTTAGGCACTTAGCACAGTGCCTTATGCTTAGTCAGTAAAGGAGCACTACGTATGGCTGTGTCACTACATAATTCAGGACCCCAAAACTAGGGTTCTGGGAACAATATTTTATTATACATTCTGGGTCCCCTTTTCCCCTTCCTATATACAAACTTCTTAAAATTTGTGTTCCCACTCTGGATAATTTGGAATTCTTTGTGTTTACAGATTGCCTTTTTATGAGAAACTTTGAGGCCAGATAACTGTATGTGTTCCTCTTTGGATTCTCAGATCCAGTGTAGTGTTGGGCCAATAAGCCTGCAAATTAATATTAATCATAATAAGTACTTTTTGTATGTTAAGTGCTTATCAGTGAGCATGGTTTAAAACCAGAAAAAAATGCCCAAAATAATGTTTGGCCATGGAGAGAATTTAAGAAACAGACATACATTGCTGGCAGGAGTGTTCACTGATAGCAGTTTTTCAATATGCATCTCAAAGCCTTAAGAATATATATGCATTTTTGCCTCAGAAATTCCAAATTGGGGAGTTCCTGTCATGGTGCAGAGAAAACGAATCCAACTAGGAACCATGAGGTTGCAGGTTCGATCCCTGGCCTTTTTCAGTGGGTTAAGATCTGGCATTGCCATGAGCTGTGATGTAGGTTGCAGATGCGGCTCAGACCTGGCGTTGCTGTGGCTGTGGCTATGGCTGGCAACTGTAGCTTCAATTAGATACCTAGCCTGGGAACCTCCATATGTCACGGGTGCAGCCCTAAAAAGACAAAAAAGTCAAAAAAAAAGAGAAAGAAAGTCCAAATTGCGGGCTTTATCCTAAAGAAATAAGATCATATGATAAGACTTAACCACAGTGCTTTTTAGTCACAATGAAAAATTAGACACAACCTCCAGATTCAAAGGTAGGGGCCTGGGTGAATAACATAGAGTGAATCCATATGCCTAAGGACAGTGTAGTCATTAAAAATGATATTTTCGGGGGGATTTCCTGTTGTGGCTCAGTGGTTAACGAATCCGAATAGGAACCATGAGGTTGCAGGTCCGATCCCTGGCCTTACTCAGTGGGTTAAGGATCCAGCGTTGCCATGAGCTGTGGTGTAGGCTGCAGATGCAGCTCAGATCCTGTGTGGCTGTGGCGTAGGCCAGCGGCTACAGCTCCGATTAGACCCCTAGCTTGGGAACCTCCTTATACCGCAAGTGCGGCCCTAGAAAAGACAAAAACAAAAAACAAAAAAAGATTTTTTTTGCAGTTCCCTTGTGACACAGTGGGATAAGAGTCCTGCTGTGGCTCTAGTCACTGCTGTGGTATGGGTTAAATCCCTGGCCTGTGGCTTCTGCATGCTGTGGATGTAGCACAAAAAAAAAAAAAAGTTTTTTTAATGTAACCTATTGATTTGGAAAGATAGTCACAGTTATTAAGAAAGGAAGCACACTTTTAAAACAACGCTAGTAGTATTCCATTTTTGTGGTTTTTTAAAAAGCTCACAAAGACACCAAACCAATAATATTGGCTCTCTCCAGGTGATAGGAGTTATGGGTTTTTTTCTTTTCTTTGCTTAATTTTCATAATTTTTTTATCTCCACGTCTTTGTAATAAGGAAGAAAAGTGAAAGTTTTAGTTAAAAATAAACCCAAAAAACTTACATGTGCAGAGTGAAGGCACAAAGGCTTAAACTCACCCAGTCTGCATCCCCCCGTCAGGAGCGCCTCACGCTGGTCTGGGCCCTCACACTTCCAGGCCCTTCTCTTACCTCCGTGGGCTCTAATTATACTCTGCTGAGCTTTAGCTCCTTTCACTTCTCCCTGGCCCTGAGGTGGGGAGACAGAGACAGAGATGCCAAGGTCCAAGTAATGGCGAATCAGCATCTGGAAACTGTTGCCATGGTAACAGGCCCGCCCACTAGGTGCAAAGTGCATGATTGGCTGGAGTGACAAGGCCTGAGGTTAAAACCAATTAAGGGAGATTTGCAGGGCTTGTGGTTGCTGAAGAGTGCGTGCTGTTCGCCACTTTGCTTCTCCAGCTTTGCTCTCTTCTGGGAGATTCTTATGCCTGCAAGTTACCCGTGTCGTTGTGGTTGATGGGGAGGCCATGTTGTTTCATCGAATGATGCTCTGGGACGAAAGTAATCGGTGCTTGGCCCCGAGAGCTGCACAGCTTAGTTCCCTGTGTCAATGGGGGCTGCCCTTTGATTTCAAGATACTTTATCTCATCTCCGTTTCCTGAAAAGATTAGTATGGGAGAGGATTTGTTCTTCCTAATTTACAGTTTCCTGCTAACCAGCGGGCCATAAACCAGATATAGATGCCAGCTGTTCAGCATCTAAGATCAGGTAAGACTAGCCGTATCCAGGATGATGAGGCTAGCTCTTTTTCTACCTGCCCTCCCCTGCTCCTGTTTGCACCTCCCTCCTTTCAGTTTGTAAATCTGTGGCCTTATCACAGTTTCAAGGAAAAGAAAAGGTTTTGAACAGTGTGGGTGGGAACTTCACCTGAAGGCAAGAAGCAGAAAGAGGTGTTTGGCCCACCTGGAAAACTATGAGGTGAGTCTGGAATTTCCCTCAGGGGAAAGACAAAGAGAGTGACCGCTATCACCCCTGCCCTCACACACTCCCACATCTCCTGGTATGTTCTGGGCAGAAGTAGCAGCTTTCCCAGGACTTCTAGAGAAAGACTGGGGCTGAGTTTTCTTATCTAGGGAGTGGGGAAATGGCAGAAGAGACTTCTGACATTACCGGCTTCTTGCCCTAAAATCTGGTGGATTCGTAACTAACCAAGTACTCCGTGCTTGTGATGGCAGCAGTTTCTTTTCCAGGGCTCGTTTCCAAATTCCTAAAGGGAGGATTCCTGAAGGTCGAACCCACCTTGTACCAACCATGCCAGGAGTAAGAACAAGTCAAAGGTGGCTGTTATCTACTGGGGTGTGAACTTCAAACCTCCCTCCTTGTGTTCTCAGTGCTTGCAAATAGTTGTGATGCTGTCACGAAAAAAAGAATCTCCTAGTAAGTAAATATTTAAAGAGTCATAGGGTAGTGGAGTAAAAGTTGACCTTGTATAAATGGGGGAGACTGTGCTTCTTAGATCTGCAACAAAACCAGTTCCTTGGATCCAGTAGCCACTCCTTTAGGTAACTGTGCACACAGCACTCCTAGAAGGCTGAGGACGGGGCACTGGCCTTGGCTTCAATAGGGACAAGCTGCCTGTCTCTGAGAAGGTTTATGTGAGGGAGGGACTCCCCCCTCCTGGGGACACTGCCCGTCTCATGTGTACTTTAACTCTTTTTTTTTTTTTTTTTTTTTTTTGGTTTTTAGGGCCATACCCATGGTATATGGAAGTTCCCAGGCTAGGGGTTTAATCAGAGCTACAGCTGGTGGGGCCAGAGACTGGACCTGCCTCCTCCTGGACACTAGTCATTTCGTTACCGCTGCACCACAATAGGAACTCCCTGTCCTTGAAACTGATGACATGCCTCCTGAGCTGCTGAGATCGACTCTTCCTCTGGCCTGAATATGTTGCTCCTTCTCATGCGTGTTTTGTTTTTGTTGTTATTGTTGTTGTTTGTGTTTTGTTTGACAGGAAAGAATTTTTGTTGCCTGAGCATTGGCTTTCGACAACCTGGAGATTCTAATCCATGCTTTTAAGTTTTCTTCTGGTTACAGAACTAACCTGAAGGGTGGCAGGTTGGTCCCTCGTAAATGTCAGATTTCTGATCTGAAGATTTCTTCTGTGGTCTTTGATCCTGCCTCCCAGATGACTGCCCCAACCCCCCAATTAACTTCAGCCTGAAGAGCAAAAACTTCCAGAAACTAGTAGGGGGAAGGGGCAGCTGCCTGCTCAGTATCAAAGATACTGAATGATTAACCATGTATTCCAAGAACACCTTTGTTGTCAGTGTCCCAAGCACTGAGCAGATGTGTCCTGGCCTTAATGCATCTTTCTTTGGTGATTATATGCTTTTTTTTTTTTTTGGTCTTTTTAGGGGCTCCCTGGCAGCATATGGAGATTCCCAGACTAGAGGTCCATCTGAGCTGTAGCTGCTGGCCTACGCCACAGCCACAGCAACACGGGTTCTGAGCCGTGTCTGCGATCTACACCACAGCTCGTGGCAACACTGGATCCTTAACCCACTGACCAAGGCCAGGGATCGAACCTGCATCCTCATGGATGCTAGTCAGATTTATCTCCACTGAGTCATGGTGGGAGCTCCTGATTATATGCTTTTGACCGATGAGATGAATAGGCTTCTCCGTCAGAGACAGTGGCGGGGGGGTGAGGGCTGTTGTCTGGGCGGCGTCTCCCTGGTGCTTTGCCATCTAAAGCCAGGCAGGATGTCCCTCTGGCTCCCCCACCCTCTTCTGCTTCTTGTCTGGAGAGACCAGAACCCCTCCCACTTCCTGGAGTTTCCGCTTGGCTCTGTTACAAGCTCCCAAATAGCTCCCTAGCCAGGGGCTCAGTGCTTTGGGTCCAGGGAACCAAGGCTACAAAGCAGAGGACGCTGTCCTTAATGGCTTGGCAAGGGGGCAGGTGCAAGCAGGCCCCCCGCCCCCCACCCCAAGTACTGATGCTCCTGTCTGAGATTTCTTCCACACTCCCGGTTAGAGGCAGTATAGCAGGATGACTGGGAGAACAGGCATGAAATGAGACTTAAGCTGGCTGGGGAAAGTTTTGTATCATCTGAAGCTGGATTTTATTTATTTATTTATTTATTTTTTTATTTTTTAGGGCTGCCTCTGCAGCATATGGAAGTTGCTAGGCTCAGGGTGGAATCAGAGCTGCAGCTGCAGACCAATGCCACAGCCACAGCAACAGCAGATCTAAGCAGCTTGAGGCAACGCCAGGCAACGCTGGATCCTTAACCCACAGAGCGAGGCCAGGAATCCAACCCACATCCTCATGGATACTAGTTGGGTTCTTAACCTGCTGAGCCACAATGAGAACTCTGGGATTTCCTCGTTTTTAATTTTCCTGATGAACTCAGGAAAGGATTAGATGAAGTCGTAGATGTTGACCTCATAGCATGGTGCCTTGCATGAAATGAGAGTCAGTGAAGAGTAGCAGTTTTATAATAAGGAACTACTGCTTCATTCAAGAAGATCATGGCCTCTCTTGAACTGATGCCTCTTCCAGAGGAAGAGTCAAAGGCTCCACCGTCTTCAAGTTCACCCAGAGCAGGTATAACGTGTTTACTGCACTGCTGACAACTTTCAGTTTTATTCTATAAGCATTAAGACAGAGACTTTGATCTAAATCAGTGTTGTCCAAGAAAAACAGTGTGAGCTACTTATGTAATTTTAAAATTCTCGGTGGCCAGATTTAAAAGATTAAAAGAAACAGGTAGGATTACTTACCCAGTTTTATCTGAAATATTATTTCAACATGGAATCAATATTTTACACATTGAGATTCTATGTTATTCATACTAAGTCTCCAAAATTTGGTATTTTGTACTTAAATGCATTGTAATGGAGGCTTTCTTCTTGTCAAGTGCTCAGCAGGCCACATGTAGCTACTGGTTACAGTACTGGGTAGGAAAAGTCTAAATCTTTGCTCTGAGCTATACTTCTAACCAGCTGTGACGCTGTTACGGTTCCTATGGGTTTACTGAGGGTTCTGGAAATTTGGATCTGACACCTCTCTCGGGGCCCTTTACACTCTCCATCTGATTTTCTTTCATCCTTTTTAAGGCTGCCCCTGCAGCATATGGAAGTTTCCAGGCTAAGGGTTGAATGGGAGCTTCAGCTGCCCACCTGCACCACAGCCACAGCCATGTTGGATCCGAGCTACATTTTGTGACCTATGCCACAGCTCATGGCAACTCCGGATCCTTAACTCACTGAGCAAGGCCAGAGGTTGAACTCGAATTCTCATGGGTACTAGTTGGGTTCTTAACCCACTGAGCCACAACAGTAACTCCTCCACCTCATTTTTAAATGATCTTAGAAAGGAAGCTCTTGCTGGTTAAGGAGCAAGTTGCTCTTGTCACTGTGTTCCAACCTTGTGGACATCATGACCCTGAGAATACTAGTGTTTATATAACATACTGAATCCCCTAGGCAGGGCTGCCTGTAAAGACAACCTGCACATGAGGGCTGAGTCATCAGTGTCCCTTGGCCCACCAGGGTACCATGGCTTGTCAGTCCGGAAGCTCAGACCCAAGTCTGCAAGGCAGTCTGCTCTGCCTGTGTTGTCTTGGGGAGGGGAGGCCAAGGGAGAGTTTCTGGGGTCAAGGGAAGCTTTTTATTGTAATTGTGCAAACACCACTCTTGGCAACCAAGTGCTCAAGCTTAAGTAACACTTCTTTCCCACAAAGAACGAGCAAGTGGCCTCAAGAGCTCAGGTGACCCAGCTATTGCTGTCAGCCACCCAAGCTGAGCAAAACAAGCTGCTCCAGACACCGAGCTATGGGGTCAGATTCTGCCGTGTGGCTGACAGTTTGGCCCAGAATAGCGCTGTGGCCACTCCCAGCACAGCAGACCACAAAGCAGAAAGAGCCGGGGACTGCACAGCTGAAAGATGTAGTGCATTGCCCCCCAGCCCCAGCCCCACCGTGCCTTCAGCGGTGGCGGCATGAAGCCAGGCTCTCTGTGGAGAGGCAGGAAGGATGGCCAGCCGGAGAGGAAGCCCAGGTTCACGTGGCTGGCCTCGGGTTCTCCTCCCTCCAGGGCAATGACTCTTCATTCTCTTTGAGATACCAAAACTCCCAAGAGAAATGCATATACAAATGCATGAGATTGCAAGGGCTTCAATCCTTAATTGTAGATATGTACCTGGGCTCCAGACTCGAGACTACCTGAGCTCAAAATCTGCCTCTAAAACTCTGGCAACTGTTAAGCCATGCATCTTGGGCAAGTTAACTTGACCTCCCTTAAACTTTCCTGTTCTGCAAAATAACAAGAACCTCTTCATAGAACTGCTGTGAGATCAAATGAGATCTTGCAGACAGCTCAGTGCAGGGCAGCCACATGGGAAGTGCTCAGTAATGTTCGTAATTATGATCATCTCGACGGCCTTCGGAAAGAAGCAGACCTGGGAGCCTGCGATCGCTCCTCTGTGAGCTGTACTTTGAATGCCATTAGCCTTTTGAAACATCAGATAAGCAAGGAGAGGGTGGGAATGGAACTCCAATAATTGGAATGACTGGTTGGTTACAGCACCTTGTTCAGAGAGATGACTTCGCCCCTTCCTTTTCACAGCACAGGAGAAGGGTAAACTTCCAAGTCAGCTCTGCCATGTGGGAAGCTAAAGGTCAGTCCATCACAGCTTTAGTTTTGCCCACTTTGTGTCATCACACCCACTGCCCTGCTGTACAGCTAATACCTGGGAGGGGCATAGCACCTCTTCTGTTCCGATTCCTCGTGACTGAGTCCACATGAATAGATTCAGCCTGTAGCTCTGGATGCTCCTTGTCAAATTCTTGCCCAACTTCTAAAGACTTGGGTTAGCTGTCAGAACAGCCTCAGATCCCTCCTAAATAGGTGTTCCCTGTGCCCCACGTGTCTCAGCTACTCCAGACCCCTACACTTTCCCTTCTCATCTCCATTTTTCTTCTCTGCCTTCACTCGGAATGCTGAGACTCTGCATTGTTGAGTAGCTGTGCTGTCCTCTGAATCCAATGAAATATTCTAAAGCGGAGGCACCAGAGGTACACGATGAATCATCTGGACTCTGAGGGGAGAGGGTTTGTTAAAAGGAGAAGCTCTACTTTCCTCTAGAAGGACTTCATGACACTTCAGTGATGTCTAGAATCTGGAAACCTCCCAAAGACCTTTAAAGAATATTTGGTGCCCTGACTGAGTCAGGTCTCCCAACCTGCTCTAACATTTGCATCGTCACCAGTCATGCTCCCGAAAGAAGTCAGGAACCAGCTGCAAATCACCTGGCTTTGCAACATAGCCGGAAGTTGGTTTTAGCTTTTGCTTTTTTTTTAAATGCTTGGCGCCACCCATCATCTTCGTCTTCTTGGGAAGGTATCAAACCTTTTCGAGTCTCCATCTTTTCAGCTGTACAAATCACAACTACTCGGTGGATTTCCTGTGAAGGCCAGATGAAGTCCTTGTCACCTAGCCCGGCTCCTGGCAGCCACCGAAGGTCTGGATGCTGAAGGTGTTTTTCCTTCCGAACTTATACCTCCCAGGTTTGTTCAGGGTTGCTGTGGAGGTGTTTTGTAAATTGGAAGGGGCTGTATACATGCTTGGTGGTGCTTTGTAAAGTTGGCCTGCTGAGAAGGTCTATCTTTCCCTGCTTTCAAAACTAGGAGAAACCTGTTTTCTGCTTCCAAAGTACTGCCAGCACCTATGGCAGCGAGAGCTTATCCTGGCTCTTTCCAGGCTGTATTACACAGCTCTGCAATGCTGGTCTCTGATCTTCTAGAACTGTTGTAAATGAAATGTCCCAATGAAAGGGGGGGAAGTGTGTTCCCTGTGCTGTACAGTAGGACGCCATTGCTTAGCCATTCAAAATGGAGTGTACATTTCAAAATGTACATTCAAAATGTAATTCAAAATGTAATAGTTTGCACCTACTAATCCCAAACCCTCAGTCCATCCCACTCTCTCCCCCATCCCCCTTGGCAACCACAAGTCTGTTCTCTATTTCTGTTGAGTCTGTTTCTGTTTTGTAGATACATTCATTTGGGCCATATTTCAGATTCTACATATAAGTGATATCATATAGTATTTATCTTTCTCTTTCTGATTTGCTTCACTTTACATGAGAATCTCTAGTTGCTAGTTCAATCTCTGGTTGAATCTCTGTGTTGCTGCAAATGGGACCGCTTTGTTCTTTTTTATGGCTGAGTGGTATTTCATTGGAACACATGGTTTTTTGTTTGTTGTTTGTTTGTTTGTTTGTTTGTTTTAAGAGAGATGCTATAGGAAGCAGTGGTTGACCAGGAGATGGTGTGGAGCCCTGGGTTTCCCTTGTCCACTACGTAGATGCCGCCTCCCCCCCACCCCCGCCCCCATCCCCCTCCCAGCCAGCTGCTTCACCTCTGGGATTCTCAGGTGCCCTAGAGAAGAAAGGTAAGGTTGATAGATCAGACGATGCCCTCTCCACACCCACACACATGCACACGTGCGTTGTCTAAGCTGGGAGGCTGTTGCCTTTGGTTTACACTCACCTCAAGGAGGATAGTGGGTGGCACAACCTCCTGCTGTTGCCAAAGCAGCACCCTGGGGCTTGGCCCTCCCCCAGTCTTGAGCAACACCTCTTATTGAAAGCACATCATGAGTTCCATTCCGTGTCAAGTTGTCCTCCTACCCCATGCACTGTTTCTTTTGACAGTTCACTGGTTGAGCCCACTGAAGGCTGGGTGGCTGCTGGGAGCCGTGGTGCTCCTAGTGAGTCCCCCAAACCAGCAGCAGCCACATCACCTGGAATTTCTAGAAATGCAGATTCTTAGGCCCTAACCCAGGCCCACTGAATGAGCAACTCCAACACCAGCCCAGCAATCAGTGCAATAAGCTCTCCAGGGTGTTGTGATGCTTGCTGGCACCATCTTGCTCTCTGGCATCAGCAGGTGTTCAGTGCATTGCTGCTTAACACAAGTTGACATTAATCCAGTCATGTGGGGCTCTTGCCCCCAGTTCCTATTGAACTGTATCCTCTTTAGCCACCTCTTTCTGGGATCCATAATCTGGCCAAATAAAACCTCTATATTAATGAGGTAGCCACACCTCCAGTCAGAGTCAGCAGGAAGTGGTATTGGCTTCTGATTTTGATATTGGCCAACTGACCAAAGAGAGTGAGAAGAAACCTAATGCAGCATTTCCATGAATTTCTGCAGACCTGGGTTTAAGGTCTGCTAGGGTTAAATGAACACTTACGAACAAAGCAGCACCACTCGAGGATAAAGGCCAGGCAGTAGTTGCCTGGGGCTCTGGGTCATCTCTTGCCTTGACAGTTAACTGATTGCATGATTCTGGGTGATTGCTTTCACCTGAAAAGGGCTCAGTGGCCTTGCTTATAAAATAGAGATTGCAAAAGCTCTCCAGAGTTTTAGGGCCTCTCCATACAGCATTTTTGTTTAGTGATGTTGACTTGCAGTCTTAAAAGATTTTGGATTTGGGAGTGGTGACCAGTGACTTGAAAATGGAAAGACAAAAGTTCCGGTCGTGGTGCAGGGGAAACGAATCCGACTAGGAAACTTGAGGTTGCGGGTTCCATCCCTGGCCTCGCTCAGTGGGTTAAGGATCCGGCGTTGCTGTGAGCTGTGGTGTAGGTTGCAGATATGGCTCGAATCCTGAGTTGCTGTGGCCGTGGAGTAGGCCAGTGGCTGTAGCTCCAATTAGACCTCTAGCCTGGGAACCTCTATATGCTCCGGATGCGGCCCTACAAAGCAAAAAAAAAAAAAAAAAAAGAAAGAAAATGGAAAGACAGAGGAGGATAGTCTGGGCCATGATGCAATAGCTTCTTCCAGCAACTCGTGGTGCAGGCTGTATTTGATACTGCGTTCTAAATACAGCCCAGCTAGCTTGTCCCTCAGTCTAGATTCTAGAGTGATTTGCCTTATTCGGTTGTCTTGGAAACTTTCTAATTCTGCAGGGGTCACTGGCCCCTTCTAGAAGGCTCATCTCTAAATGCAGACCTCTGCTTACCTGAATCTTAAAGTTTTAGCTGGTGACAATTAGAGTATCATCTCATTCTTCTCACACCCCCAGCTCAAGGAGCACAATTTTTTTTCCCCCTTCCTTGTTATCTGGACCTTCCTCTTCCTATTACAGTACCAAGGATTCCACCCCAAAAGCAGATACATATCTCTCCCCTTCCCCTGAGGTATAAGCTTTATGAAAGGTTTTGTTTAATGTTAGCTTTCTGGAGTTCCCTTCGGGGCGCAGTGGTTAACGAATCTAAGAACCATGAGGTTGCAGGTTCGATCCCTGGCCTTGCTCAGTGGGTTAAGGATCCAGCGTTGCCGTGAGCTGTGGTGTAGGCCAGCAGCTACAGCTCCTGTTAGACCCCTAGCCTGGGAACCTCCATATGCCGCGGGTGCGGCTCTAGATAAAAAGGCAAAAAGACAAAAACAAAAATAAATAAATAAATATTAGCTTTCTGAGCTGAGTTCTCTCCCTCTCTCCCTCTCCCTCCCCCTCCCCCTCCCTCTGCCCCCACCCTCTTTTTCCTCCTCTAATGCCCATTGCATAGCAATCTCCTGTTCTAACTTTTTGCCAAATCCTACACTTTCATTGTCGGCAGTTACTGCAAGTGTTTGAACAGGTGACTTCTACCTTGACCCTCTCTTGCAACAGGTTCAAAGGCTCAGGGAGAGCTGGTGAGCCACTCCCAGGACAGTTCGCATTGGCTTCAGGTGTGGTCCCAGCTCAGGAGCCGAGGAAAGGTCAGAGGCGCCTGAACACATAATGTTCAACAGCCAGCTGTGAGGGGCGTGCTTACTGGACCCCAGAATTAAGAGTGTTCTTACAAGGTAAGCTCTACAACTTAAACGTTTACAGGATAGTGGAGGTGGAGAGAAGGTCGGACAGGTGTCTATTCTCAGCCTAAGGCTCCTTTACAACATGAAATAATATTTGGTGAAGTAGTGATCTCCACTGACTTGTGTAAGAGGCCAAGAAAAAATCAACTGAAAACAGGGGAGACGTGAAAGGGATCTGAATGCTGGCAGGAGGTGGAAGAGAGAGTTGTTAATTTCGTTATAGCCAAAGCCAGGATATGGGTCTCCTTTATCTTCCATTTAGAAATTCCGTAGCAATATGATTAGAAAGGTTATCTATCAGCTGCTGCTGGAAGGGAGAAGAGAAAGGGCTTCTCAACAGATTTTCTGTTGGGTCCTGGGGTCTGTACCAGACGGGCGTGATCTCATTGGCCTCCTGTAACGTAAGTGGTATGGTTCCCATTTGAGAGGTGAATAGTGTGCCTTTGGGTTGTTAACACAGCGCAGCCAGGGCTGCATAGCTGAGAGGAGGTGGGGCTAGGATTTGGGTCCTGGTCGAGATGTCTGTACCGCCTGCTGCCTGATGCAGAATTCTTAGGTGTTGTGAAAACCTTCCATCGCCCCCTCAAATCTTGGGAGTGTCCCTCGTGCACATGGGAGTGAACAGGAAGGCAGCTCTGTTAGAACTTCGGCATGACCCTGGCCCTTCTGAACTTGGTCATTTGATCCCAGAGAAAAACATCACCTCCTGTGCTGAGCTCTTTGGTTGGTAAAGGAAGTCAGCACCCAGGGAAGAGCCGGGTGGCTGGGATTTGACACCTACTCTCCTGTCCTGTGCTCTTCGCTGGAGGGACCTGCCTCCACAGGGATGACTCAGGGACCAAGCAAAGTCAAGTGTTCCTCCAGCCATGAGATGACCCAGAAGATGGGAAGGCAGGCAGGCACCCTTATCTTTCTCCCACATCCAAAGTAGGCTCCTGCCTGAGGCCAAGAGACCAGCTCCTATGTTCCCTGAGACTGGGGCACAGCTCACTCAGGCTTTTATAGTGAGGCTGCAAGGACTTCTCCACACAGAGAAAAGGAATCCTAATCTAGCTCTAGCAAAGACTCATGCTGGGTTGACCACAAGCCTTCTTAAAGGCTGGAGAAAGTGCCACTTAACTCTGGGTATCTGAGAGGTGGTGAGGAGGGCTGAGGGTGAGAAGGGACAAGAGGTGGTGTTATTTCTGCTTCCAGATCTGAGAAAGGAAGCTCCCATGCCCTTCTGTGGCCACAGCCTTAGGTAAATCCAATGGAACAACCACGGGGAGTTGACATTGTGGCTCAGTGGTAATGAACCCATCTAGTATCCATAAGGACACTGGTTCAGTTGCTGGCCTCGCTCAGTGGGTTAAGGATCCAGCGTTGCTGTGAGCTATGGTGTAGGTCACAGACACGGCTCAGATCCTGTGCTGCTGTCGCTGTGCTGTAGGCCAGCAGCTACAGCTCCTATTCATCCCCTAGCCTAGGAACTTCCACATGCCACAGGAGCAGCCCTAAAAAGACAAAAAAAGGAGTTCCCATCGTGGCACAGCGGTTAACGAATCCGACTAGGAACCATGAGGTTGTGGGTTCAATCCCTGGCCTTGCTCAGTGAGTTAAGGGTCCTGCGTTGCCGTGAGCTGTGGTGTAGGTCACAGATGCGGCTTGGATCTGGCATTGCTGTGGCTGCAATGTAGACTGGCAGCTGTAGCTCTGATTCGACCCCTAGCCTGGGAACCTCCATATGCCACAGGTGCGGCCATAAAAAAAAAAAGTAAGAAAGAAAAGAAAAGAAGCAACTACAAGTCCTAGTACTCTGTAGACCAAACCCCAAGACCCCTGCAGAAGGTCTGCACACTCAAAGCACTTTTTATAATCATGCCAAGAAGTTATTTTCCTTTCCCATGGTCATGATCATTGTCTCATAAGCATAGAGCAGAATTTTCCATAGTTTCAGCAGGATCAATCTGACAGCTAATGGCATTTGTGCTTGTAGATTCCTTTTTTTTTTTTTTTTTTTTTTTGTCATTCCTTCTCCATGCAGAAGTTCACTGGGCCAAGAACCAAACCCAAGCCACAGCAGTGTCAATATCAAGTCCTTAACCACTAGGCTACCAGGGAACTCTGTGGATTCCTGATTTTAAAATTTCTCAGGTTTGTGTGTGGGTGTGTCTTTTTGTCTTTTTAGGGCCACGCCCATGGCATACAGAGGTTCCCAGGCCAGAGGTCTAATCAGAGCTGTAGCCTCCGGCCTATACCACAGTCACAGCAACGCGGGATCCGAGCCACGTCTGCAACCTATACCACAGCTCACAGCAATGCAAGGTCCTTAACCCACGGAGAGAGGCCAGAGATCTAACCCATGTCCTCACTGATGCTAGCTGGGTTCCTTAGCCACTGAGACACTAACGGAAACTCCAAAATTTCCCAGTTTTAATCTGGAAGGTAAGAGAGGTAGCTGAATACATTTGTATTTTCAGTTTTGATGTATGAAAAGGATGAGCTGAACTATCAGAGAAAAAACACAGACTCTCCCTCACTGTCCCTGTCATTCCCGAGTTCCTTGTTTTGTTAAGTTTATCAGAACTGCTTTGGGGACTGAGGGAGGCAGGCTGGGCATTGGAGAGGGGTGACCCAGGGCTCGGCTGGCCGGCAGTGCTCACCCGGTGAGGCTGACCAACAGGTATCCCCAAAGTCTTGGGAAGGACACGAGGGCCGAGGTACCCCTGGCTGGACCTGTCCTAGGAACCCGGCAGGGAGCCTTGCCTCTCTGACACTGGCAGTCTGAGGAGGGCACCTCGTGTCATTTTCATCTGGTTTTCACTCTTGGTTTAGTCGTAGCCAAATAGGGAAAGGGTGTGTTGTGTGGATCCAGACTGGCTTTTGTGTCAGCCCTTAGGGACTGGTGGTAAATTAAAGACTTTGACACTGAGCCAGAGGAGCATTGGCGGCTTCTCTCCCTCTGGTCAGAACGCTTCCACTTTCAGTTGTGAAAGAAAAACCAGGAAGTGAAGTCCCCGAGCACGAGCACGTTAGAAGCTGGCCATGGCCTGACTCCTGACTTCAGAGCAGCTCAGACCAGGGACTGACGGCTCAGAAGGCTCAGAACTGGGGACCCCTGGCCAGCAGGGATGCTCTGAAGACCCCCTGACCTTGGAGAGACCAGGTGAGGGGAGAGCTCAGGGACTCTTAATTCCGGGAGCCACTCAGAGCCGGGAGCCCCCCCCCCCCCGCCTTTGCTGGAAGCACCAAGGGCTGCGGCCCCCCCACAGGATGAGGGGGGCACCCGGGGGGGCTATTGGGCAAGGGGGCTCGAGGGCACGGAGCTGATGCCGAGGGGGACATCCTGACCCCCAGCTGCGGTGGGTCTGCAACTTGCTGGGTCCCAGGCACGTGTCAGTAGTCACTTTCTCCCTGGTCTCTAGGACACTCCATTAACCCCTCCTCGTCACGAGGCGGGGGTGGGGTTGCTGGGGGAAGGAGGAATGCGGGGTAGGGATGGGACTTCTTTCTCCTCCCTCCCTTGGGGAAGGGAAAGCGCAGACCCCTTGTTGTGGGCCCAGGCCTCTGCCCTGGCTCCCCTGTGGCGGGCTGGGGGCTGCCCTCAGTTTTCCTGATGGATTTCGAGTCCTCCTTGCCAGAGAAGGGACTGCTGCAATGGTTTCTGAGTGAAGCTGGATCTGTTTTAAGGGGTAGGGGCCACGTGTTGAAGCTAAGATGAACTTCAAATGACCTTCGAGGAGTGAGCTTTGGGAATGGAGTCCACGGCGTGGGCCTGGCTACCTAGTGTGGGCTCCGTCTCTGGTGGTTTGAAAAGTAGGATTGAATCTATAGCTCCAGCGTGTAGTTAATTGATATTCTCTAACAGAGGCAGTCTTAAAAACTAAAAAAATTAACTAATAAAAATGAAACTAAAATTTAATTTCAAATTATAAGATGGGTTCAGTTTAAAAAAAAGGGGGGGGGGCGGAATTGGGAGTTTCCATGGTGGAACAGCAGGTTAAGAGCCCGACTAGTGTCCCTGAGGACCCGGGTTTGAACCCTGGCCCCACTCAGTGGATTCAGGATCTGGCATTATCGTGAGCTGTGGTTAGGTCACAGGTGTGGCTCGGATCCGCTGTGGCTGTGGCTGTGACACAGGCCAACAGCTATAGCTCTGATTCGACCCCTAGACTGGGAACTTCAATATGCTGCAGGTTCAGCCTTAAAAAAAAAAAAAAGAGGAGTAACTGGTTTTGCTTGACCCCTCACCCTGTAGTCCAGAGTTACTTTATGGTTGTCCCCTTCAACTGACAAGCATTTGAGATGAACGCAGGAGAGTCTTGGAAGAGACCTGGAAGAAAATCTTGTAGGCATCACTCGTGTGCTTGGCACAAAAACAGAACCAAAACCGAAGTAAAATGAGTCACAAATACTGACAGAAGAGGCAGGCAATATAACAAAGTAGGTGACATATAATAAGATGCTGGTGGGGGAAGGGGGAACTCTGGCAAAGGCAAGGCAGGCACACCCCAAACAAACATATTCCAGTTGAACTTAAAAAAAAAAAAAAAATTATCCAGGCCAAGCAGAATGCTTCAACCAAGACTTTAGTGAGGTCCTGACCTAAAACAGTCTTTTCTCCCAAGTTCTATTCTAACTCTTTGGGGTCAAAAGTATTGAAAATAATATCAGTATATCATTGAGTGTCTAAGCACTAAATGCCCAGCGGGGGCCACAGAGGCTGGGGGTCAAAGAAGGATAGAGGATCAGGAAACAAAGGAGGGAAGAATAAGTCAGTTAAGTGTCAGATCATAGTGGGTACCCTGACATTTCATTAAGGCTATCTTAGGAGGTGGGTGGTTGAGAGCATGGGCTCAGAGAAGTAAAGCAACTTTCCCAATATCACACAGCAACTAGTTGTTGACTGGAATTGAAACTGCGGTCAGTGTAATGCTAAAAACTGTGTTCCAGGATTTGCTTCGTGGCGCAGCGGAAGCAAATCCGACTAGGAACCATGAGGTTGTGGGTTAGATCGCTGGCCTCTCTCGGTGGGTTAAGGATCCGGCATTGCCTTGAGCTGTGGTGTGGGTTGCAGACGTGGCTCGGATCCCCTATTGCTGTGGCTGTGGTGCAGGCCAGCAGCTGTAGCTCCGATTAGATCCCTAGCCTGGGAATCTCCACATGCCACGGGTGTGGCCCTAAAATGACAAAGAGACAAAAAAAAAAAAAAAAGAGTTCCATCCACTTTTGTGTAGAGTTAGCTTTCTTTTGGGTTTCCTAGAAATTTTTGTTTGTAAAAAGATTCCCATGTATGATGATCTGGGCAGATAATGACTCCATGTATTTATTAGAGACTTTTCAGATCGACGTTTATCTAGACCTGCATAAAGATACTACAGCTACCATTCAGTGAATATTTACTCTGGGGGCAGGGCTGTACTGTTTCATGGGGCTTTTATCTTTTGATCTTCAAAACCGTACTGTGTGGTAGGTAGGTTTTCCCCCATAGGTGGGGAAACTCGGGCTTCAAAATACACTGGACACAGTATGAAGAGATGAGAGCTAGAATTTGAACTCTGGCTGATTTAGTTCTGAAGGCAAATTCTGCCCCCTTTTCTGATGAGTCTACTTTAGTGCGTGGACCAGAGAATGAGGAGGAAATTTCTCTTTTGAAAATCTTCTCACTTCAAGTCTAGAGAAACAGAAATCTGATCGATCCATGGTTCCCAGGGATTGGGAGTAACTCCTTAGTGGGCAGAGGGTTTCCTTTGGGGATGAAAAAAGTGCTTTGAAACTAGATAGAGAAGGTGGTTTCACAACGCTGCGAGTTTACTGGAGTGTTCACTTTCAAATAGTGAATATTATGCCATGTGAATTGCACTTCAAAAAAGCCCTCCCGCTTCCAGGCAGGTGACTTCCCAAACCAGGATTTGGCAATTTTTTAGAAATCGAGAAGGAAGTTTCTGTTTCTGTCTCATAGGCCTGGTCAGCAGATAAACTGATCCTGGTTGGGCACACAGCCTCAGGGGACTCCTATGGCTGGCAGCCACCTGCAGAGGTGATGTGGCCACGGCAGTGCTGAGATGGGCCGTCTCTGCTCTCGCCACCCTCTGCTGGCAGCACATTTAGATCTGTCTCTACCTCATGTGGCCGTGCGTCCTGAGATCAGAAACAGACCCTCTCTCTCTTCGCCTGGCCCAGGACCTGGTGTTTCCCAGGCTCTTAATTCCTGTTGTTTGAATAAATACGAGTTTCAGAGTCTGGAAGTTCAGGTAGGCCTTGCACCACCGGGACCAGGCCCTGGTAGCTCTTCTCTCTGGGGGAGGGGCAGCTGGTGGCAGATCCCTGCGGCTCCCTGGGTCCCTCTCCTCTGAGTTGTGAGATTGCGAGTGGCTGGTGGGACGAGGCAGGCGTGCGAGAAGGTTGAGGGAGACGGTGGAGCCAGAGCGCAGAGTAGTCTCCAGCTGGCAATGCTCTGCTTAAACAGAAATGAGGAGTTGTTAAAACCTTTGCATGTCAGTTGAAAGGCAGTTATAGTCCAGAGGCCATGGTCATCTCTTCTCTTCGGGGGATTGTTTCAAAACAGAACATCTGATATCGACGAGGAGTTAGACACTGAGGGAAATGGAAGAGGGAGGAGTTCCCTTCGTGGCTCAGTGGTTAACAAATCCGACCAAGAACCATGAGGTTGCGGGTTCGATCCCTGGCCTTGCTCAGCGGGTTAAGGATCCGGCGTTGCCGTGAGCTGTGGTGTAGGTCGCAGACGCGGCTCGGATCCCGCGTTGCTGTGGCGAAGGCCGGCAGCTACAGCTCCTGTTAGACCCCTAGCCTGGGAACCTCCATATGCCGCGGGTGCGGCCCAAATAAGGGCAAAAAAAAAGACAAAAAAAAAAAAAGAAATGGAAGAGGGAAAACAGGAAGCCCTCAGTGACTGGACAGTGTACTGAAAGGCCCTCCGCCATAGGGTCCCTTTTAGGTAAGGACGATTACTTCTGCGCAGTGGAGGGTAACATGCGCAGTGACATTAAGTAGCTATCTCAGGGCCACATTATCTGGTACATGGTCGAGCTGTTGTTCTGGTCTCTGGAAAGGCAGAGGTCTTAAAAGTTTGTCCCTGGAAACGAGCCTATGAGGAATAAAAGCTTGTTGTTGGCACGATGAACCTGGTGACACCAGCCCTTTGGCCCGTCCAGGTAGCATGAGGGCTGACTCTGCAGAGTCATAGGCTCACAACCTCTTGCATCACCCCATCTTTATCCTGACTGGGTGACAGTCTCCTAGCACTTTGTCCAGCCTGTCTTTTGATAAGCTGTTTTACCAACTACAGAGGACAGCCCTGCTTCTCCTGTCGTCACTTTTCACAATTCACTTGGTCAGCAGTAGGCTTTGGAGGCGTCTGGGGTTGTTTACTGAGATAAGGACAATATTGACAGTAAAGCCAGGGGGTCAGAAACTACATATCCTTGGATATCTGGTGCTCCTTAGAGCCCCTTTCACCTATTCCAGTCTATGCCAGCCTCTCCCTGCTTCAGATTCATTATCTCATCCCCCACACTGAATCCTTCTATAAGTGATTTCACTGTTCGATGGACCCATAAGTCCCCAAAGGCAGGAGCTGTGTCTCCTAATTGTTTGACCCTCTGTACAGGGCATAGTTTCGCGCATATGGAGAATCCAAGATCTTGGTTTGCATTATTCAAAGTAAAGTTATATTTAAATTGTAGAGGGTGTCTCCTGCCACACACACTTCTGCAGTCCCCCGGGTGCTCCCAAAGCTGGGGTACATCCCACAGAGACGCTGTCCAGACTGGCAGGTGAGAAAAAGGCCAGGTGAGAGAAAAAAAAGGCCGCTTGTGGAACACAGCTCCAGTGATGGGAAGCTGCACTTCTAGAAACGAGGCTGAGGTCCAAGGTAGTGGAACTTTCTGAGCTGACTGCTCGAGCCGGAGGTGGGATACTTTTGGAGTTGTTCATTTTACAATTCGCTTTCAAAGAAAAAGAAGGAGTTCCCGTTGTGGCTTAGCAGTAACGAACCCCACTAGGAGCCATGGGGATGTGGGTTCGATCCCTGGCCTCGCTCAGTGGGTTGACGATCTGGTGTTGCCTTGAGTTGTGGTGTAGGTTGCTGATGTGGCTCGGATCCAGTATGGCTGTGGCTGTCGCTGTGGCCGGCAGCTGCAACTCTAGTTCGACCCGTAGCCTGGGAATGTCCATATGCCCCATGTGAGGCCCTAAAAAGACAAAGAGAGAGAGAGAGAAAGAGGAAGGGAGGAAGGGAGGAAGGAGGGAGGGAGGGAGGGAAGGAAGGAAGGAAGGAAGGAAGGAAGGAAGGAAGGAAGGAAGGAAGGAAGGAAGGGGAGGGAGGGAGAGAAGGAAGGAAGGGAGGAAAAAAGCATGCATACTACAGATTGAATGATACATCCTCTTAACTCCTCTTAACTGCTCTCATCCCATTGAGACTTATTCGAACCTCCCTTATTAAAACTCACCCCTGCTGTACCCTCCATCCTCGTTCCATGCTGTAGTTTTTTATTCCAGAGTGTCATTTCATCTAGCTCTTGTTCAGGCTTGTTATCAACCCTCCCCCAATAAAATACAACCCCACAAGGGCTGGCTTTCCCTGCCGTATTGCCATATCCCCAGGCTCTAGAATGATGCCAGTAATAAACAGTCAAATATAACAAATATACCTGTGGCTGAATGATAGAATACTCTACATTTTCTGGAAAAACCGTTCCTGTTTTCTCCTCTTCTGTCCGTCTTTTCCTATGAGAATTATCCTTTCAGAAACACAAAAGCGTACACTGCCTAAGTGGTGTTTTCCTTTCTACTTGGTAATATATCACATAGTGCTTTCCGTATCTGTATATGTAGATCTGCTTTATTCTCCCTAATACCTGCCCAGAGTTCCATTGTGTGAAAAGGCTAATAGTTACCTCGTTACTCTTCTATCAAGAAAAGCTTTCCTAGTCTCTGACATTATCAGCAATGCTATAGATTTAAAGATGATGAACTAAACAGCTAATACTTGAGGTCTATGTGTCAGGCATTGTTCTGAACACCGGACAGTTCCATTAACTCCTTTAATCATGGTAACAGCCTTATGAGGGAGATATTATTATTGACATTTGACAGACGCGAAAGCACGCAGAGGTTACCTACCCCAGGTCACAAAGCTGACCACAGACCGGGACTGACCATAGGCTCAGAATCCACATTCCTAACCCATGCGTCACACGGCCACGTAAAGTGATGCACTTTTATTGAATTGATGTCTTGCTACGGGGTGATTTAAGTAGCAGAGTCATAAGTTCAAAGGGCACACAGTTTAAATTGTGGTACCTGGCGATGGGCCTGTCCCTAAGGAGGCTGCTCCAAGTTTCTGTCTCCGTGATTGACAGTGCATTTTGTACCATTTCATCATTGCTAAGCTAGAGAATGAGGAAAGGGTATCTCATTTAAATTTGCATTTTTAAAAACTGTAAGCGAAGTTGAATGTCTTTCCCTAGTTTTAAGTAGCCTGTTTCTTTTGCCACAGACTCTCTAGTCACGCCCTCTGCCCTCTGTTTTACTGAGCTGGATTTTGTTTTTCATTGACTTCTAAGCATTCCTACTGAGGAAATGAGCTCTTTGCCTTTCTGGAGTATTGGATACTGTTTCTGGTATCTTTTCTACAGGGCAGACGTCTTTTTATGTTTTGTGTAATCAAAGTTGCCATCATTTGCCTTACATAGCTTATAGGTTTTGTGTCTGTCTTTAGTCTTTCCCATGCAAAGATTATTGTTAAAAAAAAATTCTTTCATACTTTTTATCACCAAATACTCTTATGGATTTCAGTGTTTTATATTTAGCCTTTGATCCATCTCCAGCATATTTTTTGCTGTAGGAGTAAGATAGTAATAAGCTTTAGGTATTGTTTCTGAATGACTAGTCAGTTGTCTCAACATAGTGTGAGTGGAAAAAAAAAATCTATCTTGATTTGGACTGCAATTAAATATATCAGGATAGCATCCACAGGGGGTTTGCCAGGATGATCTCATTTCCCAGATTTGTCTGTTCATGACCAATAGAAAACTTCCATAGCTAAGCAAATTTGGTAATACTTGCCTCTCTGCTATCCGCCAAATTCCTGTTATTTTTCACTACTTTTCTGCCCATTTTTGTAAGTTTTATTTTTCTGGGAGAACCTTAATTTTTTTAGTTCCCAATAAAATCCTGTTGGTCTTTATCAGAGTTGCATTAAACTTCATCAATCTATTTAGGGGCACAAAAGCCCTTGACTAGTTGAAGAATGTCTTCCCATTTTTTTTTTTTCAAGCTTTCTTATGTCCCTCAGAGGTAGACTTTTTAAATATAGGGTTTACACATTTATTCTTATATATACTATGGTGAATGGCACCTTTTCCATTATTCTCAAATTAGTTATTGGCATAAAATATAGAAAAGCCGTTGACTTTCTGGTTCTGATTTAACTGACCCCCTTACTGAACTATCTCATGGTTTCTACTTGCCTCTTATTTCTCTGGCAGGTTTTTAGAATTCTCCTCTCAGCTATTTTTTTGTAATTGGAAAATATGACAACAAATTTTGTCTTGGCTCTACCTGAATGTTGGCCCCTTTTGATCTTTGAGTCATAAAATAGCATGGGTAGCTGAGGTTCTCCCTCCTTAGGAACCAGTGCTTTTTCCTTATCAGTCTATTCTCTGGCTAAGTTTTGTGAAATAGGATTCTTGTCTCAAACCATGCTACATTTTTGTCTTTTTGCCTTTTCTAGGGCCGCACCCGCGGTATTTGGAGGTTCCCAGGCTAGGGGTCTAATAGAAGCTGTAGCCGCCGGCCTACACCACAGCCACAGTAACGCGGGATCCAAGCCGCATCTACAACCTACACCACAGCTCACGGCAACGTCAGTTCCTTAACCCACTGATCGAGGCCAGGGATCGAACCTGCAACCTCATGGTTCCTAGTCGGATTCATTAACCACTGAGCCACGACAGGAACTCCAACCTTGTATTTCTTAACAGAAGAAAACTGGAATAAGGAAAGGTGAGAACTCCTTAGCCCCAGTACTCTGAGGATATCAGCTGAAGGATCTTGCAATAAAACACTTAACTGGTTCACTTTCACTGCATATTAAAGAAAAGCTTATCAGATCCTTCCAGGTATGCTCACGAAGCTATTGTTTTGTACTATCTTATTGACCTTCAACCATGACTTTGAAATTTGTCTGTCTATTTTGCTGTGCAGTTAAGGAATGAAATGGAAGCCTTCTAAATCGGGGCTGAAGGAAATTTAGGGGGATTACAATAGAGGCCGGGTTGGAACTTAAAGCTCAACCAGGAAAGTCGAACTTTCAGCTTCAGCCTTCCACATAACACATGGACCCCTTTAGGGTCATTATGCGTTGTCACGGCTTGTGGTCTCCTCTCTAGGCGAGAGTAAGCAATTCAGGGTGGAAGAATGTGTTAATTAATTAGGTATAAGAACTTGGGGACTCAATCCCAGTCTCCCTTTTAATGAGTTTTCTGTTGCCACAGAATGAGCCCATACATGTGAGAGAACAGAGAAACCAATTAAATCCAAATCAGTGTGCCACTTTCTAGAAGGCAGATATTTATTAAAAGCTTCTGATTGCAATAAATAATCTCATTCTTGCATAGAAAATAATTAGTTCTTCAAGCCTAAAAGCAAAGCTAATTTGTTTTACTGTCCTTCGAATTCCAGAAACCTTGGATAATAGGATTCTATATTTCTAGGCTGGACTCTTTGCCCACTTACTATTATAGATGACTTCATTAAATGAGATTCATCCTGTGGATGGATCCACAGCCAGGACTGATCCTGCTTGGTTTTTTGATACGTACTGAAAATATATCCTTTCACTATCCATCATCCCTAACCTGATACCTTGCCAAAATATTGACTGGGTGTATCTATCTCAAGATTGTCCAGAGTGACTTTTGATGATCTAAGATTGGGGAGTTTGAAGGGGGAATAATTTTACTCAGGGAAAAAATGGGTTCCCTGAGAGTCTTTAGAACAGATAACTCTGAACTAGAAAACTGGTCATTCAATAAGCACTTATTGAACGTTTACTGTGTGCCCCGCATGATGCAGGCATCGGAGGCACAGCAGTGAACAAAACCAAGATCCCTATTCCAATGAAAGCATCAGTTCAGGTGTGACCACGGGCGATAGGGGACCAGTACTACTTTAGGGAGCGAACTGTGGCATGGAGAAGACAAAGCGGTTTGACATTAGTGGCGGAGGTGTAAGGGGCAATATTAAATAGGGTAATCAGAGAGCACTTCTGAGGAAATGACCTTTCAAGTTGAGATCTGACCTATAAGTAATTCACAACCGCTTCAGACCTGGGGAACATTTGTTTCAGGCAAAAAAAAGAACAGCAAATGGAGAGGCTCCAAGATGGGAGTAGACTGATGCTTGAAGAGCAGAATACACATAGGAAAAATAACACTTTCAAATGAAAAGACTATCAAAGAGAACTTATTTATAGGCTATAGAGATAATCTGAAAGATTCACATGAATAAGTATAGGTGACCAAAAACTTGAATGTTAGAGTAGAAAGGGTCATTGAGGAACTTCGTCCAAAGAAAATGAGACTTAATGAAGACGTGTTGCCCCAGATCTTCAAAGGAGCGAACCCCAAATCTGAATATGGGGTGGTCATAACCTAGATACCAAGGCTGGTCCTGGGAGCTTGCAAGAAAGTATGAAGGCAGAGGGTGTCCTCCAGCTAGCTTGGGAATTCAACATGTTAGGAGCCAGGCGAGTGACACTGGCTGTGGACATCCATCCCAGAGGAATGGAGAGCCCTGGAGTGAAGTGGGGGGCAGGGTTGAGGACAGAGGGGTATCCTGGGGATTGGGACTGAGACATGTCACTATTACCATGTCAGAAAGCAGAGGAAGCTTTCCACTTGGGGCCATCCTGTGGTTTGTTCAGCCATCTATAGATGACCTCGAACGGGAACTCCAGATACAGCATAATGCAGTTCTGCTTCCTCTTTTCTCTACCACTAGTGCATTTCTACCTACTCCATTCTTTCCCAACTGGGAGTGACATTAAGGGACGAGGAAATGCTATCACACCAACTGCTTGCAGGAGGTTCTGTGGAGTGATCAAAACAATGTAATTTGAGTGACACAGGACATGAGAGAGATGGTGGCTTTCTCTCTTGTTTATTCGAGCACATCTGGACATGTGAATAGATTCTAAAGTTTAGAATGGTAACCAGAGCTTCCTCGTTTAGTACTTCTGTAACCGGAAAGTCTTGCCTTCTCTCAGACCCTTAGTTTCTCTCATTTAAATAGTAAAACAGTGAGAGAATTACATGATATGGTTGCAAATCATCTCTAGCACTGGCATCATAAGGTTAAAATTGTGTGTGTGTGTGTGTGTGTGTGTGTGTGTGTTGTGTATTAAAAAGTAGACTATTGAGAGTTCCCATCATGGTACAGCGAAAACAAATTTGAATAGGAGCCATGAGGTTACGGGTTTGATCCCTGGTGTCAATCAGTGAGTTAAGGATCCCGCGTTGCCATGAGCTGCGGTGTAGGTCGCAGACGTGGCTCAGATCCCGCATTGCTGGGGCTGTGATGTAGGCCAGGAGCTGTAGCTCTATTTGACCCCTAGCCTGGGAACCTCCATATGTCGCAGGTGCGGCCCTAAAAAGCAAAACAAAACAAAAAAAAAAGTAGTCTATCAAGATAGTGAAAAGACAACTTACACATTGGGAGAAAATATTTGCCAATCACATATCCCATAGGCATCTGGTATCCGGAATATAGAGAAGGCTTACAACTCAGCAACAAAAAGACAAACAGCCTAATTTAAAAATAGGCAAAGGACTGTAGTAAACATTTCTTCACAGAAGAAATGCAAATGGTCAACAAGCACATGAAAAGATGCTCAACATCACAGTCATTAGCGAAATGCAAATCAAAACCAAAGTGAGATGCCATTTCACATCTATTAAAATGGCTATTATCCAAAAAAAAAAAAAAACAGTTGTTGGTAAGGATATAAAAAAATTGCTAGCTGGGATGTAAAATGATGCTACTACTGTGGAAAACAATTTGGTGGTTCTTCAAAAAGTTAAATGGAAAATCACCATGTGACCCAGCAATTCCACTGCTGGGGGTTTACCCCCAAGAGTTGAAAATAGGTATTTAAACAAAACTTATTTACAAATGTTTATGGCACTATTCACCATAGCCAAAAGGTGGAAACAACTCAAATATCTATTAGTTGATGAACGGATCAGGAAATGGGGTCCATCCATTATTATTATATTATTTTTCAGCCATAACAAGGAATGAAGTACTGATACACTCTACAATGTGGATGAATCTTTTATATATAGATAGATAGATAGATAGATAGATAGATAGATAGATAGATAGATATAACAATGAATTTTATTTCAATTATAGGTGTACAAAAATCATCACAAGTCAATTTGATAGATTTTGTGTCCCAAACCCACAGTGCATCCCCCCACCACCCAGATTGTCTTATTTGAAAAACCAAGGTTTTCCAAAGTCTGTGAGTCATTGTCTGTTCTGCAAAGAAGGTCGTTGTGTCTTTTTAGTTTCCA